>WIPJ01000945.1:850930-871110 GCA_018155075.1 Cassiopea andromeda
CATAAGTCATCATCACCATCATCATCATCATCAACATCATCATCATCATCATCATCAACAACATCATCAACAACATCATCATCATCATCATCATCATCATCATCATCATCATCATCATTCTCATCACTGTCTTGACTATCATTATAATTCGTTACATTGATTGTTGGATTTCGTTTTCAATCGACATCACAAAGCAACAGACAAAGGATTGTATCAAAGTCATTTGTTATTTTTATCGTAGTTTCAGCTTTGCGTCAACCAAATAGTGGCTCTTACTCGGATGTTTTGGTGGGTTTTTTTCTTTGATCTTCTCATATTGTAAATGAACGTAGTGTCAATGCTTGAATGACCAGTTTTTTGATATTGTCTCTTTCTTGAAAAACAACTACAATGGGAGGCTATTTTAGAAAGTTTTATCACTCAATGAACATTGTACAATTTTGAGTTTCATTTGTTATCAATTATTCTTCTAGCTATCATATGTAATTATGCTGATACAACTATTATTGAATAAGCTATACTATAGTGTTTTCATCACTATTTTGAAGTGTGATTCCCTTTTGTTATTGTCAATCTTTTGAAGTATTCATTCGCAGTATTAGAAACGGAAGAGCATGCACAGTGAGATAAACTCAATGCTTTGGCAGACGATGTGTTTATTTCCTCCTTAGAGTATTTATGTTCTGAAATGAGTTACTGGCCAACTAGTCAGACCTCACTAAAAGCTTTTTGTGCCTGCGAGCGATCTGAGAAAACTGTGCCTGCAGAAAAAGCAATATGTAATAGTTGGCCACACACAGATTTGGATAAAAAGTGCCTGCAGAAGTTTGAAGTGTGACAGTTTGCGTCTGCGAACGGTGCTCGTCGCTCACGACGATTAATGAGCTCTGCAACTAGTACTCTTAAATTTCTCCAGGGCATTTTTTATCAACCATAACTTTTTGTTGCAGTTACCCATGGCGGTTGGTGCACGGGTATCACCAACAAATGGACAAGATTCACCTCATCAGCTAGGTAGGTCATATTTATTCACTTTGACCTACCCTTCTATTTGCATCTTATGGAAGCAGGCTGCATTATTTATCGTATTAGCTGTCTCTTGAAAAAGCCATGAAAAGTGGGCTGCAAAATGTTCTTGAAAGTGACTAAAAATTAGTTCTTATAGATATAAAGCAGGGTTAAGCTTAACAGTTCATAACAAGAAGATTTAGCTAAATCTCCGTGAAATTTAGAATTATTTATCCTACCATAAATTTCCATGATTTAAGTTTGATGATGATTTTAAGGTGCTATTGAAGCGCCTCAACAAAGGTATGAACAGTTGTTTTTAAGTCTTATAAACAAGACTATCATATTAGTGGCCTAATTCTTTTTGCTAAAGAAAACTAATTCCCTGTTACACTCGCTTAGTTCTAAGTAAATACTTCACATTGTAGGTGACTTTAACTCTGATAATTTTAAGGACGCGGGAACGATAGCAGGACGAAGGGGGGCCGACAGGAAGAAAAGGACACCGGAATCCATAGGCAAACAAATCTATTCGAGAAATAAAGGGCTTGCGAGGCACTTCTTTTGGCAATATCAAGGACTATGTCTCATACTCTCAGGCGCCAAATAAACGTCCCCCCCGCTTGATAATTTTTCGACTTTTTTCCAACCCTCAGGACCTTATTAGGACCCCCCTCGTTTATTAGTTTTAAGGAAATTGACTTTTTTTAAAACCCCTAATTTCATCTCCTTTCTTTGTTAGTACTATTTACGCCCAATTTTCATGGCAAAAATAGCGTACTTTTGTATATATTTTAGTTTTATGCTTTATAACAACCTGTTTTTGTTCTTTCCATCCTTGTATAAGCATTCAAAGATTTTCTCAAATTCCAACCCCCCGTTTATTTTGACCCCCCCGTTTATTAAATTTAGGGATTTCTTCCGATCCCCGTGTCTATTAGAACCTCCCCCCTCGTTTACTGGGGCACTTGAGAGTAATCACGTATCATGTAAATGATTCTCGTTTTCAATCTGTTGCTCCCCTTGTTTCCCCAAATGAAAGGCAGGAAGGGTGCTTGCTACCTTCCGCATCCACTCCCACGTCCCTGGATAGGTTTTACGCCTTGGGGCATTAGTTCTCAAATGCTGTTAGGAGGATCATGTGATTTTTATTATGAATATTATTCCAGCTTTGAATAATGGCTCATGGAATGCACCTCAAGAGACCATTGCAATGCTTGGTGGGGTCAGAAATAATCCTTTCTCGTAAGCTACCGTTTTCATAATTATATCTTTAAGCCATAAACACTGCTTTTAGTATCTCAACTATTGATATATTCATCATGCAATCTTGATGCCAATGCTTTGACCAGTATGAAACTGGTCATTAAATACCATTGTTTTGTGTAGAATTCAAGCATGTAAAGTCGCACTTTCTTCACGTTTGCCACCTCAGAGATTCCATTAAATCTTAGAATTTTGTAATGAAAGTAACATTTCAAATATATGTAGTGGCGCAGAAAACAGTCTTAGTAGCTTTGTCATAAACTTGAATTGAATTGCAGCTCAAGTGATGCTGTATCATCCGATCCCGTGTTGAGTGATTCACAAAGTGAGTTGAATATGAGTGGAAGCCTTTCAAAAACTTCAAATCTGTAAGTCCCTTGCTTGATTCGATATCGCATATCTGTTTTAATTTTTCGATGAACTATTTAATGTATATGTCCACCCTTAAGCCTGGTACTCACTGGGCGTTTAAGTGCGTTTAACTGCGCTTAAGTGCGCGCGCCCTCGAGCGGTTATCTGTGGAATTTAAACCTCTGCAGGCATGTAGATATCTAAACGCGTGGTTTTGACTGAGAGCAGCGATGATCGTAGAAAGTTTGAAGAAAAGTTATAGCACAAACTGATTTTCAATATCTACAATTTTAAATAGACATCGATCCAAGAAAAAATCGATGGGGATCAAAATCTTTTTGTGCCTTTTCAACAGAGGCTGACGATGTGCCAGATTTCTCTCTTTTCCTCAATTCACTTCATTTTTTCAGGTAACGCTTTTTGAAATTTTCGAATAAATGTGTTGCATCATCCCAATTCTCGATGAAATCTAACGACCTTTGCCACTTTTTCTTTTCTTCAACAAGTCACAATCCTTTGCTATTGCAGGCCATATTGTTATCCTGTTTTTTCTCTCAAATTCTAAAAATGTTGTTCAGATACGCAAATCTGAGTAATAATTCAAATAATCGGTTACATTCCGAGGAACTTCAGAACTTCAAACGCCAAGATCAAAAAGTCTTGATCTATGCGTTTAACTTTTTTCGAGCGCGCCCTCAGGAATTTAAACGCACTACCGGCACTCACTAGGATTTAAGTTAAACCCTCAAGGGTGCGCACACTTAAACGCACTTAAACGCCCAGTGAGTACCAGGCTTTAGTACAGCCACTAGTAGCTACACATATACAAGTACAAGCTCATTCAGACATATCCAAACATTCACAAATAAACATATAAATGTTCATACATTCACTCACACATACACTTATCCAACTACATCTTAATTTTCTTTCAACTTTTTCTGCATAGTTGTCACTGTATGTTGTATTTCTAATTCTGTGCATCCTCTTTCTAGAATTGAACGACTGTCACTCAGAAACAAGAAATATAACGTAAGTTGTATATACTTCTATGTAGTTAAATGGTATGGCCTAGCCTCTAGAAAATTTCTATTTATTGATGGCTTTTTGCGTTCGTAATAATTACTGAAACAAAGATGGTTATTTTTTGATTTATTACATGTTGTTCTATTTCAAGCTAATTTATGGCCCATTGCAAGATTGTTGTTGTTGTTGTTATTTTACCAAATGCTACGCTGTGATTCATTGGTGACCTTCATCCTACTGTTTTGTGACTACATCTAGGAGCTTCTAATTTGAGATAAAAACCTCCTACCTCAATACGATTTCATTTAGCTATGTTTAAAATGCAAACCTGCTGACATCGCCCCAATATTGCTTGCAAATTACGCAGAAGTCTCCTCGTTTTGTTGATTGATATCTTAAAATGCAAATGTGTTCTTGGCGAAGAAACTTTTTATGGATGTTGGATGAAATATCCATCTTCTTTTAGTGCGTGTAATTATATTGTTCAGCTAAAGCTCATGTTGTTTCTTATTGATATACAAAACTTGGAATCTTTTCGATAATTGTAGAGATTTTTTATTGAAATCAATTCTGATTCATGTAGATACAGTAAATGGGTTTCGTTTGCCATCCTTGTTAACGTGTTTTGATCACTTCCAGATTAGAGGCAGCTTAAGATATGATGGATGTTCTTTTAGCGTTATATGCTGTGCTATACTAACATCCGTTGTTTCTCTCTCAAATTAGGAATCATGTGAAGAATAAAATTTTTTACTTTCTTTGCAAGCAAATGTCATTATATATCAAATTTTATAAATCTTTTGTACTTATAATTTGCACGATACCACGTTAGTTACTGAATAGTTGGACCTTTGATTCCCCTTATTGTGAGTGCATAATTCTTTTTCTAATTTCCATGATGTCTAGTTGATTAGTGATTTTCTGATGATATCTACTTGCTTCTAAAGAATATAATGCTAGCCAATATTATTGCGGTCTTACAGAGCTCTGAATATTTAGAACATGTGATACCAGTGCTAATTGAGCATGTGTTTCATTCTTGAAAAAAAATCTCATAACTTGTGGGTGAAATAAGGTATTTTTCATTACATAGATTGCAGATTATGAGCACAAACGACAAATGGCATCAAGAGGTATGAGGCTCTTGCATTTTTCAGTAACTTTTGGCAGAGACTCAATTGCTTTTAAGGAAGCAGCTTCCAAATAGATTGTCTCATTTGATTACCTCAATTTGACAATATAAAATCTTGGATCACATGCATTGAACATAAACCCACCCAAAATTATATTCAAGATGCACTGCTGTCTTGTTTTGTTTTCAGCCATCACAAATGAAACGGACTATGAAGAAGTGCGCATGCCAACTGGCACGTGGAGTGGTTTTGGATTTTCCAAATCCATGCCTGAGCCAACATTAAAGGATCTTGTAAGGGAATTAGCATGTTGTTGAAATAGTTTTTAAAATTAATTTCTTTCTTAAACAGCATTCATCAAACAAAGGTTATAGATTTACATTAAATTGTTCCTCCATTTAAATTGATTTGACTATTTGTGTGAGCAAATTCAGTAATCGAGTACTCTTTGCTTTAAAACTATTATGAACAGGTGTTTAAATAAGAATTTATTTGACTTCTAATTCTACAGAATTTGTTTACCCAGTGAATCTGTAGCACATATCTGAATAGTGACCTCTAGAGATAGTAAAGTAGCATTTTATTATTGGCAGTTTGAGGTTAAAGGATTGTTTGTCAAAATCACAGTTTCATTGTAATTATTTTACTTCCTTCCTGAAATTATTTAGAAAGTTGGAAAATTGCGAGTTAGTGTTATGAAATGAGCGTAAGTTTTGTGCTAAAATTTTGCTGGCATTTAGAAACTTTTCAAGATAAAGAATATCTCCAGATGTAGAGACACACATTTGAATTTTCTTGATTATATTTTTGTTTACCGCATATGTTTTTCTCTCATGTAGTAAGCTGTAGCGTTCTTTGTGCGGAGCATCTGTTTTTCACCTATTATCACTGATGCCAAGACTCAATTTTCTCTTATTTGTAGTGGATGAAAACATCAAGGTCTCCAATGAATAAGTATTCATTAGTGGATAACTTTCAAGTAAGCATTCATCATTATCATCATGACCTTATCACTATTAAATGCCATAGAAGTAGTGAAATGGAAGACGACACTTTTAAGGCTGGTTTAGTCATTTTGATAATTTCCTGTTTTGTGTTTTGTTGTTTGTATGTTGAACTAAGTAGAGAGATAATTGCTCTTCAAATTTTTGGTATTTTAACTTACTGGAAGATGGGAATTCACTTGCAGAATGCCTAGGCTTTATTTCCAGATTCTTTGCGGCTCTTCGCGTGGCCTAGCTGATGGAGGTGCACAAGATCGTTCCATTTAGTTGAAAGTGCCTGGAACTGTTTAGCTCATTAGCTATGACTGTCTTGCCAAATAGTACCAATTGGTCATTCTAGCTCGAAAATCTTTTAAATTGTGTGTATTGTGGCAGCGTAGTGCGTAATAAATAACCTGCTTAGCACACAATTGAGTTACCGTATTTCGTAAGGCTTTTGAAACCCACCCTGAAGTTGGTGTACTTATTTTGCGCATTTCAGTCCCTAAATTTTGATATGGACCTTGAATGCCAGATGCTTCATAGAGTATATAATAAGCTGGAAAATTATTCGCCCATTCCCCTAGGAGGTTCATACAGAATATGATAAGATGGAAAGTTATTCGCCCATTCACCCAGGGGGCTTCATAGAGTATATAATAGGATGGAAAATTAATTGCCCATTCCCCTAGGAGGTTCATAGGGTATATGATGAGATGGAAAATTATTCGCCCATTCATCCAGGAGCTTCATAGAGTATATAATAAGACGGAAAATTATTCGCCCATTCGCCCTGGGACTTTATTGAATTCATAGAGACTATTGCTATGTTATGGTTCTTTTTTAGCACTCTCCTTCACAGTCTTTAAATTCATCTGCCTCATCAAATATGTCCAGTAATTCAAATTCATCCTCATCATCGGCGACATATAGTGGATCAGAGGGAAATTCCAGAAGACTACCTAGTAGAGCACCACCTCCTGGTCTAGAAGGAGTACGTTGCCCTTACGTTTTCCATATATTTTCGTATTTTTGATAATTGTGGCTAGTATTTCCTACCGCATTTGCTTAGCATCAATTGTTTTGCATTCCAAATCTCCAGTTGTAGTTTCAATTTGCTTTATACTACCTATCTTCATTTCATCCGTTTCTTTAATCTGTTGTTATTCTTGCTAAGTTTTCTTTATTGCTGATTTTGATGCTGAATTGATTCTTGCTTCTGGTTCTCATTTCACCCACAAATTGTTAATTTCACTAGATTTATCATCGCTTTCATTTCTTAGCATCAGTAAAGACTCAACGCTTCTCCTTTTAAATATATTTATGAACTGTAGAGAATATACATTTGAAAATAAGGATTATACTACATCTCATTTCAGAAACCTTCTCTTGAAAATGCGGCACTTTTACTAAACAATAACAGTAAGTATCACCAATATACGTAATCATCAAATCATAAATCACAAATCACCAAATCAATAGTCACGAAATAAAACTTTGTACGTGTGAAATTGTTTAGTGCTAGTCCCATGTCATATTGCCCATATCGTCAATTTAGTAATTTGATCTTTCTAATTTTTGTTTTGCAATATTTCGTCATAATTGAGATCTGATTTCTTATCTATTATTTGTGTTATTATATATATTTACATTTCATTTATTGTGCTGTGCTTAATCTTTTTACAATATGCGCTGATGAGAGAGAAGATTAGTCATATTTGAGAGTACCTGTTCTACGTTAATGTTAAGAGAATAAATCTTGTCGTTAGGCATCAATTTTAGTAAATCTCATCAAAACTGTTTGTTAGGGCCTTGCTCTTTTTGGCACCATATTATAAGTTCTTTTCAACACAGGACACATATTAATAACAACATTTTTGTTGAAATGTAAATCCTGTTTATATTATTATTATACCGAATAGTAGGGAGACCCCTGATTGCAGATGTTTGAATATTTCACCACCATTTCCATTTATTGAACACTCCAACTAAGCAATTTTGAAAAAATTCCAACTCTCATGTTGCTAACCTAAAGATTTCAAAGTGTTAGAATGGATAAGTATGTAATACACATTGATTTTGTGAAAGCAAATTAATAATAACGACTAAGGAAATCAAAACAAACTATTTACCTTATACTTACACCATGTTAACAACTAATTGCAATAATTTTGAAATGTTTGGGTCCCCATACTTTCCATTGAACATTGACCCCCCTAACTATTAACAGCCCCAAATTTATACATTTTTAGCACATAACAACCCCCTCCTTATTGTACCCCCTATTGTTTGGTGCCATAGAGTATGTAATCAAGTTCTTATTGCCGCTGATCTATATTCCTTCACAGTGGCAAATGTTTTTCTTTTCCATTACAGTTGATTTCAGCAGTGTCATTGCTAATGATTCGTATCTTGGTACGCTGGCAGCTGTCACTGGTAGGCGTTGTTCTTGTTGAGCTTAAATTTGCCTTGCTTTTAAGGATGTTTTTCATAGTTTTGCCTCACTTGCATACTCCGTTGTGTTTCATATGGAGAACACAAGGATTGAGACCAGGTGACGTCAAACCAGCAACCTTAATAGTTTAATATGCCACTACATAACAATTAGCCTGTAACATTTGCCCATCATACAATTACTGTAAACGTGCAATGTTCCCTCTAATGTCTACATGAGTCGTACTTAGCTACCTTAGTATTACTTTTATGTGCATTTCATTGTCAGTTTACACAAAGATTTTTTCAGAATTGTTGGCCTGCTATCAATGGTCTTTTATCAGGAATTAGTCTTGACAGTTCATATTCCCACTATTTGTCCTTCCTTCATGTACTTTGCTTTTTTCCTTGTAGATTTATGTGACCTGTTTAGCAGACTGGGACTTGCAAAGTACAGTGAAGTGTTTCAAGATCAAGAGGTAAGAAAGAAGTTAGTTTGATTCCTATTTTCGCAATCCAATTAAGCTCACAATTTGTATCGTTGATTTAAATTCTTTGTAGACTTAAACAGTAGCATGTTTTAAGACAGCATCGGTGGAATTAATTGGGAATTGTTTTTGAAAAGAATGCAATAGATAGACTGAATTTAATTATAGGCAAGAACATTGCAAGGAAGAGAAAGAAATAAGAATGGGAAAATCTTGAGTTCCAAAACATTGGGTAATTTTCTGGAGGGGTGCAGTGTAGTTCTACTTTTTGGCATCAAGACGACAACATTGTATATCCATTTTGCACGCCATCGTTGGCAGCTGATAGTTAGCAGCACTGTCGTTTCTTGATGCTGAATGCTGAATAGAAAGAAAATTCTCATTCCTTTTTGCACTTCATTGGGATGTAAATAAAATGTCTTCTGTATTCTACTTTAGGTCGATTTGAATACCTTTATGACTTTAAGTGACGACGATCTAAAAGAATTAGGTGTCTCTACTTTTGGTGCCAGGAAAAGAATGAGTCGCGCCATACAAGGTTTGAATGTTCTTTGATATTTTCGAAATGCGGTCCTGACTTTCGCCAAATTCTTTTTGTAGCCTCAAATTAAAGACAAGCTTCGTAAATTATGCTGTTTTTGCCAATTCATGCTCAATGTCATTTGCGAACGCTTGCAATCGTGTGATTACAAGGATTAAAAGACTTTTGATTGTGTCCGCAGTTTCAGGAAAGATTTAATGTCATATAGATATCCATTATTCCTTTTATGTAAGCATGCGATGGTAAGTTTTGCATCATTTTTTCAGAGTTAAAGAAAATACACGGAGAGCGTGACTTGTCAGGCGCTTCATCCACAACTAGAAGCTCCTCCATGTCTCCGGCGGCCATTGGTCAGAGGTCTATTCCGTTGGATCTAGCAAGCAGTATAAGGTGGTAATGTAGTCTTGTCTAATTGGCCTAGCTTCGGTTTTCGCAATTTCACAAATATAATCTGCTTGGAACTTCTTGCTTTAAATTTTGAATCCGGCCACACATCGTCCATGGATTGTCGTCCAGGAACTATAGAGGATTTAAGGAGAAAGTAATACATTTGGCATATGTCAACATGCTTTATGCACCATGCAATGCTGGTAGAAAAGTTTGTTACTGCGTAGGAGCACTGTTGCCATTGACTGATGCTTTGCCAATATGTGGATGAGTTTGTTGTTGTTTTTGGAAACCAGGAAGCAGACGTAGAAGAGATGGATATTTTGGGAAGGGGTAAGGGGGCTAGGAGAAAATAGGACTTTTGTACTGCTGTTGGGGATTTAGGAGAAGATTATTAACTGAGCTTGATGCACCAGCTTCTGGGAAGAAAGACGGAGTCAAGGGTGGTGTCTTCCAGACGTATAGCATTTCAGAAGAAACTTTTGACGCATAGAATGCATGAGGATGTTCATACTCTCGATGGTGATATCTGCAACAGTCGTTGGTAATATCAACATGCTGCCTGTTCCATAGACGTTCCATTTCCAGTATGAGTAACTCCAATCTTCAAGCATTTTAGATTTTTGTATACCTTTGTCATTATATCAAAAATGTATTGAAATAGGAGTTGAAATATGGAAAGACCGATTTATTGAAGCATCTGGCTGTTATGCAAAGATCTTTCTTTGCAAAAAGTTGGACACTGATTGATCTGCCAGTTTTTACCACCAGCATGATGTTGATAATTTTTCGTATTTGAAGGTATTATTTTATGATCATTATTACAGAATTACAGTATTGCTTAATCTCAAAGTGAGATCCTTTGTGAATAGGAATTTCTGGGCGTTTAATAGTGAGATGGTTAGGCACCTTTTCCTCTTATATCATAGGTGTTAAATGCCTTTTTAGTTGTCTATATAAGTAGTCATCTGTAACCTTAGGGTTGTCCCCTCATATCGAAATGTTACTTGGCCACTCGATTGCCGTTCAATGTTTAACTGTGGAAGTTTTTCCCCTCTCGATGGGGGCAGGTTTCCCTCTACTTCTTACTACTTTTTTGCCAGATGCCAAGCAGTTCGCCCTTTTTAGTTGATCTTTTTCGAGGCCTCAAAAACCCTGCTCTCCATTTTCGTGAAGTGACGTTAGTATGCGTATTTCTTTCTTTTGGTGTATTCGTTGAACCTCCCAAATTAGTTCCATACTGTCACCTTCTTTGTGGATGTATTACTTCCTTTTTAATACCACAATTTGTCAAATTTGTGCTTACCAGCAAAAAGCTATAAGGCTATTAGATTACACACTCCGTATGATAACGGGTTTTTATGTATTGTTTTTGAACCCATTTCGTCATCTTGATTGGCCTTATGTTAATTTTAGCTACAGCTCGTTTTAGATATGGTTGTGAATAGTATGCTTTAATTCACGATGTTTTTTATTGATGTGAAAATACATGGATTATGTAAACTAGCACTAATATTTTGGCAAGTTATGTAGCACGTTATACGCGTAAATATTGTTGCTTAGGAGTATGGTAATTTTTCGTAGCACCCTAAGTATTGTAAATCGATCCAGAATATAAAGAGTTGACATCAGAGTAGGGATTTAGGATATAGAAGGAAAAATGAATAAAAATTTTATATCAGACAAATAGATTGCAAGATAAACAGGGTAATTTCCAATTTAGGTGCCCATAAACTCTTGTTTTTCATCAACTAGTATTGCATTAGGCCATTTCCGGCAATGTCATGTAAGATGCTTTTCACTTCATGCTGACTCAAAACAACCTTGATTTTTAAACCAAGAACAGCCTCGTTTCCGTCGAGTTGTAACTTCACTCAAAAACGTAAAGGTTTTCGTAATGCCTTTGCGATCATGTGACTATTTCAGTACTCCTTGTTATTTGGTAACATTTGACAAAAGTTCTTTCCATCTCGTAGTCAGCGGAGCTAGAATGATAAACATAGTCTTTTTGATTAAGCTGTTGTTCGAGAATTTAATCTACTTTCCATTGACATTCGTTGCTTTTTTATTGGTTTTGATAAGATAAAATATACTAAATTTTTTGTTCTGAGCTAGTTGTAGAAATTAGAGGTTAGTTTATTAATGTTGATGTATTGTTGTTGATAGCTACGACTCAGATAGGGCGAAATTTCATTTATTCATGGATTCAAATATTACTTAACAGCTTTGTTCGTGTTGAAGTTCACCGTTAACTCTAGTTAGTATTTGGGTCTGTTTAGAATCATGAGATTTGACCTACCCCATTTAGAGTATTCTAACTTCATGATTGATGTTTTAATCTCATTGAAGATTTTATGCAGTTATAGCTACCAAATGTTCTATTTGAATAGCAATTTTTAACGTAACTTTTTCGCTTATTGAAGAAACCAGTGGAAGTTATCACTATTTAGTAACCAGCATTTATCTCTCTCCTTGACAAATTGCGTCCAAAAATGTTGGCTAAGTATTTCTTTCTGGCAAAGGTTCCCTTGCAGAAACTGTTGGAAGTGTATTAATGTCTAAGATAGAATCAAAACGGAGTACCTACTCTTCTCCATGGTTTCATTTTTATGTTCTTTTTCAGTCGAGATATGAAAAACAGACTTGGCATTTATGCTTCTTAAAACTCTAGGTTGGAAGGTTATTTTTAATTGGTTCAACATGATGGATTCACGGCACATGATGGATTCATTTAGCTTTCCATTGATATTAATTTTTACCATAATTTGTTGTTTATGATAGCTGAAGCGTAGTAAATTGAAAGAAGCTAGTTTAATGCATAGTTTTTGAAATATCGTTGATTGCAACAGATTTCTACTTTGCTTAATACATTAAAACTCTACCTCGAGTTGACTGTATTACATTGTAATATAATCTGAATCTCGGATATAGGAATTTCATAGATGGATGGAGTTTCTTAGGGCGTTGATAATATGGGTATATATTTGGAATTAGCTGATTTGTATATACATAAATAATTAGTGCAATTATCATGTATGTGAAAGTCAAGTCCCACTGGAGTTTTGTCATCTTTTTTGCAAATCTTACCAGAACTTTGCTAGTCTGTTCTGTTTCACTCCTATCCCCCCCTCTTTTCTCCTTATATTCCTTCTCTATTTCCCTCATTTTTTGCCTTTGTGCCTTTCCCCCTTCCTTTTTCACCCTTTTTTTCTAAATATGGTTTGTAGTTTGATTTGATTCTCTGGCAAGTAAAGAATTATATCCTTGGGGAGTGCGAACAGGGAAAGTTGCGACGCAAGAATTCTTGGTAGCAACAAGGTACAAAAATTTTAGACTCGGTGTTCTGTTTTTCAATAAGAGTATTGGCTTTTAGTGTTTTTGCTTGAGTCTTTTTCTCTGAAGAGGTGTCTCTCGTTAATGTTCATGAAGATTTTTAGCTGAGATAAGCATCAATCCATGAAAAAGCACCCTTTTGTTGCTCCTGTGTCTTGAAAAATTCGAGTGTTAGCTTTTTCTCTCTTAAACAACTCATTTTGGCCTGGTAGCGTCTTCATCAGGAGCTCATACTTTGATCTTGTTCCCGTATTTGTCTAGCTGCAAAGCTTGATAAACATGCATAGGACATCATTAGACTATCATATCCTATCGAACAAGGCGGTAAAGAAACATCGCATTGACTACGAAGGAAAGCTTTGCTTTTATTTACGTTGTCTCTGGTAACTTCAAAGCATATTCAATCCGATTCAAATGTTTAGGCCAGCTGTTACAACCAAAGTCCGTATTTCTTGCTGCACTTTGGTGATTTGCTTGCAAAGGACTCCTAAGTACTTATTTGATGGTCAAGTTGGCGTTGGTGACGTTTTAAGGCAATCTGCTTCATTTAACGTTTTTTGACTGAAGAGATTGAAAATATTTTAAGCGGTTGTAGAGGAAAGAACAAGATGAAACTGTTGATTTTGTACAGTGTATCTTTTCTTTTCCTCCTTTTAGTTTGCAGTTCCCTGGTATGTACTCCTATAGCTGTTATATTTTAACTTAAATTGGTTTTTCTTATTACTGATCTACAAGAAAGACTTGGAGTTAGTAGGCTATTGTAGTTGCTGTACAGGAAAATAATTTTAATCTCGCCCAGTGGGGTTCTTGTAAGTGAAACTTGTCTCTTATCAGACTTACGTCCAAAAGCCAACTATTATTTCTGCTGATTTCATGGGATTAGCGCATGTTCATTTGTACATATCAACTAAAACATGTGCTTATAAACTAAAGCATGTAAATTATGCTATGAAATTAATCCTGTCTGCAAAAGAAAACTCATTAAAATAGTTACGCATGGAATAATTTAAGCTATTATTCGTTCTAGACAAGCACCGTTTTTACTAACTAGGTTAGCTTGAGAAATTTTTCGTAAATATTCGTAATAAAATGAACTTGTCTGATATCAGAAGAAACTTTTATAAAGCTGTAGTATATAATTGCTGTTGAATTTGATTTCTAGGGAAAGAAGAAACCAGCCAAAAAGCCAGGTGAAATAATGTACCTCTTCTTCATCATTTTTCTTCAACGATGGGCCTTGCATAATACACCATATAGATATCGTTTTAGATTTCTGTTCAATAAAGAACCCAATTATCCTCATAAAAGTATGAGTAACAGAAACTAGCCTTAAGGTGGCAAATTCAACTGTACTTAAATGGTTATGCAAACGTTTTGAATACAGCCATGACGCAATGCCCTTGCTTGATCATTCATTTTTTTGTAAAGCTTGTGGTGGTACAGTTCGTGGAAGGAACAGCGGAGAAATAACGTCACCAAACTATCCTCAAGAATATCCAGCCGATGTAGGTTGCACATGGGATATAACAGTTGATAAAGGCTCAAAAATACTGATAACATTTGAAGACTTTGCTGTCGAAGAGGATTCCAAATGTTCCTATGACAGATTAGAATTGAAAGAGAAGAGAGGAGTAAGTGCATCATCTTTTGTTGATCTTCTCATCTGTAGGAACTTGTTATTCATATATTAATTAATTCATTCATTCGTTCCTTCGTTCATTACACTGTACTATTTAGTGACTAAGCATTCATTCATTCATACATACAAGTACAAATTTTTCACTTCTGGAAAGCTACACCCAAACTAAGCAATCTTGTTTTGCAGAAAAAATACAAGACAAAAGCGAAGCTCTGCGGCATGAAAATGCCCAGGCCATACAAAACACTCTCAAACTCGGTGCGCATCACTTTCTTGGCAGATGAAAGCGGACAAGAAAAGGGTTTTAAGATAAAATGGGACGCTGTCACAGAGAAGAAAGGTTTTTTACATGATCCTCTTTCTAGCATAATTTAGTTTTCAAAAGCAAGGGGTCCGGGGTGCAAAAGCAAGGGGTCCGGGATGCAAAAGCAAGGGGTCCGGGGTGCAAAAGCAAGGGGTCCGGGATGCAAAAGCAAGGGGTCCAGGGTGCAAAAGCAAGGCACTGCACCCCGGGCCCTAAAATGCAGTGTTTTTCAAATTCATGTTCTCATCAGAATATTGGGTGTCCTCATCCACTGGAACCGGGTGTTGTCGTTCACTGGACACTAAAATGGGTTAGAACATTTTAGCGTCACTACTCCGTTGCACCAACTCTAAAAGTAACTGCATTTCATTAAATCGTATTCTATCCCATTGGTATATTTGATTCAACCGTCATTGGCATTAATCAGAGTTAGCAACGTCATGTTTTGACTACGTTTTATTAGGATTCTCCTTTTGTAAATGCAATTCAAAAGTAAAGTTTGATTTGAATGTTTCTCAACTTTTTACATTAATGTAGCTTTAATCATTTGAAGAAATTCATTTTTAAAGCTGGAATTCTTCTTTATTTTCTCCTTCTCTTCTCCTTCTTTACCTCTTCTCACTCTTAAAATGTTACACTTCCAGCATGTGGTGGAATATTAAACGCAACAAATGGATCAATAACAAGCCCAAATTATCCAGGAACATACCCTAATGATGCCAAGTGCCGATACATAATTTCTGCGCCATTTGGGTTTACTTTGAGCTTGAATTTGACTCACCTTGATATTGAAGTGGATGTATCATGCAGTTACGACTCATTGCAGATTTTTGATGGAGAATCAGAGAAGGCATATAGCTTAGGTAATGTTGTTTAATATGAAAACAAGTTGCTTTTCCTTTGAACACTTGGCATACAATATAAATACTTCCCTTATATTCTCCACCACTCGCAATATTTCAAGTGCTCTCTCATTTATGACTGTGCAAATTCTATCTATGTATTCATCATATATATAAATGTATATATTTGAGAGATTCAATTATAAGATGAGCCATTTCATGACCGATCAGTACATCCATAGCTTGATTTGGTGTGTTTTATTCACACTGTAAAATGATAAACTACTTTAATTAAAGTTTGACATTTCCTGTCTCTCTGGTTAATCTAGGCAAATTTTGTGGCAGTAAAATTCCAAAGATGCCGCTACGACCGTCCGGAAACAAAGTTCTCGTAAAGTTCACTTCGGATGAATCAACTGCAGGAAGGGGGTTTAAATTGCAATGGAAAGCAGAAAAACTGGAGGTCGCAGAAAAAGGTAGCACATACACACACCTACTTAAACACACACATCAGGGATGTGCCGATGGGGGCGTAGGGGGCATGGGGAGCGTCGTGCCCCCCATTACCATCGCAAGAAAGTTGGTTAAAAGTCAGCCATGCTGCAAGAGAGTTAGCCACAGTATTTTCTGTGACCTTTCTTTTTTAGTAGCAATAGTTGATCAATTGGCCAAAATGCCTCTCCCCCTCCCCCCCCCAACTGAAGGCACCTCGGCACATCACTGACACACAACTCTCTCTACACCAACCACATATAAACATGCACTCACCCACATGCGACACGCAAGCATGCAGAGTCTTATACATACGTATACAGCATGTACAGTTAATTCATATAAGTAGGTAATTTCGCTGTATCGAATTTGCAAGAATGCTGAACTAACCGTGATAATCATTAATTTTTGCCTCAATTGCCATAGGCCCACGGAGATGCGGAACATCAAAATATTCGAGCCGCATAGTTGGAGGAATCCTAGCAAAGAAGGGTGCTTTTCCTTGGCAAGCTGCATTATTGTGGAGAGTTGGTATTAGCAAAGGTCAACAGTTTTGCGGAGGATCATTGATAGACCCTGAATGGGTAATAACAGCAGCTCATTGCTTTGTGAATGGAAATGATCCATCGTACTATAAGATAAGACTTGGTATGCAAATTATCTCCTTTATGTGCAGCTTCAAGTAATTGAATGCCAGGCATTTGCATGATATTTTAGTTTGTTCTAATCATCCTCTTTCCATTCTTTATTATTTACTTTGCTTTCTATTGGCTCTTGGTTTCCATCACTTCTTTTCAAACTTTGCTTGTTTTTCTTGCTTTTATTTATCATAGTAAAGTTAGTTCATACATTATTGCTATTCTGTGTGTAATCTTCATCAGGTCGTAGGAAGCACTCACAAGGTGATCGTCGCAATTAAACATAGACAGCTCTGAAAAGGGCATCTCATCCAAAGACTTTTGAATATTAGAAAGAACCACGTTCTGATGTTCCCCTGTGCTTCTCAATTTCAATCGTCTTGTGCTTTACATCTACCATCTGTGTTTTCATGCTGGCTTTTCAAACTTTTTTATGTTGAGTGAAAAAAGCTTGCTCTGTTACTTTTTTCATTGTCATGCTACTTTCAATCAACTTAAATTCCTTTTTCTTTCTAGGTGAGCACAATTTAAACGGAGATGACAAGACAGAACAGGAGATCAATATCGCTGCCATTATGATTCATGGAGGTTACAATCAAATCACAACTAACAACGATGTAGCTTTGATACGATTGGCCGAGAGAGCAAAAATAAATGATCACGTGAATACGATTTGCCTCCCAAAGATGTCAGATTTCCTTTCAGCAGGCACTCGATGCAAAATTACAGGCTGGGGGGCAACTGGAGAACATTCAAGCACATCAAACATTCTCATGGAGGCCGAGGTGCCCATTATCAATAGGTCAGTATGTGCCCATGAAACAGTTTATGGAGAAAGAATCACAAACAACATGATGTGTGCTGGGTTTGCACGAGGGGGGATTGATACTTGCCAAGGGGACTCAGGGGGGCCATTGCAATGCAGAAATAAGAACGACAGGTCGCAGTGGATACTCTATGGAATAACGAGCTGGGGCAGAGGGTGTGGCAGAAAGCTGAAATATGGAGTCTATGCCGTCGTTAGAAACTATTTGAAGTTTATCAAGATGATTACAAGTATTTCGAAGGCTACTCCAAGCCCAACACCATCTTCTACTACAAAACAGAGTCCGTCATCATCACTAGGCGAGAGTCAAGGCCCTCCTCCACCACCACCACCAGGTGGAAATAATGGCCCTCCACCCCCACCACCTGGTAGAAATAATGGCCCTCCCCCCCCACCACCAGGTGGAAATAATGGTCCTCCACGACCACCGCCCCCAAGAGGTACTCACTTATAGACTAACATGAACGCGAAGAATGAAAGTTCTATTTTTGGGAGAGCAGAAATAAAAACTTGCAAGCAACAAAAAATACGTTTCAAAAGACTTATACTATCTAATTAGAAATAAGGTGCATATCTTTTGTCTTTTCTCCAATTTTAAAATCATATCAAGCGAATTGCTCCACTTACTAAAGCAAGCAATTAGTCAATAGGTAAAATGGTCTGTTAGTCATAACTCCTTCTACTCGCCCTTGTTTACTCCTTAAATTGCTTTGAATACCCTTTTACCTGAGAACAGACTTATTATCATAGTTTTCTTAATTGTTTTCTTTCATAGTCTTCAATTTGAAAGAGGACCTCGTCCATTTTCACTTTGAAAGACCTCAAATTTAGCACAAAATAAGGTTATACATTTGCTACTTTCTTTGGTGCAACAACAAGAACAAAAAATTGACGCTACTCAGGCGAGCTGCAGCATCAAAAGTAGACAAAATCATGGATTTTTCTCCAAAAGCTACGACTATACACTTTGCAACTGTCTTTCTCTGCTCAAAGTTAGACTTCGAATGTAAATTACACTTGATACGACACTACTCACCTGGCATATGATACAAAATGTTCTCATTTTCTCAATCCCAGACAATCAAGCTCGAGAGTGAGTTGAGTAATGTTTTAGACAAAGCCTAAGGCCATAAATTTGGTATTTTATGCACTAGTGTGACTGTCGTTAACTGCTGTTGAATTAAAGTGCAGAAAGGGGAAGCATCAAAAAGCATTCGGAGAAAGACAAGTGGCTATATCATTGGAACTTTATCCATTAACATGAGCATGTTATCAATGGCGATTGTTACATGAAAACTTAGGCATGGAAGGAGTGAAGGATGTTTAGGCAAGAACTAAGGCTACAAACTTATGCAAAAAGTTATGCAAAAACTAAGGCCACAACTAATTTTTGCAAAAACTCAACCGTGTTTTCAATGCTTGATGTTGTATAGAGTTTCAATATGAAATTATTAACGGGTGCTTAGTCAAAAGCCAAGTCTATGCACTTGTCAAAAGCCAAGGCTAATTTGCACAAAAATGTAACCATGTTGTCATCGCTGCTTATTGAATAAAAATTTAGAAATAAAAAGATCAATGAATGTTTAAGAAAAAGCTAAGGTTATACAATTGTAAATTTGTGCAAGAACGTAACAATGTTGTCAATCCAGATGATTGAATAAAAGTTTAGAAGTGCTAAGACTTAAGGATATTTTGGCAAAAACCAAGACTATACATTTGCGAATTTGTGCATAAACGTAACCAAGGTTCCCACGCCTCCTTAAAATCCTTGAAACCCCTTTAAGAAAGAAAATATCCTTTAAAATCCTTAGAAATCCTTAATTATTATCAAATTTATCAAAATCTCCTTAAATCTCCTTAAGAAATATGGTTTCTAGCAGCAATTGTGATATTTTTGTGAAAGAGAATTAAATATGCAGAGTTCTTATAGGAATTAAATTTGCACCCATAAAGAGAATTAAATTTGCAGAAAAGCTCTTATAGGAAAAATCTACTGTTTTCGGTTTATAGTTTTACTTTAGGAAAGGGCTATTCACACGAAAACCTCCTTAAATCGTCTTAAGTATTATGAGTTATTGTCGTAATCGAGACAAATTCTTCTTAGAAATTGCTAGAAAGTCTCACCTTTTCTTCTTAAAAGTCCTCATTTTTTGAGGCAGAAAAAGCGTGGGAACCCTGGTAACCATGTTATTAATCCAGTTAATTGAATAAAAATTTAGAAATAATAAGAATTAAGGATATTTTGGCAAAAACCAAGACTATACACTTGCAAATTTTTACTGAATGTTAAGGTAAAATTAAGGTCATGGATGGGATATTGTATGTCAAATTGAGTATCCTTGACAAATGGTGAATGATTAATGAATGTTTGGGCTATGACAGTGCACTTGGTATTTAGTAGAAAAGGTTGTTATTTTTGTCATTTATTAGTGTAGACAGTGATGTGCCGAGACACCGTCTGTTGGGGGGGGGGGGCGTTCTGACCAATTG
>WIPJ01000945.1:871275-900898 GCA_018155075.1 Cassiopea andromeda
TGTTGGGGGGGGGGGGCGTTCTGACCAATTGACCATCTATTGTTACTAAATTGCTACTAAAAAGAAAAGGTCACAGAAAATACTGTGGGCAACCCTCTTGCTGCATGGTTAACTTTTGCCAACTTTCTTGCAAATTTGAAGATATTTTATCAATAACGCTCGTAGAATGTAAAGCGAAGTTGTTGATGGAATACAGGATATTTGAGGCAACGCTAATGGCATGGATTTAACATTCTATGGAAAAAGTGGACTATTTTGTTATTGAGAAATGTTGAATGGAAGTTCAAATGTGAGCAGATTGAAGGATATTTTGGCAATGACTGGAGCTATACATTTGGAACATTGATAAAAAGTCGTCCATTTTCATGTTTATAAAGTACACAAAAGCAAATGACATGGACGCAAAGTCTTGAGACTATTTTTCTATAGATCCAGGGCATTTTAAGAGTGGTCTTAGCCAAACTTTGTTGTCTTGAAAATTTAAAGTGTTAGCAACTTTCTCACTTTCACATCCTTCCTATTTCCCTGAAGCCCTTTTGTGTCTTAGTCTGTATATGCTCTAAGTGAATTTTGAGAGCAGTACAATCAACCAGCAAAGGCTTCATGCAAATCCTTGGACTGCTTGAAGGACGTGGTCGCCAGAGAAGTTGAAGTAGGGTGTGGTCAAGGTTTTCCATTGTTTCACGTGGTCTTGGAAAATCCCTTCATAAAATTACCTCCCTCTGAATCACTGTTTCCAACAACACAAGACACACTCAAAGGACGCCTACAGCATGAGGCAGCGGAACCAATGGCCCCAAATGTCCCCTTTGAGGGAAATAATTCACTTCAAATCAAAGATTATTAGTCATATGATAAAATATCTCATCTTCGGTGTTCTCCCTGGAAAAGCTTGAAGATCGTTGTGAACTTCATTAGGAGCTTGCCATTAAGAGTGTCCTTTAATGAGAAATGATTTTTTGGGCTTAAACATCTTGCATTGGTACGACTAAAACAATCGAGTGAATTACGAACACTCTGTATAGACACGTTCTTTCGATCCCAGTTCGGAAACTTTCTTAACTTTTTCACGATTCCAGTATCCAATTCCAAATGTTTGGTTTGCTCATGTACATTACTAGAAATTGATCAAAAGATTTTAAGTGTTGGAGAGCAGCCGTATAAACACAGTTGATTGGACTTTTAAATACATATGCAATTATTTACTTTCTCAAGTTTCAAAAATCCGCTACTTCTTGACTAAAATCGTAATTTTTTTGAGTAAATATACCGCAACTTCTCTATTCAGCTTACTGATTTCAAACACTATAGGAGAACTTATTGGACAGGGGGCTTGTGAGAGAAGAGAGCTACATATATTTTATGAAAATTTTCAATAGTTAATTAAGAATTTGCTATTTGACAATAAAGTACTATGTTCAAATTGTTTAGTTTACTCATCATTAGCTCACAGCAGAACAAACAATATTGCAAAACTGTGTTGTAACTGTTGATATAGAACGTTTTTATCTGCAGTTAAGTCCATGGATTATTTTGATTCTTAATCGGTTGAAAACTATCTCTTACGGAGGGTGATCTTACATACGCTTGGTGCTGTTCAATATTTTCAAGGAGAGCGTCATAGAAAGGAGGTTTAATAAATTTCTTGGCCCAGAAAGGGGGACTAATTGGAGATGGGGGCTAAAAGGAGACTTACGGTACCAATGCTCCTTTGTCTATAAAGTTAATTCCGTTTCCGCAAGGAGCGCCTCACCCTAGGAACAGGAAGTAAATCCTTGCCATCTCTATTACAGTTATTGTCTTCCGCTGGTTTTGCTCAGCGTTTCTGGTCAAAGTCCTCACTGGTGAGAAATATATTGTTGTGCTGCCTTTCAGCTATAGTATTCCATATACTATCGTCCTTCTTGGTAAATACCTCTTGAGAGTTACAAACCCAGCATTTGCACCTACGTGACCAGACAACTTGTTAGGGAGTTAGATAAAGTGTGATAAATTTCGCTGTTACTGTTCTGTGTGATGCAAAGTTCATCTTGGAGCAATCAAACTGTTATCTGCAAAGATGGAGGACAGAAGACAAAGCATAGATGATTCAAGGGATCTCTTAGACTCTGATGATGTAGAGGAAACTGTCTTTGACTATCAAAGCCAAAATGATAAACAGATTGGAAAGCAGCTAGTTTCACTGTTTACTTGGGGAACAATGGTAGGTTGTGTTTATTGATTCAGTCGAGAAAAGAATTTGAGTTCTGATACCATTGCCAATGTCCACTGCTCATATGCTGAGGCATCTCGTTTACGTAGGAAAGAGTTTTATGAAAATTTTCAATATGCTTATTACCAACTAGTGTATTTTGATTACCAGGGTTTAGTGTATGCAGTTCCAGGTCCAAATCTGCTTGATATGGCTTGCAAGATGAACACAACGCTGGAACGACTTGGTCTTATTTTCATTGGACGTTCAATTGGTTCTCTTGCTGGGAAATATTTGTCAAGTTGTTTGGTTCACCGGAGCAAAGGCTATGGAATCATGACAGTAAGCTTGGTTGCCTTGATGATATTTCAGAGTGTTCTTCCGTTAGCATCGAGCCTTCTAGGAGCAATTTTCATTATCGTTGCTCTTGGTGGAGCACACGGCTTGTTGTCTGAAGGTAAATATAAATTTATCAATAGAAGAAATGATGTATTAGAATAGTGACCCTTACCCCGTTCTGCTCTTGTGCCCATAGATGTAGGAGCTGGGGGCACAGAGGGCATATGCCTCCTACTTTCTCACAAATTTTTTAAAGCACCCCTTTGTTGCTTACAGAATTGACCCTTTTTGCTTGTGAGGGTTCACATGAATATAGTTGCCCCCAGCTTTTTGAATAATGCTTCCCATCTCACTACCTCCACCCTTTATCTCACAACCTGTAATATATATGTTAAATTTAGCTAGACAGCTTGTCAATTGGAGAGTTCACAAGTGTAATTTGTTCTTTATGAACAGTCTCTTTGATTTCTTTCCCAAGGGCATCAAAAGGGCTTTCAAAATGGAGGGGCTTGGTCACTAAGATTGGGAATAATCTTGGAATTATACTTACCTGTGTTGGCTACATGGTGTGTCATGGTACCTGTAGAGGAGTGGGATTAAGTTCAATGATTTTCTGATAAAATTCAAAACCTTGTCTTTACTAGCAGTGAAAATCCAAATATTTTCCAACACAGCATTACAATTTTCAAAAATCCGGCAATATTGAAAAAATTAGATGAGCCATGGCCCCCTGCCCCTGGACACAATGCCCTGGTTGGCTACAGAATCACTTTCAAAGCTTTGGGAATATGAACAAATGAAAAAATGGTCTTTATGGAATCTTCACTGGAAAAAATGTATAGAAAAGCAAAACAATACTATTTACACAAAATATTTGGGGGAGAGCAGTGCCCCCTGGTGTCAATGCCCCTGTTGAAATTCTTTGATAGAATATTGCAAGCATATGATCTAGATTCTTGTGAAATGAAATATTTATTTCACAGAGATGTTATTAGATGGTGTAATACACTTGCATCAAATATGCACAGATAGTCTACTTACCAAAATGCTGTGAGAAGCCATTGCAATTGGATTTCTTTTTTCAATTATTTTCCAGGATACAGAATGATGGATGTTGCAAATGGGCTTTATAAAGGCAGTGGTATAAATAAACAATTGCTGGTGGTAGCCATTGGTGCAGCCATTGCTCCTGTCATCTCATCTCCATTTTTTACAACAGTAACAAAATATGACCCTGGTAGCAATCATACAGCACAGATAAGTAATATTTTAGAAGCCAAAAAACATTTGAAACTGATCTCGATATTTCCTGGAACAATTTGCCCACCTGAATCAAATTTTGGAAAGTCTTTCTGGTTGACTGTTGTTCCTTGCATTATTTTGCTGCTTATACATTGTTACTTTGTATTTCAAGATTCTACAAGCCCCATAGGAAGCAATTTGGAACAGGCAAATGGCAATAGGAATGGAAATTTGAGATTGCATTTCTTGAATTTGGTTTTATTTGCAGTTTTGTTCCTTTATAAAGGAGTTTACAGACTCATGGAGCTTGTAATCTTCACTTTCATAGTCTTAGGCCCATTTGAGATTAACAATACCAAAGCCAGCTTGTTTGTTATGCTACTGTGGATAGCCTTTGCCTTTGCACATATTCTGCAGCAGATAATATTTTTGAAGATTTTTCGTACAGAGAGACAGCTTGCAATTGTTTTTATCAAAGCTTGCATCTGCTTTGTAATGTCAGTTGTCCTGCTGAAAACAGATAGCACCAATGCTCTTACAATCAGCTTGTTTCTGTATATGTTCTTTTTATCAGAATTAGGCCCTCTTGGACAAGATATTTTCCTTAAACAGAGCATTACAACTGTGCACCTGTCATGGAAACTTGAAATATTTGCAGATGCATTTGCAGAGATCATGTTCCCAGCAATGTCACTGGCTTTGATGTACAAAAAAGGATGGCAGGCATTAGCTTTTGTGATTATTGCAATCAGTGTCCTTCAGTTCTTGGCATGTTCTCTTCTTGCATTATGTCCCTTGGCTGTTAAGAGAGACATTCTGTCCCTGAACTATGAACACCTATCTTCAAACAAGCATGAAGATGGCAATAGAAGGAGAATGCGTAAAGAGATAAGTAAATTGTTAGGAGGATATACGGATCAAGAAGTTAGTTATGTTACTAGTGATGAAGAAGTAGTTTTTGACAAAAGGAGGCAGAAAAACATGTGATTTTAATCAATTTTTTGGAATTTGATATTTTTATAGATTTAGAATGTAGGAAGTCTATAATTATTTATAAGCAGAGAGGGGCCCAGAAACCTGGATAAAAGCAAGGAGCAATCCAGAAGCCTGGCATGGAAGTTAATGGAATTTTCTTCTTGTAACTAAAAGCACTAAATGCAAAAGTTATGTGGAACTCAAAGTGAGTAATTAGCATTTTGGAAAACGCAATTATTATTACTATTGAACTTTAGTAACATTTAGCTAAATGAAGCAGATATATGTATATATACACAAATCTTGTCTTACAATTCAGTTGAAGACTGTGCTCTTAGAAATGGCAATCCACTTCTAGCTGCATGAGCTGCATTAGATTTAACTGTTTTTAAAAATTTCCACTGTAGAACTGCTTTTGTTTGGTACATAAGCTTCCTTTACATATATAAATATACCAGCCAAAAAAGACTATGGTTTTCAAGCTAGCCAAAAAGCATTCATTAAGAATAGGAAAAGGAGCATTACTACAAAACTATAGGTTCAGAAACTATGTGTGCAGGGGTGGACCCAAAGGAGGGCCAGGGGGCTATGCCCCCAAGTAGGAATATTTCCTATTATAAGCAATTTTGTTAAGAAAATTCTAACATGAAAATGACAATAAAATGAATCAGATGCTCCCCTCCCCCACCATAATCCACGGATCTGTTGCTGTTTGTGTGCTCAAATCCTGCACTGTTCGGAATCATTCACCAAAAATCAGCAGCCTATTTCACAAACACCTATCCTCTCATGCTTCCAAAGGAGCACTCACTAAGGTCATGGACCAAACCAATTACAGCAGAAATGTTCTCAGGGATGGTAACACTTTTATAACCAATAATTATAGTCACCTTACAATATATTGAATAGTTACAGCCAATATATACATCATAAGATATCAAAAATTTAATTCATGACTCTATCATAATCTCTTTTTTGTTGCTACCAATCCTCTTGCTGTTGGAAATTCAGATTCGCTCTCATTTGTAGGTAGTTTTGGGGATTTGCTGGCCATGCGTCCGCCACTAAAAGAATAAATCGCCAAACAGTTAATCAATTGCTAGTATACCAAGATTTAGGAAAGCCAATATCCATGTTTCCAAATGCCTTTCTTGCTCTACCCACTTTGATATAATATGATGAGGGGAGGGATTCCCCCTTATTAAAATGAACTGCTGCAATATATGTCAACAATAGCTGATATCATTAAACATCAGCTTATGGTCCAAAATAGTGTTTTTCCTCTGTCAACCAAGGACGGATTTTATTGCTCTCAGGGAGGAAATTTTGGTCTAGATTGTATGGTCTACTTCTGAAATAATGCTAAATTTGCTTGCTAATAAAATGTGATCCTGACAATAAATTGACACATCGATTGGTCTGAGAATCCACAAAGAAAAGTGATATAAGCCAAGTGATTTGACAATGAAAATTGCTGGGCAAAAGAAGTCTAAAGAGGTAATAAATTTGGGTGTTTGAAACTTTGCAAGATGAAGGGGAAGGAACCAAGATAGCAGCCATGAAAAAGTTTCCGAAGAAATCCACGACGTTGAAAGCATGCTTTGCCATGGAAAATATCAGATGCCAAGCTAAAAGCAAAATCAGTAACTGAATCTAATATATGTGGCTGACAAAAATCTGAAAACTTATTCTCTGGAATACTTTGTTCGGACGTCATGCATGAAGGTTACTATTCATTTGCACGTGAAAGTTAAAGAAGCTACTTAGAAAAGTACGAACCCAACTTTGGCTGTTGTTGGTCTCTGTCCGCGACGTCCTTTAACTTTAATCTTGGTATTAAAGGCATTCAAAGCACTGCAATAACAACCAATCATTGAAATTCAAAAAAATGACGCAATAACACCACTAAATATAAGCGAGCAAATCATCTCTTACAGCGTACGTGCCAAAAGCTGATTTGTGCAAAGAATGGTTGGCAAAAAAAACATTCTGGGCATTCGTCTTCAAAGAGCAGGGAGAGTGCGGCTAAATTCTACTGTAATCTCCCATTTACTATCATACAGACACAGACGTAAACAGTAACTCCCCAAATCGTACATTGCGTCGTAAATAAAATATAAAAAGGCAAGATGATGGTCATGAATGGAGCTCGAAGTTCTCTGTTACACACTCTTAAGTAAGCTTAATCTAAAGCTACAAAATACCTTCCTCCTTTCTTCAGCCTATATCTCATTTTACATGTCTTGCATATAAAACTAACATCTCTACTTCCATGTTTTAAAACTCCTTTTGTTGCTCTTCTTAGTTAGCATGTTGAATATACAACTTACTCAAATCTTGGAAGCACGTATGAAATATTCAATTCAACCAGAAAAACGTACCTGCTTGATCATTGGCGCTTGTGAAAATAATCAAAAACACACTTACGTAATTAAGAACATTTGTCGCAACTGCGATTGGGAAAAGTCTTGAATATATAATGAAATAGTTCAAACCTTGCATCGAGAGTTAAGTCATCTTCACCACGGAGTGCAGATTCAAGAACAGCCTGCAATGTTGGGGCAACAGATGGGCCTTCATAATCACGAGTTGTTCGATTGGGCATATCAAGCTCTATCTGGATTATATTTTCACCCTACAAATTCCAACAGAAATCATCCATCAAATGAACAAGAAATTATCATCAAGTGCGCAAGAAATTATCATTAAATGAAGAAGATTTCTCCTTTAATGTTATATCCAGTAAAAAATTCGTTTCCACAAAATTAGGGCGGGAAATGTGCGGCAACTGGTTTTAGAATTAAAAATGAGATACACCCAGTGAGGCAAATAGAAGAACGCATCCACTGGAAAAAGCTTTTTGACATTCTACCTGAGTTTCTATCAGAACTAAATTACTTCATTTGGGATGGTAGATAAAGAAATTGTTAACTTACTTTATATCTAGGATTTCCACCCAGAGCAGCAGCTCGTCTCGCATACTCTGAAATCGGCCTTTTATTTCCCATGGCAGAAACTGGGCGTTTTGCCATTTGATGACTTCTAATAAATGAAAATATTAAAAATCATTTCAATGATAGCTGGATTGGAGATGTGTATATGATAGAAAATCATAGCAGAAAGAGTGAGAACTGTGTAGCCTCGCTGATAGCTTAGCCAAAGGAAATGAAAATTATAAGAGATGAAAGATACAAACTAAATAAAGAAGTACTGAATTGAAGAAGAAAGCAAATTAATTGACAGAGAAATGATCAAAAGACAGCAATAAATAAAGACAGTGAGTAATTGCGTGGATCTATGAGTACAAGGATAAGTTGGTGAATGGTGAGCAAATTTGTCAATGTGAATGGGCGAGTAGAATTATGTTACAGGTAACAAGAGTGAATGAATGACATAACTTAATTCAATTCATCCATCCTCAAATGTAAAAACTATGAATTGCGTACGTACGAGGATTGTGATGTCAATGGCTTTAAACTCCATTCACCAGCATCATCATCAAAAATACCCCTATTTCGTATCTTGTTTCTGTCTTCTAAAGGCACAAAATTCTCCAAAATCAGTTGCCTATAAATCAAAATACGATCATGTGATTTCCTCACTTGCAAACTATATAACCCTCTCGTAATGTCATGTAATTTGAAGGTTACTGTTTCGATAAATTTGAGTTCTAGGTGAGAGTGCACAGCTGCAGTGACTGAAAGCTCCTTTTTACTTCTTCGTCCATTTCCAAAAGCAGACTGGCAATTGATACTTTCTCAAAATAAAGAAACTGAACGGTCACATTGCTCTTGCTTCTCTTTACGTTAAGAAAGAAGGTAACAAATAATTTGAATCTTCAGATGATTAGCAGCTCCCATGAGCAGATAGAAGTTTTAAGCATGTAGAAATAATTCTGATGTTTGCTCGAAGGAGAGATTCCTTCTATAACCAATTTCAAAACAATACTGTAAGATAGTAACAGAAAAACAATATCATCAGCTATGAAATGATGATGTCATGCTACTTGCTTCAGCTTTAGGTCGCGATTCAAGTCTTCCAAATTTTTCTCCAGTTCTTGTCTCTCCCTCACATGAACCTCCTGTAAGTCCTGTATTTCAGTTTTCGTCGCTTGCAGTTTCATGAAAAGCTGAAAGAAGACAAGGCATTGTACAATTCAGTGCATCACATTTCATCATCCTACAACACTTGCAACAATAATCATCAACACAATCAAAGGTAATCATTCCAATTATGAGCAATGAATTTGGATCTTACCTTCTTCAATTTTTTTGTTTTCACATCGACCTCTTGTTGCATAGATGAAAAATTTTCCTTAATTTCCACTGTTGACTCGTCCTGCTCTTCCAATTTTTGCTGCATTTCACGTTCTTTTCTCTGCAAAAAGATGTAGACGCATGTTAACAAAGAAGTGCAATGAGAATGTGAATAACGAAAGATGAAAAAGGGGCAATGAATCTCTAAAATGAATATGCTATTTAATGCTAATGAAATTGTTTTGTTTCAATATAAGCTACAACAGGATTCATACCTAATTCATCAATAAAAAATTCTTGACTTTTCCCTAACCAATAGTAAAAAACATCCAAGTTTTTCTTGATCCCAATTGAACATATTTACAAAAACAGACAATGAAAATGAAGTTTAATAGATAGGTACTGTACATATACTCTCTATAGCACTATGCAAAGTGATAAAGTTCACATTTAATGATGACAAATGGACAACTACTTTGCAAAAAACTATGCAAAGAGATGATGAAAATAATATTTGACCTAAATAAGTTGTTTTCCCGGACTTTTCCCCTGACTTTTCCTTGATTTGAACAAAAATTATACAAAATTCCCTGACAATTCCAGGTTTTTCCCTGACGTTTCGTTAAAATAGCCTATTGTTTCAGGTGTCCCATGTTCAGTATAAGCCCCGTACAATCTTGAAAAGGGCCTCGATTTGGAAATAAGCACAACAGTGCAGAAGAGACTCAACTGAATGGAAGATCATCGAAAAATTTGGTGAGCATTAGAAACGCACAACAAAGATCAATAATAAAAAAGTAACAAACTAATTGACACTGAAAACAAATAGTGAAATATTCACAGGAGCTATGTACTGCAGATGTACAATAATTTTGTTAAATAACATGCATTGAAGAATTGAATATAAGTAACAAACAGAATACTTTGTAGCTTCTGGTCAATGTCAATGCTATTAAACTCTGGACAGTTCAGAACACAAAGTCAATGCTCTTAAACTACTGAATAATAGGAAAAGAAAAACAACAAAACAAAAATACAAAACACGGCATAGTAGAAAGGCAAACCTTTTGATCAGCAAGTTGCTTCCTTCTTTCTTCCAAGGCTCTCTCTTGTTCAGATGTTTTGTCAACAATACTCTTTCCACCAATCAATAATTTACTTTCCATTGCCTGGAAAAATATCAAATACTCTGAATGATCAAATAGCTACAATGATTCTTCACATTTATTGCTTCATTTCTCGTATTTCTTTCTCCATACCATTGTTTATCACTACATCTATGTAAATTAATATTTCTACTGCTATGTTTTGCCACCAAAGTGAAAATCAAAGCATACTTTCTTTCATATGACCCAAGAAATGCACAACCCCTTAAAGCATTTGACTTTAATGTAAATACAGCCATGACTTCCAAAGATCATCATCAAAATATCATCATCAGAGTCAGCAGCAACTTAAATTCAGCAAATATTCTAACACTTCTAAGCTTTATGTTATCATATCTAAAATACTTTTATTTTTGCGGCAATCAGAGCTGATCTTTCTTGTTCTTTTTTTAGTTGTTGTGCTCTTGTATTGATCTCATCCAAAAGTTTCTTTTTATCCTGACAAATACAGAAGACAAAGATTGGAAACAAGAAGGACAAATTCATAGCTACTACACTACTGATAAGAGAGTGGAGTACGACAAGCTTCCAAGATTAGAAAATTATCAATCAGATAAATAGTTGATGACTAAGTACTGCTTTATCAGCTTATTGCTATATTACAAGTGAATGTATCAATCAAAAATACATTAAACTACTCTGCATGACATTTAGAAAAAATACAACATAAAGGAAGGATATAATATAAAAAGAAAACATGAAAAAACATGATACAAAGTAGATAGTATAGCAAAGCATAATATAACACGAATAGAAAACACTGTAGTTCGAAATACGACATCATAATTTAATAAACAATATCATTAAACATTATATGTAATAGTCTGCAGTACAAGAATATTTTGCAATAAAATTTCAAATAGTACCATGTGAAAGGAACACTAATTAAAACATAAGATATGAAGTGCTAGGTGTGCAAAGATATAAATGCACTTATAAAGGACATACCTCTTCTAGCATACTATGATTTTCCAACAAAGCACGTTTCTCTTTTTCCAAATCTTCCTGTTTCTTCTTTATAGCATCTCCTCTATCTTCTTCTGTTTCATCTTCAACATCTTCATCTTCTTCACCTCCTACGATGGAAAGACAATTGCAGAGCAACTTCGAAAGCAGATATGAACTGTGCTTGAAAGAATAACATTGCAAGACAAAATTTCGTAGCGAAAAAGAATTCTGTAGCTCAAATATAATTTAAAGCAGCAAAGAGAAGTATTTCCTTAGGACTCGTACCTTGCTCTCCATTCTTCCTGCGTCTTCTTCTCGATTTTCGCGGACCACCCCGTTTCTCCAATTCTTTCTTCAACCTGCAAAGAAAAATTAATGAAATAAAAATTAATCGAAATAATAAATTAATGAGAATTCCTAACATTGAAAACTATACAAACATGTGGATTTTGCCAACCTTCCTAATGTCTTTATTCAACCAATTAGAAGTTTCTAGAAATCCTGTTTCATAGATATATCACAAAAGGAGGTACTAACTTCATATTAAAACAACTGTGACCAGAATTAATTAACAAGAATATGATTAATCTACATGAAACTAATTTAAATGACTTATCTAAGCTGCAATTAAGTATTGCGCTAGTAATTTGACCATTATATCTTCAGTTCATTTAAATTCAAATTAAAATACTCCGACTATGTCGATCATGCGAATAATGATGAAGATGATAATGATATTAATGAAACTGAATCTGAAAAAAATAGCAAGTTGTCATGCCGAATGACAATTTAAGTGCTACACTTAAATATGATATGGTGAAACATTGACACATACTTAGCAATCTCTTCTTGAAACTCTCTTAAAAGGGCATCCTTTGGATCTTCATTAATTCTTGGCTTGTTCTTTATTCTCTTCGCTCGATCTGCGTATCTGGGAAAACATGCTGTACCATGATATTTTCATCATGGCAAAAACGACTTGAAGTCCAGCGAAGGACAACATTTCACAATCATTCACAAAAAGTGGTGGACACTCAATATAATGGTTGAAATGAGCCGATAAAAATCCTTCAAATGAAATAAGTGTGAAAGAATACCTCAAAGTTGTCAAAGATTCTTCATAATTGTAACTAGCTGGGCCCTGCATCAAACAATGCTAATTTAGTTAGATGCCAAAATTAACTACTACAAGAGACATTCAAAAATCAAAGTGGAAAGAAAATCAGTAATTTGAGCAAATCCTTAAGAAAATAACTGACCACAGGTTTACAAAATCCTATATCTTCCAAGTATAATATAGAACTAAAACAGAGAGCATACATGAGACAAATCCTTAAATAAATACAAACACATGATATAATTCATAAATTATACATACTAATACATTATATATAGTCACATATATTAATATTTCCATATCTACATATATTCCAAAAGTTACTATGATTAATGGAAGGGAAAACTATGAAAAGGGAAGGAAAAGCAGGCTTTAATTTCCTACCATATTTGCCACCATCACAGTCTTCGCATTTCCACCAAGTGAATCTGAAAGGTAAATTGTACAAGTCAAAACTAAACAATAATAGTCTTATGTTCTAAAAGATATCAGCATCAAGACTTTTCAAACAGTGTGCGTACACAAAAATAAGAAAGAAATGACAATACAAGATGATTGGCTCCGCACTAACTGCAAAAGTGATTTTTAAGTTTGACAGCTTGACTGCTTGTAATAAAACCTATATAAACCACCAAATTTATAGTGAAGATAACGTAAACAATAAATGAAACCAAAAAAATCCAAAGTTAAATTACCTTGAAGCAGTCGCGTTAATTTTGAATCTCGATATGGTACGTGGGTGCTTTTACCATCAACCTAAAATGAAAATACGCAATGTAAATTAACAAGCTTTCTTGCTACATAATTGATAATTTTAAAGGTTGGAGAAATGGAGCTGTGATGAAGCTTTACTTTCAAAATATTAGGACAATCTGTTAGTGTAAACTGGGTAATCATGAGTCAATGGCTGTTTGCATGTCCTTCATGCTGTCATATGTTGTTAATTATTCCATCTAATATATTTGAATATACATACCAATGCTGAAATTACATTTCCCAGTGCCGATAACGATAAATTGATTTTTGTAGCTTCTTTTAGTCTTGTACCCTTTGATAATAAGAAGCAAATAATTTATTGAGAAAAAGGTTCAAAGACTATAGCCTTCTAGATTCGAAGCTACTGATCGGAGCGATAAAACATTTTCACGTTCTTAAGCATGAGACACTTCAAGGGTATAGCATAGGTTTTACTGTCTTAGGACAATTTCGAAAACGAGAAGGGTCCATGTGTAGTCTTACCGCTCTTTTTAACACAAATGCATCAAATCAAAGAGTTAATTGAACATTTGAGATAAGCCTAAAATATATTGCTTAGCAAGGTCTCTTAATGAGCATAACCCCCTGAGAAAACGAAAAGTCTCGTTGCTGTCAATTGCTAATCTTCACAACTGCAGGGAGCATCAACATGACTCAGGTAAAATCTGGTTGAAACCAACCAATGACAATTGGAATATTAACAAAAACTGAGTTGAAATTCTGACAATAATAATACATACAGCAGCACCAGTCTTGGCCTGTCTTTCACTTCCAGCAAGATCAACCATGTTTAGCTTCCCAACACGAATGTGCGTTTCTTCATCTGGTCCTGTCTGTAATGAAATTGTTGCTTGATATAGAAGAATGACAATGGTAAGTTCAGTAAAGAAAAAGAGCGAAAATTATTGTAGTTATCACGGTCTGAAGCTATCACTTTTTATTTCTCCACATTGATTTATCTCTTTCAAAACATGGCTACATCAATAATTCAAAGAATTGCCAAGATGGGCTGAGCATGGCTTCAATGCTACTTACTAGTTCTGAAGAGTAGTCACAACGAAAGAAAGATAAAATTTTAGAGACAAATAAAATATTGGAATATATCTATAAGACAGCTGAGAGTTTTAAAATTTAACTGAGAGCAAAATAAGTTTACAAATAGAAAAACAATAAAGCCAATAAATTAAAGATCATACAGCAGACTGCTGCTACTACGGACTTCAAAATTTTGCATGTGCAAATACTTTTATTTGTACAATAAGAAAATGCAGTTTTAGCAAGCAAACCTCACTACATTCCACAAAAATGAGAAATATTGCATGTGATCTTGAAGAGTGCTCATTCATATTTGTTGCTCTAGAATGAAGATGAGAAAAGTCTGGTGAAAGAAATGAAAATTTCAATTCTAGGTACTATCTTCTTCATTCCATTTGCAACTGCTTACACTTAGCCAAAAATTAAATGGGACTGAATCCCAGCAGACATGGCTTCTCAATTCAAAAGGTGATAATCTCACTGATGACTGAATAAAAATCTCTTACCCAACTGCCCTGTTCTGGTTTCCAACATTCATAACGTGTTCAATTTCCTTGACACTTTTTGTGACAAATGACTGAAGGTCCTAGGATAGATTACCAAAGATGGTCAAAGGTCCTATCTACTTATTAAAGACACAACATGTAAGCTCTCATCTAATTATAAGCTATCTAATTATACACAAGTTCTCAAAAATACTCAAAGGCTGTAGCACAGACAGGGGCATGGCCAGGGCTATAAAAGTAGGGGAGGTATAAATGAAAATTTTTTGCCATGCCAATACTTCTCTGAAGATTTGCTACTACCCTCTCCCCTACCTATTTCCTCATTGATTTTAAGGAAATCCCAAGCACCATCTTGGCAAAAGTGGAGGGGGTAATTGCCCCCCATACCTTCCATGGCCATGCTACTGACTACAGAACTACATAAAGCTACTTTACTTCCTAAGAAAATACAAGGCTTTTGCAGGATTTGGATATGCAAACTCAAGGAGCTTTCAAGGACAATTCAAAAACTGAAATAAAAACTTTCAAGTAGCTTTACAGTAATATCATAGTGCATATGCGATTATAAAGGAAGCCCAACATACTGATAACAAGACATTTCTTGGTATATCACAAGTTTACTTGTTCAATCTTCTTAAAACTTTTTTGGAAAGTTCTTTAAATTATTTGCTGCATTTCTTATTGATGTGAACAAAGTGAAAAGTAAACATTCATGACTTTTAAGGATCGTGATCAATTTTAAAGCAAAAATTCTCCTTATTAAGGAGTTTCAAGTGTCCTTGAAAAGATGCTTCAAATCCCAAAACTTTTCAAGGAGTTCAAGGACCAGTACAAGCTCTGAAATAAGACCTGGGTTTTGTTACTGCAAAAACTACATCAAGAATACACCAATTATAGTTCATAGCAAAAGAAAAAGGCACTACCTTCTCATATCTAGGTAGTTTCCCTATGTGAATGAGTAATGCTGGCACTTCTCTAATATAAAAAAAAGAATATGTTGCATCTTGTTTTCATTGAATATTCATCTCAACATACCTTTACATAAATTCCAGTATCAGGCCTTTCTTTTAGATCCAGCTTCTTTTTTTGGTCTTTGGCCAACAGGTCTCTAATTTCTTCCTAAAAGAGGTGCAAAGCACTCTGTAACTGTTAACACCTTAAAACTTATGACACTGATATGAAACAAGCTCAAGTCTCTAACATGATCTGGGTATTGCAGGGTACTAGGTGTGAAATAACACCCTTATAACATAACATGACAATGGAAAGTTTGTAAGGAAATAAAGTATGGGCTCTTATGGCAACTGTAGTTAGGTCTATACTGAAGGAGAGGTGAGGCAAAGACAAGAGAGGGTTGCATTTAAAAAGCCGTTCTAAAATTTCTAATAAACCAAATGCTTGATATCTGATATGTGAAGATGGAACTCTATGAATTTCAATCAAATCTATATCCATGAAAAAAAATAAACAACAGTGAACTCGTTGAATAACCAGTGGAAATTCTGATTCATATTCACACTAAAATAAAATTTATTTGGAAACATGAAGCCAAGTTTCCATAGGTTTTGCCTCTGCTCTTGTATTTTTAAATCTCCAGCTAATTTCAGCCCCTTAAACGCACTACTATTATGGGAACTAGCTTTATAGCTCAAAATGCAATTGTATGATAAGTGAATGGAGCTGAAACAAGTGATCAATGAAGATTTAGTGTTATTTGAAATAATAATGAACAATTGACAGTTCCCTACCTGGTAGATCTCTAAATAGGATGCTCTCACTAAGTACTGTTGATCATGCGTACGGGAAATGTGTGTGAAGATATGATCAAATGAGTTTGGGATGACACCTCGTAATTCTGGATCTGAACGTACACCTATCAAAGAAATCAATATAAATACTACCCAAGTAGCTTCTAACAAAACTGCATATATGACCTCTGCTTCTTTTGTTAGGAACAATTTTGCAATGAAATCAAGCAACTACAGAGATGCTAACCAAATAACAGGTTTGTGAAGATGATTATACAATGGTGAAGGTATTTCTAGAGACAATTTGTGGTTAAGACTAGAATTACAATAGTTTTACAAAATTCTTATATATGGATGGGTTGAAAACAGAGGTACACCCAGGGAGGCATCATTGGGGATCAGGGACTATCATTGTATGAAACTATTTTGCAATGAGTATGGTTACTTCACTGGTGACATCTACCAGACACCTGAATATATTGATAAATATGCAGTATGGATGAATTACACTTTTCCGTGTGGATAACAGTTTATCTAGACATTTGTAGCAATTCATCAGACAGAAAATATAATACTAAAGGAAGTGATTGCATACCCTCCATGGTAAATGTTTTTCCAGTGCCTGTCTGGCCATAAGCAAATATCGTCCCTGAAACAATGTTTCAAACCAAAATAACAAAGGTGCTTTAAATGATAAAAAATTCAACTTATAACTCAATGTTATACAGAAATTGTGGTAATACAAGAAAGTGGAGAGTAATGGGTGGAAGTGTTGAAAAGTGGAGAAAGGAAAAGAAAATGGGAGAAAGGAAAAAAGGGAAAGTAATGTGTTACCAATTACACCTAAAAAAACTTTCATTATAGCTAGAATCTTTGATAAAAATGCTTACTAAAACTGCTTTACAATGTCCCCACCAACTTATCCACATCTATTGATCAATAACATTAACTTTAAGTGCAACACTCTAACAATTGTGATAAAGCAAAAAATCTATGACAGAGTTCAACCATAATTTCTCCATGGTGAATCATACTTACCATTGTAACCATTCAAAACAGACTCAACAAGTGGAGAGAATGTCTCATCATAAATATCTCTTTGCTTAGAACTAGAAAGACAATGAAGAAAATGCAAAAACATGCAAACTATAAAAAAAGAACTCAAACAATGTACATTTAAAAGCATGATACATCACCAGATAGTTTTTCATTACTCAGTCTATGCCTTTGCTTCCCTATAATTAACATACACTCCTCTAGCCGGGATGGGGGTGAATTCAGTATATTTGTTACTATCCTGAAATTTTAACTTGCCTTTACAATCATTACTAGATAAAGTGGTATGATAGTATTGCCTCTTTGGAACTAAGTAGACCACATACTTCCAGTCATATACTGCATCAAATGTGAACTCCCTTGGGGCTTCCTCTTTCCTTGAAGGATTCCTTATCAAAACCATTCCTTTTCTGACTTCCATATCTACAACCCTGTTAGTGAAACAAAACACATTTACATATACAAATCTGAGAGAAGATTTACAAGGAGTGAACTGCTAAAACAGCTCCTAGAAAGAAGTGATGAACAAGTAAGAATGACAGAAAGGCTTGAGTGGCCAATTAGAAGATTTCATAAAAAATACCGAGGCATAACATTCCAAACTAATTAATCATTAAAATGAAGATAGAAAATATAGAAATGGTTTATTTAAAACCATCTGCTAATTCTATTTATATGCTGACAAGATGAAAACACTCTCTCTGCTATTTATTTGGAAAAAGCTCTTAGAGGCTGCATAAAGCTAAATTAACCTTTCATGGCCACCAGAAATCTCCTTCTCATTCATTGGTCGGCATCTTACAATGACTTTTACTGCTTCTGCTGCTTTCTTACCAGCCTGGTGTGGAAACAACAATTCTTGAATCATTAATCATTAAAAAGGGACACTAACTGCTAAAAAATTAAACTTTCATAATCTAAAGCTCAATATTTATCAAAAGAATTTGTTGGCAGGCCTGAGGCCTTGCAGGTGCAACTTGATTCTATTTTTCATTCCAGGCTATAGATTTCAACTTCATTGAGGTTTAACATCTGTTTTATTCAAATAATGTAAATGAACATGAATCAATTTCTCAGAAAAACAAAAGAATTCTGCCACTTAAGACAGCAGTCAACACACTTTTATACTATAATACTTGCCAAAACACTGGGAAATACTTTGCCAAATTTCAGCATTTTTGTTTCTCTGCCCCCATCACCCTGCCCCCAGTACAATGTTGAGATACTAGCTGGTTTCTGACAAATCACTTGCAAATTTTCCAAAGTACACTGCAGCAGTGTCTTACCTTCAAGAAACAACATTGTTTTGGGGGGAGAGGCTATTTATTGCACCCAAGAGCTGTCTAGTTACAAGGGGCTATGAAGAAGAAATATTACTCAAATCACAGTTAGTGTCTGCAGTGTTCCAACTACTTTTGGCAATGACTGTACCAGTCACAGGAATTGAAAGACAAGGGTGACTTGGTAAGGGCAAGTAGACATGTGTGACATGTGAAAGGAATGTCATAAAGTAATTAAAACTCAATAAATAATTCCCAAGGATTGGCAACAAAGAAAGAAAAAACAAATCTAATACTTAATTTAAAATATTATAAGATAGGAAAGAATATGATAAAAAACAAATCATTTAATCATTACTAAAAAGAGCTGGAGAAGAAACGACTGATGGGAAGTAACCACAAACTACAAGACTAATTTCCAACAAGCAACTTAAAGACTACAGACTACAAAAAGTTGAAAAGCTTATAGGTATCATCGAACATTTGTAGCAAAGACTTAGTAGGCAAAACGATTCAAGGCGCAAGTCTAATTCAGCTTTAAGACTATAAATCAAATTACAAGGGGGTGAACAGACTAATGATGCGAAAATTTCAATATGAAAACAACTTTACCATAAAACCTTTAGAGCATAAATGGTGCATCAAATATGCAACAGGTTGATTAGAGGCCTCTGGGCGGATACGTAAACGCTCCACTAGCTCTATACTGCAATCCTGGAAACGATTCCAGCTCTTTAATAACATATAATAGAAAAAGAAATTCCATAGCTTCCTTACCATCTTGATACCTTCTTATGCAGTTTAAAGTCTTGCTTTCTTTAAACACTATATCCAGTTTACAGCTATCATCGATAAAATTCATTAAGCTATCAAGCAGGTACTCATCCATCTTGCAGCCATGGTTACCACAACAATTCACTTTATCCTTATACCAGATATCCAAATAAATGCATTATATAATTCCCAAGATTTGCAAGAGCTGCAGACTATATGTTAATATGGAATGAGGCAACTGGCATGAGAAAGTAAATATGAAACTCTACGATAACATACTAAACCCTGTTGCAGGCCTCCACTTTACTAGTGTTGTGATTACTTCATGTATGATTGAGCAGGCTGCGCAGACCATCCTCCGCAGCTCCAAGGTTGGCTAACAAGTAGCAAGTGCTTGCCAGGTCGCATATAGTCCGTGGGTTATGAGCTTGAAACATGTGCATTGATCAACATGTTCGGTGCTGAGTGATTGACTGGCAAAATAGCGAGGCACAATGGTAGATCATATGATGCACACTTTTTTTTAAACTTCATTGTATTGAATAACATATTATATACTACAAATGTAAACCTCTCTTTAATGAGGTAGTCTACAAATGGCTAATTTGGTACAAAATGTCATTAAATGTCATACTCACTGTGGACAGAGGAGTCAGATGATGGGTTAGAAAGGGAGTAGGTTAGGTGAGGTCCATGGCTTATTGCGGCAGCAGAAGATGTAGTAGATTGTGCGAATGGCAATGTTTGTGATTTTAGAAATGATATATTTTTGGTGACGGCTTTCAAGCTTCAATTCATTACACATGTCCATGAACTTTGTACAAGATTGATCATATATGCCTAAGCAGCTTAAAGATAAGTTTATGAATTTAACGTCCTGGTAATACTTTCTAAGATTTTTCACAAGAGTGGAGTATTTTGCTTCTTTGCGCTCAGCGTTGCATTAAATATTGGTTTCAAAACCAATAGTTAGTTCTAGAATGTGCAAAATGTTGTCAGCAGTTTCTAAGAGAAGGTCTGGACGTAAAGTATCTCCAGTGATTACGCTTGGAGATGGAAATGATGGAAGGTCTACGAACAGGGTAGCACCCTTGACAGATTGCAATGAGGCTGCTACAAAATTCAAAACAGAATTGTAGCGCCAAGTATACCGACCCTCCTCAAGGTATACCTTGCATCCAGCAACAACATGTAGTAATGATTCTGGGAGTAAGCAGAAAGAGCAATCTGATGTTTGTGAAAGTTTCCACAAGAGAAGGTTTCTACGAGTTGCAAATGTGTTGTTCATGTAGCGTACAGTGAAATTAAAGATGTTTTTAGGCAAATTACCTTGGACTGATGACCAGGTTGATGTTAGTCGTGGAAGAGAATTTTTAAATACGGCAGAAAGAATAGCACCTTGAGAAGAAAGCTCGTGTTGGATCCTCTGGATATTAGCACTACAGACAGCTTTCAAAACCTGCTTGGTATTTTGATAAATGTCGTATTGTATGTTTGATCCACTACTGGTATTTTCCCATAGAGACTTAATGTTATCATTTGGAGACGACTTCAAGGTGTTACGTAGGACTGTTTGACATTGGAGAAATTTTGTAGAAGGAAGTTGGAGGTTAAGACCGAATTTAGGTTTCGACAGAGTGAGATGACTAATGGTAGCACTGATAGGAAGGTCTAGCCAATTGCGTACATACGAGATCAGGGTATTGTCAAGATTTTGAATCACCCAGGTTTTTGAGATATCTGCAACTGTGAAGTGCCAAGACAATTTAGAGAGAACGTATTTTTGGTAAAGCAAAAGTATGCTTTTTGGGTGAATATTCAAGGAATCAATTTGCTGTAGAAGATTTGTAAGAGTTGCCTTAGCATCCAACTGGTGTTTTGCTTGTTAATAAAGTTTATAAGAATATTCAGTCTCAAAATTACTGAAAGAAAGAATAATCTAAGACTAACGCAAGGCTCACGTTTCATCAAGACTTGGAATTCTTGTGTTTTTGAGCTATAGTACTTGTTTAAGATTAACTTTTCTCTATCAATATACCACGTATTATTTCGATCCATTTTGTTTCGCTTACTGACGAAATAAAACTTCAATAATAATTTGAATATCATCCTTTGATTTTCAGGCAAAGTTATACCTTCGGTTTCAAGAATAGTTTTAAATAATGCAAGGCTCAATTTTCATCAAGATTTAAAACTTTTGAGTTCTAGTACAGCTTGTAGCTTAACGTTTCAACTATCAATGCAGTAGTTATCTTGTTCCACTTTTATTTTGCTTAATGATAAAGTAAGACATCAATAAAAATATGAAAATAATCCTTTGATTTTCAGGCGTATTGACACCTTCGATATCTAAGAATGATTTAAGAATAATCAAAAGCTCAAAATTTCAGCGAAAAATTAGGTATTCTTATAAAAAGTGTGCATGATATATGATTAATTTATTTATAGTTGGATTCTAAGAAAATATAGCATGTTAATGCTAATTAAGGCCAACTTACTTTAAACTAAATAAGTTTTATGCAGAAGAAAAGAAAAAGTATTAAATGTTAAATAGAACCTAATTAAAAGTAATAAAAATATTTTATTTACAATTCTTAGAAATAAGGGATATTTCGTTTACTGTTATGCAGCAAAACTCAGCCTTTTCTACACGCATCGCACCATAAGGAAATTTTGGCTTTTTTGCCATGGAATACAAGCTTGAAAAACTTTTCATTCTTGTACTTCAATTGATCAAATCGTAGTACTAAAAGCTCTTTTATAACACCTAAATTTTTACTGCACATTTTGTGCCATAAGAATGGTAGAAACATCGAACTTCTGAATTCCACCTTTAGTTTTGGTAAAAGAATGCTTTGACTGCATCAGCACTAGGCGCTTTATAGAGGGGCAAAGACAATAGACAAAGATGGAATGGCCAGAAAATATTCAAAGAAATAGTTGACACTATCACAGCAAACCAAGAATGAGAGTTTTGGGTGCAAAAAAGGAGCCAGCTTCGTATTTCTTGATTGCTTGCAGCAAAACTTTTTTAAATTTAAAAGTGCTTTAGGGAGTTTCCTTTAGCAGCATAATTTCTGCTAATATTGGGCCTCACCATGTATGTTCTTTACATTAAGTTCTTCCTTTGAAAAAGAGTGTGGTAGCAACAGCGAATTAAACCATAATGTAATCGATGGATCAAAAAGTCTCTCTCTACTTTGTTGTAGACCGACTAGCCACAGTTCTACTTTTGGGGGTCAGAAGTAATGAGTAGGGCTAATATGTGGAATGAAATATGGGAGATGAAATGTAATATAATTAGATATGATGCGTAAAAAGACTATTTGCTTAATTTTGCAATAGTAAAAGAGTAGACAAATAAAACTTCATTATATCAAACAAATAATTTAATTATAGTTTAATTTTAATAAAACAAATAGTTGTCTTTTTACGCATCATATCTAATTTTATTGTACTGACAAATTTCGGAATGAGTATAATGTAATAAAGAAATGTGTAAAGGGAGAACTAGAGTTGAAGAAAGACTCACAAACAAGAACATAAGCACAATTGAATTTTCAAAATTTCCATTATTGATTTCCTATTATTTCTGTTCAACAAATAAATAGAAGAAGATACATTATAAAACAATATTGTTCTAATTTACAAAATCTGAAATATATCAAAACAAACCTTCGAATTCCAAATCAAAACGTTGAGTTGCAACTCAAAAAGATGAATATTTTCCTTTGAAGAACCCCATAGTTAACAAGTAATAAAAATCTCAATACAATAGGCTTTAAAATAATATCTTTGATGGCTACAGAAATCTCCCGGGGAGCAACTTTCACAAAGAACGCATGAAGTGATGGCAGCAATGGTGCTACTGGGGGGTGTTTGGGAGGGCTGAAGCCTCCCCCACCCGTTAGCACCTAATAATTTGAGGATTTCTATGCACTGTTGGCACTTCTGTATTTTTTCTCTGGGCAAATTTGAAGGGCGTGGTCCACAATAATAGTCTCGCTGCGCTTACTATCGGCACTTTGGCAGTACTAGTACACCCTAAATTTCCTCCCCGGCGCCACTTGAGTGATGGAGGTAATGACGGGAAAAGTGCAATATCCCATATAGGAAAAGATTCTGCCATGCCCCTAACAAAAATATAATGCAATTCAATAAGTACATTCACCTTTGCAAAAATTAAAAATAAACATCAAAATCACAGTGTAGGAGGACAACACATGATGCCACATGAAACATAGTGTTTTCTCACTGAAGTAATGATGAGGATTGCCGTTACTAATAAAAGACTATTATACAAATAGCATCAAAAGAAGCCCTTTATGACCACTGGACACTTCTCAATCTCAATGTGATGATAACTACGTAAAAACACACAGGAAGATACCTAACTGATCTAGGAGGCAGCCATTAACAAACAAACACCAGTAATACAGTAAACAAAAAGAAAAAACATCGCAAAAAACATGCAAAAAGTAATAGAAAATTGAAATTAATGATAAGAAGCGATTATTAGTAACTTCTTAAATGTATAATTTACTCCAGAAACAAAAAGATTTCTATAGGTCAAAATCTATTACCGTATATCTTCGAATATAAATCGAGGTTTTTTTATCAAAAATGAAATCTTATTTCTTTATCTCGACTTATATTCGAGTCCACCAATATTCAGTTTTCGATATTCGAAACTACCATTTATATTCGGTTTTGTGTATCCGGGAGCTACTAAGCGTGTTCAGATACTAATCACCGGCGATATAATAAAGCATCAAAACCAGATTTTTATGGTTTTGAGTGACATTGGAGAGTGTTTTTTTAATAAAAAAAGATTGTTTGGTAATTATTCTTTCTTACATCATTTTCCGGCTCGACTTATATTCGACGCAATGAAAAAACCTTGATTTATGGCTAGAAATTTACCTCGACTTATATTCGACGTCGACCTATATTCGAAGATATACGGTAGCAATATGAGATTGCTCTTTTCCGTGAGGGAAAGCGCAGCCTGAAGATGAAGTTCAAAAAAGACAACGACCAGAAAATGGGCCAATTTCGAGTACATCCTAGGAAATTATAACTCATTTTATCATAATGGTAATTCTAGTGGATTTACTAGAATGATCATAAATTCGCTCCTTCGTCCGCCGTTTTCTTTATATTAAACTTCATTTTTTGCTATACTTATTCAATAGCCAATCCTACAAGATGCTGTAATCCAAATATAATCTAATATAATCTAACGATGTAATGGAATCTTACATGCTCACATGCATGTAAAATGAAACCAAGGTCGCTGTCGCATCATGTTAACAGAAAATTTAGTGTCTAGGTTAATGCAGAACCCATAATGATTAAGTACTGCATTATCTACTCAAAATTTAAATATTTACAATCGTTCTGCATAACTAGAAGGAAAGGCACCCTTTTTTCCACTTGATCTACCAACAGTCCATCCGTTACCCTCATCTTCAACTAGGATCACAATCTGCAATTGAATAAGTTTGTTGTAATACCTTCACTCTACTATTTACTGGTAATTATTCATCCTAAACACAGTGATCACATAAATTGTAAAGAAAAGAAATATAACTATTAATCCAATAAAGCACGCGTCATCTAGCAATCCACCTTAAAGTGAGTGTGGCTGTGTAATAAGATTCGAAAGGACAAGTGTCTTAGTCGTAGAAACAATCCATCACATACCTGTCCTTGCTCAACTTGCATCTCATCACTATTTGACTCAGCATCGAAATCATAAAGAACCCTTAAAATAACATCCTTCTCCTCGATTTTCTAAAACAAGATCAGCAAAGTAGCTAATGAAAAAACATTGAATTATGCTTGCAGCAACAACAACACTGGTCGAAATTGTAATCTTTTGCTAAATAATCCTTTGGGTTGGCATAGATCAGTGCTTCTCAACCTTTTTGATCCACTTCACCCCTTTAAGAAACAATTCTCAGCTATTCACTCCCACCACGACAAATCGTCATATTATAGAAAATTAAAACTAGGAGATAATATGACAAAGGGTTATACTATAACAAAGCACAAATGCTGTATTTTAACAACAAAAGTTCTTTTTTTCACAGCATAAATGGGTGTTATTTTTGTCTGTAATAAGTTATTACTAAAAGCAAATAACATAATTATCAATGAGAGCCTTGGGCTTGATGTCCATCAACAAGAGTTTCTATACTTGGTATTAGCTTTGCTAATTTTAGCCGTAGGTCACGATTTATAACGATCTGAAATGAAAGGAAACCCGTATACAGCTGACACCAAACTATCTGCCCAATTACAACTTCACCCCTTTGTGTATAATTCACCCCCAATTCCCCCTTTTTCAAAATTTCACCCCTTAGTATCTCGAATTCACCCCAAGGGGTGCATGTGCACCCCGGTTGAGAAGCACTGGCATAGATAGAGGGCATTTTTAACCAGTTGATAAGATCTGTCATCTCTCCTTAAACGTAATCTCTAATGAGTGCCATGTTGACTGAAATGGCTCCAACAACGCGATGCCAGTTATCAAAACACAAAACATGTATATATCTCTATGCAGGAAGCAAAGGAGAAGGACACACTTACCTCAGCGAAAGAGGATGGAAAGAAGCCTTTTTTACCATTGCTTACGCCCTATGAAATTCGAAGAGATACTGGCTAGAACCAAGCAATAAATTTTAACCAAACCTTTAAGAAATGTAAACTAATAAATAGGTATCGAAACAATTTCAGTTTGTGAAACATTTAAATTTTGCTTCAACAGCAATGAACATCAGTTTATGTATATCATACTAGCTAAAAAATGTAATCACAGATGGGAGTCAACGCTATAAACGAGATACCTATTCATTCAAAACTAAATAATATACCCGTATATTCAATTGAATAAAATAAACAAAAACGGAAAGCATTAATAAAGACTGTTCAGCTAAATATCAGACAAGTGAATGTTCATCCCAGCACTATTATATCTGGGCCTTATCCATAATTCCACAAAAAAACATACACTTTCTTCAAAATAAAGGACAGTTAACAGCAAAGATAAGCTCTGTTTCTCAATCTAAACTCTGCTGCATGCAATCAATTTAAAATAATTGAAAATAATTTTATTAGATACAACAAGCAGGCACGATAAAAGATGTTTCAATTTTAATAATCATACAGTATATCTCACTTCTAAATATTAAGGAGCTAATCTCTACATTTTCTCAACAGTAAATCTTCTCCCAGTCAAATTCCTCATTCTCTTCTCAAGAAATTAATTGCTACATTTATAAAACATGCGGCCCTATTGCCAACAAAAAAGTACTCTTTACCTCCCACCATTCGTCGCTTGCTTGTGAGATGACGTCAATTTTATTCCCAGCTCTGCAGCAAGAGAAAAAGAAAATAGAAACAAATAAGATTAAGATTATGCCTTCACTTCATTAATTCTCTCTATATCTCGAATGAATATTGATTACTATGGATAACCTTCTGTGATACATGAGGCCCCAGTTGACTTGGAAAACCTACTTCGATGAAAGTTTCTCCAATACTAGTCAGAAAAAGAACCCCTAACCCAGTGAACACAAATTTCATTGAAATTTAGAGTTAGCTCTCTGAATTCTGCGGGCAAAAATTAATTATAGATAACTAGCAACAGAAACTAGGGTGCAAAATACTACAGGGTGACAATAGAAAACGTTTATTGCTAAGAAACTCATACCAAATATCTACAGTAAAAGAGCTGCGCATTATCTCGCCTATGCAGCGTCTCCTTTTCACTGTCATAACAAAAAAGATACCTACTTTACAGTCAAATCACTGGCCTCTTCTCCATCGAAGTCGTATAATGCAACACAACGAAATATAACCTGGAATTTAATGAATAATGGTAAAACTCTTTGATTTAAATTCGAAGCAATAACAGCATGAATATTTGAGAATACATAATCCATGACAACAAACCTCTTCGTCTCCAAGTGCATCTTGGGTATCTTTAATACCAGGGGTATGCATCCGTTTAGAACTTCCAATATCGAGTGGTTGTTCTACGTAAAACGTTACTCAATTAGTGTACTGTGGCGTCTCGATTACCTCACCTAAATACATGGAGATCTGGTGCACATATATCTTTGAAGAAAATGTAGCTATGATAAGACGACGACGACGACGACAACAACAACAACAACAACAACAACAACACCAACAACAACATAAAAGATTGATACCGTAGTCATCACCATCAACAGCAGCACCAGATGTAATATTGTGAATGTGGGGCTCTGATAGCCTCTCTCTGTGCCTGCTAATGTCTTCCGGGTCAATCTCTTCATAAAGGTCTTCTACAAAAATAAGAGCACACGTGCATTAATCTTATTTAAAAGTCTTTACTTTCTCAGAAACTTTAAGAGATGGTTTTGGAAATGGTAGCACATTAGTTGTCCTGAATATCAAAAAATCTAAAATTGCACATAATACCAAATAAGCAGCGATTTTAAAGAATTCGCTAAACTATTAACATAAGCGAAATTTCTGATGACTTTTCGTGAAACAAGGAACTTACCATCCAATGAAGTGCTATCGTCTGTTGTAGGTGCAGAAATAACTTTCCTTCCCTGCAAAATAAAACAGCATACATTTCCGAAAAATATTTAATAAGTATCGTTCTACTGCCGGGGTGTGGTAAATATACTACTCAAAATTAGCAGTGGTGCGAAGAATTTTCCGACAAGGGCTGAAAATTCTGATGGTGAGCTAAGATGTGATTAGTAGGGCATTATAACAGATACTGTCATTCCAAAGAAAGAGAAAGAAGCTTAGCCTTGGAATACAAAAGCTCCTCTGGTACCATTCCTTCTTAAAATATAAAATTGCTTGCTTCCATAGCACAGTAGGCCCAGATCCCAGATTTGTGGAAATAGGGGTCTTTGCTTAATTAAAGTCAAATAAATGAGATAAAAAGTGTACAGTAGTAAGGAATATTGTTTCATGATAAAAGCTAACTCAATTTAGAGTTTCTGACCTTCCTAAGACGATTTAAGAAAATTTTGCAACGTTAGGGTATATCCAAATCGCAGGTTGTTTTGCAAAATGGGTTGAAATTGCTTAAATGGCACATTGACAGGATTCTAAGGCATTGTCCCTCCCATAATCTTGTTTAAGCTTTTCATAAAGCTTATACCTGCTGTAGTGAATGGTTTATAGCCCTGATTTTGGAAAGTTTTAGGATTTAGAGACTAAAAATATTTGACAATTTCCCAAAAAAGCGTGAAAATACACAAAATGTGCAAAAATCGTCCATTCTTGGGTTTCTAATGCACTTAAGTTCATTCAATATAGTTAAAGTTGTCTGTATAGTTGAAACTAGTTGAATAACAGGTTTTCAACCACAATTTGAAATATTTAGAGATTTTGCAAGACCAAAAATTGTCAAAAATGACCCAAAAATTCTAGAAAATAGTGTAAAAATTGCTCATTCTTTGACTCTTTGGTGCTCTAAAACCTTTGATCTCATTTAAGTGGTTCTCAAAGTCAATACTTTTTAATAAACAGATAGATAGACAAACAATAGAATTCTGATTCAATAGCAGCAACAAGACTGTATTTTTGGGTTTTAAAGGTCCAAGATGGGAAGTTTAATATTTCAAAATTTTTCTTGCCAACATGAAATATTTCAGGGTAAGTTATCCTGCAAAGTGCTAAACCTCGCATGAATCTGGCTATTGCCTCAGATTGCTCATAAACTAAGGATTTCAAAAAGCATATTCTTTGATATGTGACATTTAGCCATTTTGAAGGTATTTTGGGCTTTCTGCAAAATATTTTTCTTCAAATATCAATCTATTATCCATAATTTTAATTGATATGCTATGAAGAAAATCGACGTAACAAAAGCCCTAAAATCAGTTTCTAAAAATTGGGACTACAAAAAGGAAATTATGACAAATAGTTCTACCTCAGACTTTGGCGTTCCAGTGCAGAACGGTGCATTTCTCTTACACTTTTTATGCACATTCATCCTACATTTTTGGCATTTTAGGCCTTGCTTCACCAAACCTGATAACATAATACTTTGCATTAAAAAGAAAAAAAAAATCGAAAGTATATTATCATCAAAAAGGTCAAACAATCTGGCCACTCAAAGATGGTCTTCAAAGGGCTTTCCTTATAAATATATACATACATACATACATACATACATATATATATATATATATATATATATATATATATATATATA
>WIPJ01000945.1:901999-1021260 GCA_018155075.1 Cassiopea andromeda
GGTTGGTCGGTCGGTTGGTCGGTCGGTCGGTCGGTCAGTCAGCTATAATTTATCACAAAATATACACTCACATATAATGACAACAAATATCTATACATCTGATCAATCCAAAAATATTCAAATGTGAATAAACTTACCGACTATAAAGCCCTTACAGTAGAAGCACTGAGCCGGCTTTAGGAAATTGTACTCAATAAACTTATGCGACTTTTCCATATCTAGTTTGCTTGTTGCGTCATTAGGCCTTCCAATTGTTATCGTGGGACTTTTTCCTACTTCATTCGCATATTCTTCTGGAATTGGGCCTAGCGTATCAAGAACTTCAGGCGTGAAAAGAGTCATCTACAAATGAGAAAGCAAACAGACTATAAAACAACTACACGGGGGACATATGAAGTAAGAAAGCTTCATCAACAATTTGGGTCGAATTAAGATACAATAGAAAAAAAAGTAGATAACCCTTAAAGAGCATGCACGACAGCCAGGGACGCAACGACCAGGGGGGTTGGGGGTGTGACACCCCCAACTTATGGAACTTAAGAAAATTCAAGTAAAATTTGGTAATTGCATCGTCAAAATCAGGTAATTTTGAAGAGTTTAAAATTGCATAATGCTTGTAAAACATACACAATAAATAAAAATAATAATAATAATGATTGTAGATATTGCAGTGCCTGGGGATGGAAGAGTACATGAAAAGGAATTAGAAAAAATTGAGAAGTATCAGGAATTGCGAAGGGAAATCAGTAGACTGTGGCAATTGAAAAAGGTACACGTTGTTCCTGTTGTGATCGGTGCCCTTGGAAGTGTGACTAAAGATTTTCACAAATGGATGGAAATGCTTGGTTTACCAGGAGATGTTGGAGTAGTACAAAAGACTGCCTTGTTAGGAACGCCAAGGATTCTGATGAAGGTGCTAGAGATGTAGGAGATACATGTCCGGTTAGTCCTTGGTCATTTGTTATGACCCGCTTAACTGGTGAAGAGACAGCAATAATAACTGCTAGAGCATATGCTGAAACAAGTATAATAATAATTATTATTTTTTTCATTATTCATGTTGTACAAGCATAATGCAGCTCGTTTAAAGGGTCAAACTTTTATTTCGATAGGATATTTAGTAGTGTTTTAGTTGGCTGAAGGTTTATTTCGTGTTACTTATAATTATTTTAACATGAATTATACATTCAGCTAACTAAAACACTACTAAATATCCAATCGAAATAAAAATTTGGCCCTATAAACGAGAGTTGATCTTCCAGGCATTCGTGTTTCAATTCTCCTGAGTCTAGCCCTTCAAATATACTTTGAGTTGTTTTTGAGACTTTGGATACGAAAGAATTTCCAACAAACTTTCTGTAAATTCAGCTTGAAAAAGATAAGTAAAATGGCTCTGCTATGAAATACTGCATATGCAAAACCCAATCTCAAAATAGCGTTTTCCAGCATACTGAGAACCATTATTTTGAAAATTTTTCTCCGAACCCAAACACGGTGGGCCTTATAGTAGACTCCGGCTACAGAAGAATATCTAGATCATTGAAAGCTTTCTATATTCATTCTTGCCCTCCTGACCCTACAGCATGTAAATAGACAAACAAGATTGCGTTGAAATATTGAAATGAATGGTAATCGGTGACAATAGAACAGTTCACTAACCAGGTAAAGTGAGGCAAAGTCAACCTTACACCCGCCCCAACTATAGGGTTTTCGCGACGTTCCTGATGACAGCTTGCTGCTAGCCTATTCTGATCCCATCTGAAATGACGTGCTTTTGATCCTGTACACCACCAATCCTCGATCTACACGGCATTTGGTCAAAAAGTGACCGGCCGTAAACCGATCTGCATATAAGTCATCTAGTGAATGTTGGTATATTGTAATGTCTAATGATCTTCACTTACCTTGAAATGTAATTTTCTTTAACATTTTCTTACTTCATTACATTAGCTTATTATACTTCCAAAAACAAAAAATTAAATAAATGCTGAAAAAGAACATCATGCAGTTTCAAACAGATAATCGTAAAATCGATCGGTCGCAAAATCGATCGGTCGTAAAATCGATCGGTCGTAAGTTGCATGGGTTGCAAATTCACCACTATCTGCAAATCCATGAAGAATCCTTCAAGAGTTTCTGAAAATTAATTACCTGGGCCTCGAGTGTTTTGAGGGAACAAGTTTGATCTCTGGCGTCGTTTCTCTTTTGCAAAAAGTCATTCATATCGATTGATAATTCACGGGGATTAAGTGAATCAGAATCACTAGAATCAAATAGAACAATCATGCAATCAATAGCTAAGCAATCACAAATCAATCATTCAATATCAAAGCAAAAACTTATAATTTAGTCACACCATTCAAAATCGATATAAGTTAGGCCTAAAACAGTGCCATGCTTCCGCAACACTTTCAAAATTAATCATGTCAACTCTTGCAACACAGAAAAGAATACAAATCTATTACAAGCTAAAAGAATACCAAACATATATTTTTCTTCCAAATGTGAATTTCCACGTGCTAGTTCATTCCATTGTAGGACTAGCACGTAGTGCCAAGAAATAGTATTGTAGAAAAATTCAATGGTATCTACATAAAAAAGAGAACCACTAGAATAACAGCAACGTTAATTAGAAATGGATGAAGGCATTTATGGCTAAAGCCCTGCGAGGTGCTTGAAGCCAAATTGTTGCATGAGAAATTCTAAATAGAACACATACTGTTCTAATATGCTTTTTGATGTATCGAGTTGAGATGTAAGTCGTTCAACAGAAGCTTCTAGCTCGTCTCTCTAAACAAAATATCAAACTTGAAATCGTAGGATAAGAAACTTCGTGCTATTCAGAAGAGGGAAATAGTTAAAATTAAAGATCTGCAAATACATGAAGTAATATGTCAATGAACAAGGAAAGTAATGAAGAGAGGATAAAAAGTTAATGGAGAAAGGTACATACTTCAACAATTAATTAATTAATTCAAGAAATAAAAGAAAGAATAAAAGACTATTAAAATGAAGAAATAAATAGATGAATTACAAAATGAACAAAAAATAAAGAATGCATGAAAAGATTAAATGAAGATCTTTAAATCAAGCAAAAATTCAAGCAGTAAATGACTAAATTTTGAAAAGCACTTTACTCACGCGCTTTCTAGAGTATGCGATCGTTCTTTTCAACATGGGCTCCGTAAACTGGTCGACAACCAAACTTTTACGGAGATATGTCTATGATGAAAATACAGAATTCTGTTGCATCAGCTGTGCATTAAATACGTAATTCTGCAAAAAGATGGTTTCGAAGAATAGAATCCAGTGACGACATTCAGAATGGAAGCAAGCGACTTCGGCATCATGACAGCAGTTGAGCAACTGAAGGGGGAATGTCTTACATATTGGAAGGCAATTTCTGCTCTAGTTAAAATGGTGTAGAGAATATGGTTTCAAAGGTAGAGACTGGCTCAAAACAGCACCAATTAGACATAGATCTATATTCAAGATGGCACTACTAAAGATATCAGCCTGGCATTGTGGAGTGCTATTTGCCTTTCTCCATTCCCTTTATCTCTTCCCAGTCCAGTGACTTGGACCTATTTTGCTGCTTACTAGACTCTTAGCGCAAGCAACACGAGGAGAAAGATCTTCCGCACGCTACAGCGACTTGGACATTTGACTACGAATAAGACACAACAGTAACTACCAGTATTTCACCTTAAATACCATTTCACCAACTAACATAAGATCCTGTGATCGACGAGTACCCTCAGTTGATTGAAATAGGGTAGCTTACTTACAATGGAGAAAGGGAGACAGAGTGAGAGAGAGATGAAAAATACTAGGACGAAGATTAGAAGGCAAACCATAAAAATTTACGGCATGATAAGGCACATGGACAAGAAGCATCTCATTTCATCTCTATTAAGGAGTGAGCGCCAGGGGGCTCAGGGGCCGGAGCCCCCTGTTAAAATCGCTGTTCATTTTGGGGGCTCAGCCCCCCAACATTTCTGCATTCACTTTGCTTGTCAGAGTGTATTGACCATACTTCCAAAGTGCTTTCTATAGTATCGCTTTGATGAATTTCCTTACTGCTACAAGGGTAATGAAATTTTTCTAATTGCTGGTTGTATTATATCAAAATTAAACTAAATCATCACGTCTTCATCTTTGAAGATATGGACGTGGTTGCAACTAGGCCACGCCCACTATGAAGCTGCACCTAGAGCCTCCATTATTAAAATTTCTAGATCTCACCACTGTCTCCACACATCTTTCTACGAGATCAACATAGGAGTGCTACAATAATATAGTGATCATGGAGTATCAATCTACTTACCAGCTGTTTATTGTCAGGATCCTTGAATTCTTTCGTCGCTTTTGGATTGAAGAATTGCTTAAATGGGACACTTCTATCTGGCATTGACTGGTTAGCAAATTTGATAAAACTATTTATATCGGAATCGACGTCCATCTTCTTCGCGGTTTCCACGGAGGTTTCCATGGTTTCCATAAGTCTATTCAGCTGTTTGAAGAAAGCCGAAAATTGCTAATCAAGCGATTAAATTTATACTTAAAAGTTGTTGCGTACTCATTAACTACTGGTTCTCAACCCGCCAAGTGCAGCTCGCGAGCCAAGCGCGGCCCACCATCCAGTTATTGTTGACCCGCATAAAAATCTGAAAATGTCGTTTGACATCATATGTCTGTATAAATTGTCAATTTTTTGCAAACGTTGAAGAAATTTCTGATAAAGACATGTCCAAAGCACCACTGCTGACATAGAGGGCAATGTTATTGACATCATATACGTAGGCGAGCTAGAAATCCACACAGCATCACAGTGCTAATTATAGTGTGTGACCCGGCCCGTTGCTTATTGATTTGTATTTGGCCCTAACTGGAAAACCTTTGGACACCCCTACTCTAGTGTATAAGACTTATGAAACTCTCTCTTGTGTTCAATAGTATACGAAAAAATTAGATGAATTTCACAGTAATTGTTATTCAAAATCTTATACATTCATTCTTACCGTTGCTTTCTGGATGCCTAAAAATTCTTTCAAATATTTTTGCATTGCGATGTTCATATCCTGGTGTACATTTTCTATATCCTGAAATGATTCAAAATTAAGGTACAACTGAGAGCATTTAGAAAAACCTACAGTGGAACCTGCATATAACGGACACGAGTGAGAAAAATGTTGTTGCCCCTGTCAGATAAACTGTATGGTAGCTCAGCTATTTGAAGACTTGAAGTTTTGGGACTCCAATACGTGTCTGTTGTCTGGAGGTGCCCGTTCTATAAAGGTGTCCGTTGATGGAAGTTCCAGTGTATCTCTGATAAAAATCACGCAAGCAAGCAATACTTCCAACAGTTGTACAACAATTCCAAGGCCTGTAAAAAGCCTAAAATCTGGATCCTATACTTTGAGCAGTCTTAAAAAATTTACCTTACAGATGGAGGCAAAAATTTCCAAGAGGAAAAGACAATTTATCAAAGCTATGAGATCTATACTTAGCATGTGAAACTCTATATTTCCCCTCTTTCATTTAGCTTCTGATTGGACGAGTGCGTCTGGAAAAGTTCTATTCAAAACTACTCCAGTTTAGTCTAAATCCGGTTTTGTTTAAGCATGACTTTGTCAAACTAAACTCTATACCAAACATGGCTTCGTCAAGACCTACGCAGAAGTGACCACTAATATTTCCTTTCGAAGATGAATCAATGATATATAAACTTAAAGGTGCTTTCTGGTTTTGGTTTTCTCACAATATTGTTCATAATCACTCTTTACTTCACTGACAAGAATGACCAAGCATTTACCTCGTAACAAGCAATCGGTCTACTTCAAACTAAATACTGTTGTTTACCAAAGCCAAATATACATTATGCATGTAAAATTACGCAAAATTATGATGCAATATTCTATACATACATCTAAAATATCAGGAACTGTGTATTTGGACTGGTTTTCATTCATACTATTGACAACCGCAAGTTGTAACAGAAATGAGTTGTGCCCGTTGTGGTAGACGGCAATATGGTGATCCTAAGTGAATAAAAAGAAAAATTATTCATTACTGACTTTCCATAAACGCAAGAATTATAAACAATGCCTAGGGTGTAGCAAAATAAAATTGCTGACAGGTTACTAAATCTCCCAGAATTACCAACAAACGATGAGCAATAATCCCAGCTTTTACTGGCAAGCTAAAGAATTATTGAAAACTTCTGTGAAAAGTAGGGGGGAGTGTGACACTTCTACACCCTCTACTTCTGCACAACCATGAGAACTACAAATTCCATTATCACTCAACTTTCAACATCAACTGGAAAATTATCATAATAATTAAAGTCAACACCAAATTTTAATCAATCAATCAATCAATCAATCAATCAATCAATCAATCAATCAATCAATCAATCAATCAATCAATCAATCAATACGCATCATTAAAAAATCACAATCATTGTCCTCATTATAACCATCAATATCACCACTATCATTGTCAGGGGGGCATAGTGAAATACTCCTTCCTTCCCTTGTTTTGCGATAGTCAATATGTCCATCTTGATTATGATGATAATGATGATAACATTGTCATCATCATCATCATCAGCATCATCATCATCATCATCATCATCATCACCATCATCATTAATATTATTTAATTTTCTTACTTTCTGCTTGCCCTTCCAGGGGTGTCAAAACTGGGGGGCCAGGGGGCACTGTCCCCCACTTCTTTCATAAAATGGCAAATTTCATTAGTTTTACCTGAGCTCATCCCAAAAGTAGCGACCAGGCCCCTTCATTTTGAAAGATATTTAGACACCCCTGCCTTCCCCTCATTTGGGATGGGGAATGTGACACTGAGAGGGTATAGTTCTAGCTCCAGTATTTGGATCTACATTGTTTTGGGATTTCAACCTGATTTGTTTTGGTTTGGGTGTAATAAACTACTGGTAGACTACAACTACTCCCATCATCATCAATATTATTGACATTATCACAACCACAAAGTAGCATCATATTCATATGACATCACCACAAATTGTCCTAATTTTTTGTCATCATTGGCCATCCCAATTACTAACTACTAAAATACTCATGGACAAATATAATAAAAATCAACACCAATGAAATCAGACTCTACTACATAAAGTAATTATTATAAAAGGTAGTGTGCTAATAAACCTTTAGGGTTTCTTTTTCATGGGTATGGAATTTGTACCAAGCATCAGAATAATCTTTATATTTCTTAGAGAGAAGATGAGATCAATGGAAAAAGTAGATGAATGTATAACAACAAACAAACTAACATGAAATACTTTAAAAGTAGCATAACATGACCATATTTACAAAGGATTTCATATGTGGCTATTTAAAACTGTGCAAAAGTTAGCATGCTATGTATGGGGTAGTTCAACAAGCAACAAGAAAACATCAACAATGTAAGGATAAAATATTAAAGGTGAGAAAGCAATGCACTCAGGGCAAAAATTGGTGCAATAAAAAGTAATTACTTTAGTGAGTTCTTCTTCTGCTTTGCTTATTTGCATCTGGCAGTTTTCTCGATATGCAAAGCTCTGTGAATGTAATGAACCTTACAAGATCAGGGCATAGATATTCAGTCCTACAGCCTGTAGCTCAAACATCCTGGCCACAGTTTTGATAAACACAATAGCTAAAATCTCTTATAAAAATCTCAAGAGAAAAATGAAGATAGAAATAAAAGTGTTGCTACCTTCTTACAAAAATTTTTCTTGTTATTTGCAATATTAAAGAGTGGCCCTGCCACACATTTCTGCATTTGTTGACCAAGTTCAACCAGGTCCTGAAGTGCAAAAACATGCAGGAAGATATTCATTGATGACAATATTAATACAATAATACAAGCCAAAAGTCAAGATATAAGATCAAATCAAGATAAAATCAAGATATAAGTATAGATATACCCACATATTTCAAACAAACTTTAAGGAAAAAGTCTAAAATCTAAAGCATTGATTGACATAGAATTTCACCTTTGCTTCAGTCTCCACAGCAGCCATTATGTTCTCCCATGTATCCAGAAATGATTTGTTCTGACATTCTGGCCTGAAAAATAGTGAAAGGTATATCCTCAATAGTGAAATCCACTCACTTATGGATAAAAATTTGGTGTTTCACTTTCATAACTATGGTCAAAATAGTAAAAGCAAAATATAGAAACAACAGAAATGATTTCAATTAAAATATATTCACCTCTTTTTAATTTCGTTTGTTTTTCTTCTGAATGTTTCCACTAAGTTCATAAGGTTTGCAGCAGTTTGCTCTTTGATCCCAGCAAGTTTGCTGCAAAATTCGCTTACTAGAAAAAGCAAGATTACTCTTTCGGTGCTGAGATGAGATTAACTGTTTTCACTATACACTAATGGGGAGGGTAATCGAAAACATGATTTAATTGCGACATCTTTCATAAAAATGCTTTAAATTCTGAAGTCCAACAAAAAGTCCCTGAACAGGAATTGCCTCCAATGGGCTCCACCATCAAGGTAAACCAATGTGATATTGGGTAGAGAAAAGGTTGCAAAACACAGCTGATTCTGAGAGAAACCGCAGCAAGAGAAATAATGGTTCAATAAACTAATTTCTGTGAAAATGCAATGTTTGTAAGCTTCATTCATTTTCTATCTCTCAAATGTGCTTCAGTATCAATAAAGAAAATTAATATCCATGAAAATCAATATCTGGAAAACTGTTTAAAGAGAAATTTTCTGTATGAGTTTGCACTTGTAAATAGGCCTAGGTTGTTCGTGCAAAGAATTACAAGTTTACTTTTCTATTTTCAAATAATGACTAAATGTAAATAAATGTAAGCGCATATTAAAGTAATTATCGCTATACCTATTTGACTCAGCTACATATCAAATTAACAACCATATCAATAAATAAGTGAAGGTTGATAGAAATAACAACCAGGCTGGTGCTCATTTTTAGGCCGATCAATACGCCACACCTTTGCAAACGAAGAAGTTACCTGTCTTTGTTAGTTTGATTGCCGAGTAAACATTCGCCTTGATTAATTCGTTGTCTTGCTTTGAAACGAGTTCTCTAAATCTCAAATCGTGTACATATCCCAGCGTATTTACATCCATAGCTTCTGTGCGACGTTCGTAGACCGTACTGACTTCAATTGTCGTTAGCAGATGTGACATCATGGACAATAACTCTGAACAACTTCCTGGTATGAGAAATTCCATTGGATTGTTCAGGCAAAATTACTTGACAATATTATCGACGGAAACTTTATTCCTACAACAATCAAATACGAAATGATTTGTCATGTTTTTCTACGAATTCAAGGTGAAAATAGGTTTCACGTACGCCTATTTCTGGTTTTTGTAGCTATGATTGTACTGATTCTGCTAACGTTGCATGAAGATTAATGATTTTAAGTACACGTTTTTTTATTAGAACCCATTATTTTGCATGAGCCTCAATTTTCTTAACTTTTCCTGACATTGTGCCTGAGATTTTCTTAACTTTTCCTTAACTTTTACTGAAATAAACTGGCTGAAATGGTTTACACTTTCGTTATTGATATTGCATACATGAATTTAAATTCCATCTTTAACATTTTGAATGCAATAGCGACGAAATACCGATTTTTGGCCTATAAAAATACTTAATTTTGGAAACTGAGCCTCGTGATTTTCTTACGATTTTCTTAAGATTATGACGATTTGAGCCTCATTTTCTTATAAACTTTCTTCTTTTAAAAAAATTTGTACTTAAATTCACTACTTTTATAAGAAAGTATTTTTTTGGCGCAGTACTGAAACTTTCTGAACTTTTCCACTATTCCAGTCTTAAGAACTTGTGAGGAATTTCTTAGCACAGAATTTTGAGTTTCACTGTTTTGCGCATGCACATTAATGGAAGATAAAAAGATCCCATGTACGCTTGAAATGATGATAAATCTCAGTAAATAACAGAAGTTAAACTATTAGAGGGTAGCCAACATCACATACATGACATTTTCTATACAGATAAATCGAATTTTAAATGCATAAACGCTTACAAAACTTTGTAAATGGTAAAAAAAATCCAGAACTGAACTTTCTTAGCCTTTTCAGCAGCTGAGTACTAGTTTCTTATAAACGAGTTTCTTATAAAAAAGAGTGTATATCTGAAAATCACTGAAAGCCTCGAAAGCCACAATAATACGCGGAAAATAGCAAAATCAAGAAAAGAATGTTAAGAAGGCGTAATATGGTCAAAACACAGGGATGTAGTCGAGGGGTAAAGAGGTATGAATGTAAAGCTGTGAAATACTGAGTTTGTTTTAAACATTTCGTCTCTAGTTTCTTTTTTGGGCCACTTTTGACCAAATTGCAGCACTAAGATTTCTTAAATACGTGGTTCCTTAATTTCAACCGCTCATCTAGTGTTCTGGTAACAGTGTCGAAGAAAGGAAAATATCTTTATTCGGAATTATGCAATATACTGTGGCTAAAAGATCAATAGCACAGAAGAAGCAAGGAATGTATTTCATATATGCGAATGTACAATCAATATCGATGATCCAGAAGTAGCACTTTAACAAGTATTTAAGCCCTCTAAATGTAGGCTCCTTAGAATGTAGTCTTTCATTAAAACAATTGGGGGTAACCCTTTGTTGGCGATAGAGCTAATGCTTACTTTGAAAGACAATGCTGTTGCCATTTGTTGATACAAAAATTGTTCTGAAAACTTCGCCTACGTATTGTTAACAATGAAATGTATGTATTTTTCTTTCCATCAAAATCAGCCTTGAGAAAGACTGATTTTGTTACTTAGACCAAGACTACGCAAAACATTTCATAAGTACTTAATTGAGGAAAATTCAAAGACTCCTCTTCGCTGAGGATTCATCATTTCTTAGGTATTCAAAAATTCAGAATCAACTTATTAGGAAGAGTATTACTATCCTGTAACTAATTCATGTATTTATGTAATACATTACCATAGTGATCAGTTAAGGTTAGCGACCTCTAAAATATTTGTAAAATAAACATTAAAAATCAGAAAATATTTGATTAATATCAAAATTCTTTGGAAATCAAATAATTTTTTTCAATTCAACATGACTAATATTATCATTCATTTCTACAAAGCAATAGGAAGTTCATTTCCAGGAAGTTTCAAAAAGCTATTAAAGAATTCATTAAGTGAGAAATATGATTGTAACAATAAATCTAAAAATATTTCACAACATAAACAAAAGTATGCTAGAAAGCCTGATGAAAAGATGAAATTATAAAGAAAAACTCTTTGCAATAATAGATACTAAACAGAACAAAATGCCAATAAACGACCACGGTGAGCTTAATACGAACACTTAACAAGTGCACGAGGTAGCCTGTGCAGGAAAGGACACATTTTGACAGGTAAAATTACATCTACTTGGCAAAGACTAGGATAGAAACATAATACTTGTGTAAGACAAAAGAGAGATACCAGTGGTTTTGCCTGAGAAATTCCTTGACTTTCCTCTAATTTCTCTGACATATTTGGCAAATTTCACTAAAAATGTTTCACCGTCGTTAGATGCAAATTGTAAAAAGCTGTCTATATTCTTTCTACTAGAAAAGCACTGAAAAGAGAACACCTTACAAAATTCCTTGATGTTTTGAAAAGTTTTGTCGAATTCCACGATTTCTATGACAGAAATAAATCCCCTGCCAGACAATTCTACGATTTCACTGATCGCTGTTCCCATGCAAGAATTCAAGCGACTTACTGCAAGTAATTTCAGAGCTAAAGCTGCTCTTGCATCATAGGGGCCTGGGTCTAATGATAACTAAATGTATTAAGATGGTGGGAACAGAACGGTGTATGTCCTTGGGTCAACACAGGTAAAAATGTATAATGAATGTCAAAGTATGATATCTGAATATCCCATCTTCGAGTGAGTGGAGTACGAATAGTTCCACTTGCTGCTAAAAAGTTGAAAAATTTGGAGAAATTTTGAATGAACAAAAGTAAATAAAAGCATTCTGAGTTGATTCTGTTCTTCGATTAAATTTTAAACAAGAAATGCAGAAATAGTGAGATAGTAGCAAAAAATTATTCGCATCTAAAGATAATTACTTATCTATCTAGGCAACTTAGAAAAACCTGTCCTTGAAGATGGCCTTATCTTGAATTCTTCCCTAATTTTGCTGACAATGTCTTGCTTTGCAAAAGAACACTTGGAGCTACGCAGTCTTGTTGGAAGAGGCGGTGAAATAGATTTAACATATAATGCAGAGATATGCCTTGTTGGTTTTGCGCTCGGCCATGTTTGTCTGAAAGCAAAAACAGTAATCATTATCATAGAAAATAAATTCTGAGCGTTGATAAACCACTGTCATAATATTGCTAATATCTCATACCATAACTGAGAATCATATTGGCATCCTGGTCTTTTTGACCATCAGATTGTCAAAGGCACTTGACTATCAAATTCTTTTGACCATCAGATGGTCATACACGATGGAGAGAACAATTACCTTCTTTCAATTTTACCACTTTCTCTTGTCTGTCTACGATCAATTGCTAAAGATGCATGTAGAGTGTTAACTGTGTTTTCTTTCTGCCTGTTGTAAATGCTTAGGCCTTCCAAAGTCATAATTGGAGTTGGTGTGCTTCCATCAACTGTGGTCGGAGATATCACAGAATTATCCATCTCTGCAATGTCCATTGCGCCTTTAGAACGCAGGTCCCACGAGTCATTCAGCGATTCTGAGAAACAAATTGCAGAATTAAGTTTGATATTTGAGATGATAGTCGAGCAAGAGCGAGAGAGTGGGATTCAAAATATAAGGAATAAAAAAAAAAAAATAAAGAGGAAGTAAAACTTTATTCAAAGAGATATGTGACACAGCTCAGAGATATGTGACGGAGATATGTGACACAGTTGCTTCATCGGGAGCAGAGAGGGGATATTTCAAGTGTTTCCAAAGCAAGAAAAAGAGATTCAGTTGCAACATAGGCAGCAGAAGTAAAAACAAACGAGTGGAAAAAGGGCAACATTAATATGCAAAAAAACAAAACTACTCATCGATACTGCCTGGAGGGAATGCGCTATTGTGCATGCTTGAATGCTCTCAAGAGATATAAAGTTATTTACCAACAGTCTGAGAAGAAAGCGCAACGAACCTCTTGCTGCCTGCAATCTGTAATCATTAAATCTCTTTTCATTTCGAATATTAATATGGCCATCTTTCTCTATACAATGAAATCTATTTCTAGCGAATGTTGCTCTTTTTTTCTCATCGGTCTTTAGGATACTAACTATTTCATTGTCATAATTATCTATAGATGCTAAATGCTTCTCTTGAGATTTGCAGTTGGGGAAAAAATCAAATTCTTCGTCAATTTTTCGCTGCACGGTTTTGGCTCTGTCAAGTGCCGAATATCCCCTTCGTACAATTATCTCTCTGCTCTCACTATTGTCTGTACTTAACGGCCCATCCCGAGCAATCTTCGGACTGCTTCTGTTTGTGCGATCTTGCAATGGCATTCGTTCTGTCGCATAATCAAATGCCTTAAAGCTCTCGTTAGAAACACTGGCATCACTTGTCTGGCTAGGATAAATATTTCTGTTCCAAACTATGCGATATTGATCCACATTGCTGGAGAAACTAAGTTGTTTCATGACTGGGGTTAAACTACGCTTAATTTCTCGAATACCACTTTCACAATGACTTCTAACACTTTCAACTTTGTGATCAACATGGCTTATTCTTTGCTCTAAGTCATTGAATCTGTGCTCAACTTTTGCTTTCTCTGATACTACCTTGTCTTTCCGCGTGGAATGCTTCAGTATGCCTCGCTTTGGAGTGGGATATGGAGACACGATAACCACCGGTGCTTGGAATACCCCATCTGAGATATCATCAATGTCATCTTCCTTGGGGAGGCTAGACTGGTCGATTGGAAGACTGAGATCTGTTATGTCTAATGGACCACCATCATCGATGCTATCATTGGCTGCTTCTGAAAAAGGGAGATAAACTAATATTATGATGCTACGACAACACAGTATAACTATATAAAATATAACATATATAATATAAGACTATATAAGATAAAATGATTTTGAGATAAGGGGTCATCCATAAAGGATACCCGTACATTTTTGCCGGTTTTCAACCCCCTTCCTCCTCCTGTCCACACCTGTCCGATTTTTGCTGGACAACTGAGAGCTACAAAACTATGAAAAAATAAAAACCATTTAAAAAAGTCATGCATACTGATTTATTTCTTTTTTGACTCTTTGCTTTCAATCTTAAACACAGGAAGATGATGATGAAATAATCTTCTCTCTTCCCTTCCTCTTACCCTCTTCTCTCTTCCAGAGACCACACTGAAAATGATGTTCACTTACAGCTAAACCCCCTCCCTCTCCCTATCCACTTTTGTCCGCACTGTTGCTGACCCCCTCCCTCCCCCAAGGTGCAGACATCCTTTATGGCTGCCCCCTAACATGAATATGAGGCAATGAGCATGTGACATTCTGATGATGATGTAATAGAACAGAATGTGATAGTATCAGTATTGCACGTGAGCAATGAGGGATTTCAAAATCAGGTGAGCTTTTCATGAGGCGTAACTCTGCAGAAAAACAAGAGCATTTGTGGTTTTGAAGAAGGAAAGAGTTCAGAAATAAGAAGGTCAGCGCTGTGAGTAAACTTGCAAAGCTACTTCATATGTAAAGAAATCACATGATTCACTAGCCACAAAATTTCATTGGCTATTTGCATGATTCGAAATAGAAACCAGAGAGAGTTACATTCTGTGCAAGATGATTGACAGGACACAAAATAAGTAGCGTTAGGAGAAATTCTGCTATTCATTTCCTCAGCACATTTCAACTCAACCACTCCTTTGTTTCCAATTGAAGTGGCTTGATCAAACTCGTCTCATTTGTCACAACCAGAGTATCTCTTGTCAAATTAAGTTCCCAAAAGTTTTAACCAAAAGTTGGAGATTTACTTCATTTCCAATTTCTTTCTTTTTTGAGCGCATTCACTGCGCGTCATTTTGCATGAGCAAATATGCCACGAGTGGCGCGTACACCACTGACTGCGGAGGCCTGGTCTAGACCGAAGAATCGACAAATGTAAGGCGGTGATCCAAATTCAAAAACCTCACCTTCAATTTTATCTGTGATCGCAAGAGAAGTTTTATCGAAATTTCCACAAACACTCATCTGTTTGCTTCGACGTATTGGCGAACATATTCCAGTAATGCCATGCATATAATTCGCTGTCGACTCTTTTATTGAATTTCCATTAAAACGAATATCATCTTCATATTTCGAGGATGAAACGACAGAAATTTCCATATCGTCTTCATTTCTAATAGGAGAAAAACCTGTAAACTCAATTAATGGAAGTCTTGTCGATTCTTTGACGTCTAAAACTAACTCCAATGGCTCAGCACTCATAGTATTGGCATCTCTTTGAATATCAAATGGTTCTTCTCCCATTTCCCCATCAAATGGTGCGTCTCTCATTTCCCCATCATTTCTAGACATCTCGAGATCGGAACTCTCTACGTTCTTTTCGATCGATAATTCCGAAAGATCAAACGATGCATCTGGTGAGTCGATTCTTGTGAAAGAAAGTGCAATGTCATCACTATTATCGTCCTTGATAGGTGACAGCACTGGACTATTCCACGGGTCACCGACAAAAGAAGACTGCAAAACTGATTCCGAATCGGATACTTGAGTTTTTAATGGCGTCTTATGAATGTTTAGGTCACGGAATGGACTTGATGTTACCTGTAATAGAAAATGGGACATGTTGGCAAATGGAACATTGGGTACAGTCACGGGTACAATAGCACAAAACGAGTAAAGAATGAAAGTATGTAAGTGAGCTGACAAAGTAATGATGGAGAATCTTCAGATATTTTTACTTATAACCTCTACGTGGGCGCACAATCAAGTTACACCTTATTACACGGCAAATCATTCCTAGTTATTGAAACAATAAATGGAAGTTCATTCAATCTGAGAATAGCCTGTATATTCAGGGATGTTGCCAGAGGGAAGCTGAGGGCTCTAGTGATAACCCCTGCATACTCCATCGAGATATATATCTTATATTTGACAGTTAAACATGAAATAGTATTATTCGAAGTGGCACCTGATACAATGATAAAATGAGTATCGAGAACAAGCAACATGTCGATAAACACGATGTTGAATTCTGTCAGACTTCACTAAACGGTGACGGAATCGAGGTCATTTAGAAGTAATGAGAACTTGAATAAGAAACTCTTTGGAACTCACCCAATTTGGAGTATGAGGTGTTTTGGGTGTACTGTTTGTACTTCTAACCCTAAAGAAAAAAGGATCAAATAATTTCATTTTCAACTTGACAACAGCATGTCAATTAAAAACCCATCCTTCAATTAGCAGGGTTTCCCAACGTGCGGTACGCGCGTATCACTGATGACAATCAGACGCTTTCCAAGTGGTAAGCTAGATGCTTTCCAAATATCCAAAAAGATTATTTGCATTCTCCGATCAAGCTTAGTTTTCTACATCTCACAATTGCAGATTCGTTCAAATTTTGCAATATTTTGAAATGCAAAGTAGGTAGCTAGTTCATGCTAATCGACAATCGTCCCCTTCTATTTGGCATTCATTAGAAATAAAACACATTTACCTAGAATTTTATACTGGCAAAAAAGTGAATAACTTTAACACCAAAATTGAACATCTAGGAGTGCAATTTCTTACTTATAATATTGAATGCAAAAGAAATGCTTGGTCTAAGTGTAAATGTGAAATGTTACGCCTCTCAGATTATCTAAAAACAAAGAAAGTGCCACAAGGATACTTACTCAGGTCTTTGATTATTATTTATTTCAATTTCATTGGCTTCAACATTGCTGGCTTCTGTCCCTGGTGATGGGTCACCTTGAGAAAAAAGCTTTCTACGAAGTGTGCTGATGTTCAGTTCTTTAGTGCCACTTGGGTTCCCTTCTGATTCATTGAAAGTAAAGAATTTGTCGCCTGTTGCACGGAAAGTGAGATAACTTTCAATGAAATAAAAGACAATTCTTGAATGCATGTCGATATGAGTATACCGTATCCTTCCACCTATAAGCCCAGAGCTTATCTGTGTTCTTAAGGCTTTTTTGGTGGGCCTATCTGGGGGGGGTATTTATCTGAAGGGTAGCTTATACGAGGTGCAAAAACGTTCAGTGAGCAAAGGATCCAAAATTCTTGATTTGCTAGCCCAAACAGCGAGAGAAATATTATCATGACAATAATCTAAATAATAACTACTTATGATCAGTTCTTGCAGAAGAGTGCTCATGCACCGTCTTCGTCACTAGTTTCCCTCTCACTGTCACTCCTTTCAGTTTCAAGATATCTTGTACCTACAGACCCTATGGTACAAAGCTACGCAAAAAGAACGCTAGAAATATGATTCGAAAGGCACAATACTATTTGCAAATTAACTCTTTGCTTCGAGGGGTGTAACCATAAGGAAGTGCAGGGGGTTATACACCCCCAATATTTGTTGAAAATGGACACTCTTACCGTAAAGAACTATCTAGAAGCTTAAAGAACAATCTAGAATTTTGTAGAAAAACCTAGAACTATCATACTACATGTATTGCGTAATATGACGAAGCAAAATAGTGGACAAAAATTAGAACTATGAACTTTTATCATCTGGAACATTCTAGTATATCAGTTGCTTTTGTATAAATAGGACAGGCTTTTGTAGAGAGAGAACACTTGTAATTTATATGTTGGAGCAGACAGAGCTACTCTGCAAAGATAACTCAAAATATTTTAACAATATTTAGCTTGTCTGCACATTTGCTGAAAATTAATAGTGCTCGTCAGCGTTGTCTGCTGATAAGACTCAAGGACAGTTCCATTAGGACAGGAAATTGGACTTGAACGAAGTCTGTTTGTCGGCAAATTGGAGTTGTGCACTCCACCAACAATTTTCTTTAGTTTCACCCCTGTTTGCTTCGACAGAAGAAGCGCTCCTATGGGGGGGGGGCTTATACGCGGAGTAAAGCATGCGTCATGGCAAAGGTGGGCTTTCTGTGGGAGCCTTATTCACGGGGGGGGGCTTATAGGATGGAGAAATACAGTACACTCTTTTTCATAAGAACACGAGCCTGAAATTTTGTGGAAGATCAAGAAAACATTAAGAACAACCCTCAGGCTAAAGAGCAATTGTAAAATTTATTATTGCGCAAGATGCATAAACTTTCCACTAATATGGACATGAAATGTCCTTTCCTTATTAGCCTGAGAAGAATTCACAGCCTTGTCACTTCTCATCTTTGATTTTTACAAATCAATTGCCCTGTACAAAGCTAGATACGTCAAACTAACATTGTCTTTTACTAGCTGTTTATCAACCTCTTCAAATAAAAAACATTGATATGCTAGAGAGACCATATCAGATGTAACATTTGGCTAATGGGCCCTCAATCAATAAAAAAAACCAATGTGTTATCTTGTACATAGACTTGCTATTTATTTATAAATGGTCTAAATGCTACTTATTTAAGAACAAATTACAAACAATTCAGCCTTAAAATTTGGGAAAAATTAAGAGCAGCCAGCCTGAACCTCAATTTCACTGGTTCTTATAAAAGAAGCGTGTATATGATAACATAAAAATAGATATCAATGGGAAAAGTTTGCACTAAAATGTAACAATAACCTTGGATTTGGAACATTTGGTGACAAAAATCTGCCATAATTCACACCTCTCTACATAGCACAGTGTTCCTATTGGCTTTTTAAAAGTCACGATTGTGTTAACGATATAAATAAATCTTGGTTTGCACCTACCCAAAAGCTGCTTCAAGTCAAAATCTGCAGGAATTGAGAGAGCTGTTTGGCAAGAGCCTGGAAATAAAACAGGAAAATTAGAAAAACAAAGATGGAAGTAACATATAGACATGTGCAACCTTGTTTCTCCATCAAATTAAAAGATGTTTTTTAGCTTCATAAATTTAAAAATTGCTAAAAAGTTTAGGCACTGTGATAGTGCTTCACAACATGGTTTTATTGCAGTGACTTCTTTCTGCTTCAGTCCAAATATTCTCTTACTTTTTCTTCCATAATTTCCTTTATCTTCTTTATATATTAAGTATCAATATCATATTTGGTTGAACTGCTGCAAACAAGAAAAGCAGTAGAGTTTCAAAGAAAGGGAAAATAGCCAACAGTTCATATTTCTACTGTCTTTGCTTTCAGATTCTTTCAAGCTAAATTAGCAATAATCTAATAATGTATAAATGTGCAAATATTGATGTTAGGTTTAAGCACTATGCCATCAAATAGGAAGTAAAGTACTACATACAATCAACAAATTTAATTTCCTCTTCATTTTGACTTGTGCTTAGAGATGAATCTTTAGAACTTTTGTTTGAATCAAAAGAAGATTCCTTATAATCTGAAATCATCAGGAAATTCATACAATAAATGCATAAGAAAATCAAATGCAAGAAAATGGCATAAAATTATGAATAGCAAATATTGCATCAAATGTGTTAAACCTAGTTCATTTTACTCAGTTCTGTCTGAAACCAATTTAATATCATTCTACTACCATTACACCCACTTCAAGTCTGAGAAAGGAACAGTTAAAGTGGTATAGAAAGTATGCCTACAATTGGTTATCTCAAATGTCATCAAGAACTCTATGGTATAATGATATCAATTTGATGTTATGTCAGGATCAGCTCCATTATATGTAGCAAAACATGTGGAGATAATGAAGTCCTTGCTTTTCCATGATAGTTCTAGCATCCAGTAAAAGAAGTATGCTATTTGTCTTTATGATGAAATGCAAAGGCTACAAAGCATAGAACTTACAGGTTGGAGGATTTGGTGAGAATGTGACTCTTTTGAAAGCAATTGCTTTGTTTCTCAGCCAAGGAGATGGCAATGTCACTGTTGAAAAGTACTAAAAGTACAATTAACAAAGCAGTATTATTATCATGTAGCATAAATATTCAACACAGCAAATATTTTATCAAAAACATCATTTCAAGAGCACCACACCCTAAATGGTATCAAGCTCATTTCTACCCAGGAGCCACATAGACTGCAGTATAACATCACACAGGCTGGGTGGGTTGACAGATCCAAGAGGCTGCCATGGCTAGATAATAGGGATTGCAAAATTTATAGAAATTGTTGGATGCTTCCTATCTGGTGCACTAGACAATTGCAAAAATATAGAGAAGTCAATTTTTAAATGCCAGCTAGTGCAGGTGAGAAAAACATCACTAGGCTTTACTTTATTCAACATTCCTTTGGGGGCTACATTGAAGGCCTTGGAAAACTAGATCTGGCTCTAACTGTTGTGCTACAATGTCACTCTAGCACATACCAACATCTCCAATATAAAACTGCTTTTCTTAAGATATGTTATTGCTGTCTGCAATTATAATTGAACGATGAATATGGGCTGGAAAAAATATCAAAAGTGGCAAATTTGAAGGCTGATAATTTCCATAAATTACATAGATTCATTTATAGGTGAGGTGATAGGAGAATATTACATAATAAAATGTTGGCCCAATTGTAATAGGAACTCAATAGTAAGGAATGAATACAGTTATGTCTATTGACATTCCAGCTGGAGGCTGTTTTGAGGTCTAGAATGTTTCAAATAACTCTATTGATGCTTGATTGAAATTTTACCTCATTAATGGCATCTTGAGCTGCTAATTCATCTTCCTCCCTGTAACAAGCCCATCACATTATGTACGCACTGACATGAATTTGAATAGCAAAAATAAGAATAAGAACCAATAACAATTAACAATAATTATTTGTGATTTGAAATCCAAGCTCAAATCCAATTTTCACAGGCTCAAATTTCTCAAGATGATCTAAGGTAAAATATAAAATACTATATATAAATAAATATAAAATAAAAATCTTCTAAGGTATTTTGTGTTAATTCCACCATTTTTATAAATCAACTAACCTATCATAGCATGTGCTGTATTCTTGGTTTGGAAACTCATCTATTTCTGCTGGTTTCTGCAGGAAAAAATGACCTTTACATGAAAAGGTACAATCATGATAAATCTTAAACTCTTTGTGCCAAGTAAGAATATTCACTATTAAAATACCCCTTGAAGGATCTAGTGATGGTAGATAAAAAGAGTCAGTAGAAAATAGAAACATGACTATCAAGACAGGGGGCCTGAAAATTAAGCTCTTGGAGTGGTTTTCATATCCTTTTCTATTTTTCTTGTAGTATATCTCAGCATTAGAACGATGAAGTTTATTTTTTTAAATTCTATTGTAAAATTTTCTGTAAGATGGAAGTAGTGGATGGTAGGAAAAATGAGCTTTATATATTTGCATGAAAGCCCTTGTTCTTTGACCAGGGGTGTGGCTACAGTCAATCTTTAAAAAAATCACTTTGCAATACTTGTTAGAAAAAGAAATTACATATATTTGCAAATGAGTTCAATTCTAAAAAATATTACAATGTCAACAAACACTTTCGTGAGAGTAACACCTCGTTGGCACTAATCAGAATATAGGAGTACTCACCAATGCAGCAATTTGGTCAATGGACCATCGAAAGCTTTTATTCTTCTGGAAAAAATGGTTAATTGTAAGAATAAAGGACAAAAGAGTTGTGGGAAATAATGGTGTTTCAATTTTGTAAAAACCAGCCGCACACTATGGGTTAATATTATGCAATATTCTAACAAAAAAATTACAGCTTTAAATGACAGATTTTGTATGCTATTGTCATCTGCAGCTTTCTGGTCAGCATGCGCTATTTATGATGATACTCTGTTCAGGATAACCCATAGTATGCCAAGGAACAACAGAGAAATCTTTCCCTAACCCTAAACTTCAACTCCTCCAAGAAGCCTACAAGCTTGTTTAATGCAGTCGCAGGTATTCTCTGAGCAAATTGAAAATATGATTTACCTTTTCTGAACTTCTTGATGAAGAAACAACGAAAATTGAAGGACTGAATGCTGGCAAATTTTCTTTATCAAACTCGCGGCTGTCAAAAGGATTTCTGGTGACCTCTAAATCATCTCTTTGAAACGATTTACACGGAGTGAAATCCATGCCTCTTCAAGAAAACTCTTTCCTTTGAAAGAAATATCTTTTTTACGTATTATTTATTTCTTTTCTGTTAATATCTAACTAATATCCAACATTATAAACAGCTCATATTAGAGCAGTTCTGTAATCGTAGCGCCATCTTCGTTATTCCAGAGAACTGGGAATAAATTCATTTGAAATTCGCCCGCCATTAGGATCACTCGATCCAGGCTCTACGTATAAATTTGTGCCAAACGGAAAATGGTTGAAAAAGCTCTGCAAAACGGCTAAGGGACCAGATGTAGGGTAGGAGGCAGGATCACAATTTTTTGGTCGTCAATGCGGGGTCACCAAAAATAAAGTCACAGCAAGGGGGCATTAGAAATAACCTGAAGTTGTAATCGAAAACTCCTCTCAGCATTCAACTTTCTCTTCTCTAAACATTTCTTGTTACAAGAGCATAGCATGTTAAACTCACTGAAATGGTAAGAATATGTTAGGAATAGTGTAAGTCACAAGCTTAATTAAGAAGATTACAGTTCAGGTTTTTTACTGTATGTGCCAACTTTGTTGTTTTTCTCTGTACTCTTTGCTTTTGTGATAAAGTAGCTCAGGAGCGGATTGGCCGGTTGGCGCATGCAGGCGAATGGTGACAGCATGAAGTTAAGCAGACGTTAAATTCTGAAATTTATGAAAGAACTGACACTAAAGCTGAGCACTTCGGGAAGAGAGGTTAGTTTCATAGCAAACACACAATGGATACCACTTACTATTACTGGTGTATTTTCACAATCTGTCCTAAAAACAAAAACGCTTGATCAACAAATCTAGCTAAGTCACTACGAATTGTTGACTCTTTTACAGCTGAAAGACAAAGTCCCTTATAAGTGCCATTTTATTTTCTTCAGCTGTTTAATTGAGGTACATCAAAGCGGCAATCATTGGAATAATTCGGTATTATTGAGATCCTTATATTATAGAGAATGCTTGTTTGAAAACAAAAAGTCTTGGCCTAGATGAAAATGATACTCCTTACGCTATATCTTGGATTTCTTGCACGATATATCGATGTTTTCTTTGTAAAGGCACACGTAAGTAAATTTTCGATGATTATTCAATTTTATCTCAAAATCTTGCCCTTCAATAGTTTTGCGAGTAAGGGGTAAATGTTTAGCAATTATTAGGAAACTTGGGCAAATGTAACTAGTGTCATAGACATGGATTTTCCATTCGCTTGCTGCTTCTAAAATACTTTAAAACTATTTTTGATTTTCATGTTCAATTGGCTTTCTTACATTGTTGTCTCTGAGCTGACTTTTTATATCTATTTTACGAATTTCTCTGAAACTGTAGAGTAAAGAATCATCTTTGGATGCATTTAGTCCATACACAACACTCCAACCCACTCTATCTAGACAAGGTTTGACAACTTCTTTTGCTATCTCCACATGAAATATAGAACCTAGAACATAGTTGTTTGGTAGTTTTGTTATACTTAGACTAGCAACTCACATGACGTTAGGTTTTTCTCAAAGAAATATGGAGTATACTTGCAATCTAGATTCACATTCATCTATGTAAGAGCTATGCCATCGTATATTCTACAGGATGAGCAAAAATTTCTTTAAATCAAAGTTTATTGCGAGCTAGCGCAACATATACAATTTCTACCATCTGGAGTATTATTGAGACTGCATGGGGTAGGATTCAATCAACTGACCCAAAAAACATCTGCTCTCTAGAACCACGGCAGATTTACTATTGACATTACAGGTTGTGAGAAGCCACCATCCTTTTCCAGTCAGTTCTTTGCTCTAATTGTCTATTAAGTGAAAGCATCTAACGAAATGTATAAGAGATAAAGAAGTATATAAAATTAAATAAGAAGGCTGTCGGAGTAACTGTTGTATGGCACTTTTGTGATCCCTTAGTAGTGAAGATTTTAATGGATTACACTTACAAATGTAAAATTAATATCGTGGGTCCTCCAAATGTTGATATCTACTAGAGTCAGTTTCACGATCTGATTCATTCAGCAGACCAATTGAAGCAATTCCTTGACACGAAGAAGCAATTTATCAGGAAGATATTAGAACCGCTAAAATTCCAGTATTTTCTAACGACTAATGATTACAATTGCATATAAAAATAAATTAATTTTCACTTTAGGTTGCAGTGGGATACAGAATAGCACATCAGGAGTGATCACATCACCCGGGTACCCAATTAATTATGCATCGAATACTAAATGTGAATGGAGGATAGCTGTAAGTCCTTCAAAAGCAATTCTAATCCAGTTCGACGACTTTGATGTTGAAAATGATAATGAATGTGGCTATGACAAACTGACCGTACAAGAACTAGTTGGGGTAAGACTATTCAGTCAATTATGTATTGATTTAAAAAGTCAAGCAGGCCAACTTTGCATTAATATTCTCCACAACTCAGTAATGTCACTAACTGCTTTATGCAAATTTCAGAAAAAAGACCACGCATTAGTGAAAGCGCGATACGAGTGAGTAAATGAAGTAATATATGAGTGAGTGAATGAGCTAAAGGGGAAGTAAGTGAGTAAATGAGTGAGAGTGTGTAGGCAGATGGGTGGGTGAGCGAGTGAGTGGATGAGTGAGTAGATTAGTGAGTTATAGATGTTGTAAAAGATTAAGTGAAAATTGCATCAGTGGCTGAAGCATATATTAATTTTATTAGAATCTACTAGTAATCTTATTAGAATCTAATATTAATCGTATTAGAATCTAGCATTAATCTTATTAGAATCTAATATTAATCTTATTAGAATCTAATATGAAACTTATTAGAAACATACATAAAAAAGGCTAAACAATTAAGGAGATTTTCTTCTAAAAGCAAGATACTAATGAACTATAAATTTTGAAGATATTTATCATCTACGACATAATAAAATTGATATGATACTTCTTGATTGATATTATGCTTTCCAATGAATAACACGTCTTTCTTGCAATCTCAGTGATTTTGACTTTGTTGTTCAACAGGTTAAAGCAAGCCTCCAAAAAACAATATTTTTCTTGCTTCTGTGCTGTGTTCAAGACAGTAAATGTGTAGTTAAAATTAAAGACTTATTAACTTAGTGCTGCAAAAAAAGTCAAAAAGGCTCAGAAAGTAAAGAACTCAAAACAAAAGTTCTTGAGCTAGGCTTCTTAGAATAAAACGTTTATTTGCCAAATGAATCGATTGAATTATCTTGAAAAACGCAAGTGCATAGTTGAAAGGTAATAGGTCACAAGTCAATGTTATTTCATCAAGAATAATGCGCTCGATTGAGCATTTGTAGCAAACTTGCAATTTCTTCTATTCTCTATGAACAGTGCAAATTACTAACTTTGAACTACTCTAACACTTCATTATTCAGACAAAGTTTAAAACAACAGCAAAATTTTGCGGATCACAAATACCTAGCCCTCTGAGAACCAGATCAAATATCATACGGATTTTATTCACATCTGATGAAAGTGAAAACAGGAAAGGATTCAAGCTCAAATGGACTAGCGTGGCAAATGAAATAGGTATAAAAACTTTAGATTACTTTAATGCCCTTAAAATACATGTACCAGTGAGATTTTAATCGAAACGTTTACTAGAAAGACATTCGTCAGGTCTGGTACATAAAGAGATCTAAAAAAAATAAGAGACACCAAGAAAGAACTTAAACTTTTACAACAGTTCGTTTTCATAATAAACGGCTTCATATCTATGCTTGCATACAAACATGTTTCCTATTTCTAGACTGTGGAGTTACGGATTTCAATTCAACGTCTGGCACAATACAAAGTCCAGGGTTTCCAAATTCATATGAAAGCAACATCAACTGCACATACAACATAAAAGTGCAACGGGACTTCTATATCGTAATCACCATCGCAGAGGTTGATATTGAATATGGTAGAGACTGCAAATACGATTCACTGCTTATTCAAGAAATCACGAACTTCGAGATTGCTACACTGGGTGAGTGCCACTTTCTTCGACCTATGATTAATTTTACTTAAGAACAATCATTAATTATTTACTAGTATCATCTGCATATGATGTTACTCTAAAATTATTCAATAATTTCTGTCATTGGTAATTATAGTGATTATAATGATGACAGTGATGATGATGATGATGATGATGATGATGATGATGATGATGATGATGATGATGATGATGATTATGATGATGATGATGATTATGATGATGATGATGATGATGAAGATGATGATTATGATGATGATGATAATGATAGTAATGATAGTGATGATAGTGATGATGATAATGATAATGATAATAATGATGCTGATGATGATGATGATAGTAATGATAGTGATGATGAAGATAATGATGATGATATGATGATAATGGTGATGGTGATGATGATGATGTGGTAATAGTGGCAGAAGCATTGGGCTTTATTGCTATTTAATTTTTTGATGTCAGGCAAATTCTGTGGAACCAAGCCACCCCTGAATGATATTATTTCTTCTGGAAATCAAGTTCTTCTTCGGTTCACCTCTGATGAGTCAACGAATGCCAAAGGATTTAATATAACATGGACTTCTCGTAGGCACTTCATTGAAACAGGTGGGTACAAAATAAAAATAATAAAGCTTTAGATGACAATCTAAATAAATACGCAGAAAGTCTTTCATGACTATCACACAAAAAACTATTGATAAGATCACATATTTCTAATTATAGGGCAACTGAATCTATACCTCATCAAAATTTTCCTATTCATTCATCATTCTTTATACGCTACTATGCCCATGGCTTATTCTCTGAAAACTATCAAAGCTAATTGCTCATTGATGCACTCTGCTGAAGTATGTAAATCTCGATCCAATGTTTAAAGGCAAAACCCAATGGCAAAACCGAGCCTTCACATTTAACTATGTTGCTTTGTGAAACAACTGTAGCATTTCTGATAATACTATTGCTGTTGTTGTTGCTTTTATATCATTAACATGCATATCATGGCGGCCTAAACCACACGTTTTGCATCGATCGTTGCTTAATCTTACAAAAACTATCATTGCAAGATCTTTACATCAAATCTAAGCTTTCGTGCACCTCTACCACTTCGCCGAAATGGCCATGAGCATCTCAAAACGCTTATTCCTCATCAAATCATTACTTCTTCTTTCGTCAACATCTCTATGCTTCAAATGTTAGATCTTAAGACATCGCACTCATTACCTCATTAGACACTTAATCCTTTCCTAAAACGCTTAAACAAAAGTAAGGGATATAATGCAAACCATCAGTGAATTAAAATGGAGCTGGGCCGGTCACTTAGCGAGAAGAACCTACAACCGGTGGACAACTAAGATAACACATTGGACACCGAGAGGCCATAAGAGAAGCAGAGCAAGGCAAAAAACCAGATGGCGAGACGACTTGGACAAAGCCGAGAACTGGCACAGAACAGCACAAGATCGTCAAAGATGGAAAGAACTAGGGAAGGCTTATGTCAAACTACGCACCTTCACAAGCTGAGAAGAAGAAAACGCTTAATCCCTTCCCGTAATTTCTATTTCACTTGTTCTTGAAATATACAAAGCCATACTTTAAAACTGATGTACAACTAACACTAAGTCAGTATTTTCATTCAGAGAAGTAAAAACGTAGGCTGGAAAATTGAAAACTGTTTTACAAAAAACACTACAGGTACTCTAAAAATTATTATACTTTTCATGCATGATTCTACTGTTGATGCATGGTTATACTTTTGATGCATGGCTATACATTATCGACATGACTGCTCGATGCTTAGGGACTTTAACTATCCAGAATATTGAAATTTCTAAACATATCATCTACTCCATTTTGGGGGGTGTGTCGAGTGGCTCAAAAATGCTGCGCAGTGGCTAGACTCTACACAGAATGAAGGTTAATCTCTTTTCAGGTATAAAACAGTGCGGACGCAAATACCACTACTCTACAAGGATTGTTGGAGGTACTATGGCCAGTCAAGGTGAGTTCCCATGGCAGGCGGGGCTCTTTTGGCGAACTGGAATAGCAAAAGGGAAGTACTTCTGTGGAGGAGCTTTGATTGGCAAGCAATGGGTGGTTACTGCAGCGCATTGCTTCGTAAATGGTAGAGACACTTCTTTGTATCAAGTTAAACTTGGTGAGTGTAAAATGATGATATAACCTATTAATTATGTAACTCACTACGAATAGAATAAGAAATGAAAAATAATTTTTGAAAATATTTCTGGAATTGTTAAGTATCTTTTTGGATATAATGTTTATAAAGTCGAAGATATAAAGAAATCCTCTCGAAAACAGTGCGTTAGGCCTACCTAATAAAATGCAACTGCAAATAAATTGTGTATTAGAAGCACAACCGAGACAAAAGTAGGAGCAAAATACATGAGGAATGTTGTTGCAATTAGCTGCTATCTACATAAGCAACGAAGGACACAACTACATTCAATTCGATAACATTTAATTCTTTTCAACAACATTGTCTTCGTCTAAGTGTGAACCATCAAATAATAACTTCTCGATGAGATCAGAAGAAATTCTCCTCCTCCTCCTAGGTGATCAAAACCTTTTGGTGGATGATGGACACGAACAAGTCTTTAACATATCAGCGATAATCATTCACCATAGATACAACTCAGTAACCTACGACAATGATGTCGCGCTAGTTAGGCTTGGAAAAGCGGCCAATTTGAGTGAATTCGTTAACACATTATGCCTACCGAGCATCGTCCCGTGGCCAGGTATGCGATGCGTTATTGCCGGCTGGGGCGCGACGATGGAGCATGGACAGGCCTCGAATAATCTTCTTAAAGTGGAAGTTCCCATTGTTGATAGAAGTACCTGCGCACGGGCAGACATATATGGTTCAAAGCTAACAAGGAATATGGTATGTGCTGGATATGCTCAAGGGGGTAAAGATACTTGCCAGGGAGATTCTGGCGGCCCTCTCCACTGTCAGAATAAGGATAATCCAAATATTTGGGAGGTACAAGGAATCGCTAGTTGGGGGAGAGGATGTGGGAGGCAGTTACGCTATGGAGTATATACAAAGGTGCACAATTTTGTTGCCTGGATCAAATGCATTGCTCAGAGCAGTGAGAGAACTGTAATAATGCAGAGAGAAAGCAATCAAAGTATAGTTTGTAGGGGGAATGCAACAGACGTAAACATAACTAGAACCTATACAGTTCAAGTAGTTACAACTCTTAATGACTATGGATGGCTTCATAGCAGGGCTAATTCATTGATAAGTGCCACAGCTTCAGAAGAGTACAATTATCAAATATCTGAAAACATTCCTACATTCTCTTCCAGTTCTCGGCGTTCTACTGACAAAACAGGTGAAGCACTATCGGAGAGTCTAAGATTATTCATCAGCAAAACACCAGCTACTTCACTCAATACGTCATACATTTATCATTTAAAGAATTTTCAAGGTAGTCAAAGTTGGATACATTCTTCAATTAGCAAAATCATAAAACAAACTGAGATGCTACCAGGTGGAGAAAATGGCCTAGCATCATTTTATGCAACACCAGCGGAACAAACAAAAGTAGTAGAATCAGAGCTTCCTCATTCGATTGCAGTACTAAGCAACACAGAGCCATTTACCACGATAATGAGACCAGCAACGAGGTCAATTACAAGCAACACACCGGCAACTGAAGAGCCAAAAAGAACTGACATACTACCAAGAGTGACCGGGATGGAGACTACATTCAAATCAGCAATAATAACGCCCTGTGTATCTTTTTCATACCTAGAAGGGAGTTCACTGGAGCCAAATTCTGAAAAAGCAATGCGAAATGGAGAGACAGGCTTTTCAGCAAGCGGATCATTGATGCCGGAAAGCACTATAACAACTAATATTCAGACAGACATTTCGAAAATGCTATGGCAAGCTAGCGCCTTAGGGCTGCCTTCGAATGCAACAAACTATACTTCTTCTATGTATTCGACAGCTACATCAAGCTGGTATGCAAACAACAAGACAGTTGTGCCAGATACAAAGAGTAATGGCAGTCACATTTGTGCATCAGCAGCACTGCATCCAATTGCAATAACATTCTTATGTATACGATATATACGTTGGTAGGATAGCACTGATCCTTAGCAACTACACTTGGTGTGATTTTATGCTAATGCTAAAAATAAATGTTGGTTTGTTGATGTAAATAAACTGGGCAGCGTTTCAATTATAACGATCACATTTTTGTCACAAGTATCCCTGAATGGCAAAAGATACGAAACAACTGGACGAAAACATTGATCTTTAGATGTCATAGTATGTACGATGCCACAGACATGATAAAGTGTTCATCAGTTCTATTCCCAAGGATACTGAACCCGGGAAAGTAAGTTACACCTAGAGAGACAATTGGCACTACAAGGAAATACTTTAAAATGAAGACTACAATTTTTGAAATTTCATTCTTGAACAAAACTACTTGATGGATACAAAAATGTTTCATTTAATGTAACAAAACGCTAAATTGCTTGACAAATTGTAATTTACTGAAATTCATGCACTTTTGTTTAAAACACAAGAGAATATTTTGGTATGGGGGGGGGGGCTTAATAAGGTTAGGTCAGAAAATCCAAATATAATAAGCATCTCTGTACCTTCTATTTGGTAACCAAGATAAGTTTTTCATACCAATCAAATAGCAGACACTGTGGGTACAAGTAAGGCAAAATTTCATATGTCCAAAGAGTAACTTATTCACTAGTATTCTCTTGTGTGACACCAACTGTACCAGCTTGGTCATGTGATACTTCATTTTCATGCTGCAAAAAATCTGGAGTTAGTGAATAAAAATTGTTTGTTCCAGAAGGCTCGGCTTCATCTTCATCATCTAAAAAGGGATTCTTACCATCATCTTCTTTGCCATGTCCATTCTTCATACCACCATTGGCACTTTTGTCCATACTTTTGTCCATGAATGCTTGGAATGGGCCAGCCTCATCTTGTCCCACAACCTCATAACCATTATCATGGCTGTGGCCCCACCAGTATTGAACCAACTCATTAAAATCATTTCCACTTACAAAATGGAAGGTCACATAGCATGTAGTGTAAAAAAAACTCAGACCCATCAGTAGAATGAGATTAATTGAGATGACAAAGCCAATTTCATTCCATGGATAAACAAATGCCAGAACATGCAGGTTGCCAACAGTTAGGACTGAATCAAAAACTGCAAACAGGCCAAATAAATACCCATGCCCTGACAAGATGGCAGCCATTGCTGTGATGATCAAAAACAAGAAAGTTGTCAGGTAGGATAAACCAACAACAGCCAAGTCTGTGAACTGTTTGTATCTCACTGTACTTTCTTTTTGGAGCTGTTTCATAATAAGATAGTCAATGCAAGACTTGTATACTGTAAGGAGGCCCACGACAATGTTTAGAAGAAGATAAAGATATAGCAAAAGACCGATCAATGTTGTAAATATGAAAAAGAGACGGCTGCCTGATGCTTGCAGGTATAGGCCACTGTTACCTGTAAATAAAGACAGGTCATAAAAACATGACAGTGATGGTGAAGATGTTAACATAGCAAATGACTGATTAAAAACTTGCTTGATGATGTTGATACTATCTATAGAGGCCACAGGCAAATACAGTAGTGAGGAATTACTTCCCCAATAATTTGCTGCAATCACACAGGGCATCCCAAAAGTACACACAAGGATGTGCTGATGGAGGGGCGCAGGGGTATCATACCCCAAATAGTTTCAAAATTGCAAGAAAGTTGGTCAAAAGCCATTCATGCTGCAAGATAAGTGGTCACAGTAAATTCTGTGACCTTTCTTTTAGTAACAGCAGAGTTGGTCAAATATTGAAAATGCCACCCCACCCCCAATGGAAAAGGCACCATAGAAGTTGGCACAAAAATTATGATAGCTGCCTTTAACAGTACTTCATCAAGTGACAGGCAATTGGGGGGGGCAAGGGGAGGCACACACCCCACCCAAATGCTTTTAGATTTTATGAATTGTGACAAAGCTGAATAAATATTGTTCGCCATTACAAACAAGCAACAATAAGTGGGTTTCTGCCCCCTACAAATAAATGGCTGGATTTATTGGTAATCTTCTATGCTTAATTGTAGGGGGTTGAATTAGCAGTGGGTGGATGCTTTTCTACATTTTCATAAAGTGTAGGGGTGGTAATAAAATGACAAACTGGAAAAATTGCAACAACCCTGAAGGAAGTAGAAGAGTTCGTGATCTCACCAGACGGTGTTAAGCGAAAATTGAATAGAGTGGTAGACAGTGTTCCATCTGACAAGGGCTATGAAGTGCTTGGTGGAGAGTTGACCCATGAATAATGGGGTCAGGGTTGCCAGATTGAAATTCCATAACATCCCAAGCAGAGGCCCAAAAAGTCCCAAAATCCATTTTTTTCAAAAACAAAATTCCCAAGGTTTAATCATTTGTAATGACGTCATTTATCCATGGCTCATCTTGCTACAACTCAGTGACATAATGCCAACGGTAACTTGCCTCCCCCTAGAGGGTAGGCTCTCTGAGATCTGTGGGTGCACAGCTTTCCACTACCATAAAAATGCCCCGTTATAAGGTCGTATCCCAACATGCTACTGCTATTTATGATATATGATACTATAAAAACAACAAGACAAGTACAACCACACCCTGGAAATCTTAGTGAAGCACCCATTTTGAAAACGTCCTTTCTACATTGAAAATAGTAGACTTTGTCAATAAGATGAATGTAGGAACTGTAAACAGACCTTTTATACTTGATATTTATATTTATAATGACTTATAAAAAAAGAAGGGGGCTAAGCCCCAAGGCCCCTATCTGACAGCCCTGTGCTCTTTCATCAAACACCTATATTTGGCTCTGTAATTAGAAAATGTAATCTTACAGAGCAGTGTCTATAATTCCCAAGATTTATCTCAAGGTTTTCTTGAAAAAATAAATCCCAAAAAAATCCCATCACCTTCAAAAATTCCCAAAATCTTTGGATAAAATCCCAAGTCTAGCAACCCTGAAAAGGATGAAAATGACAGTGAAAATTTTGCTGATAGTGATGATGCCCACGTTTTGCTAAAATGGGAGGTGCGTCATAAAATTCTATGAGGGGTGAAAATTTCAAAAAGTGCAATACTACCCCCAAAAACTAAGCACAAAAGAGCAGCATGATAGGGTTCCACATCCATATCCCCCTCAAATCCAGTTCAGCTGTCAAAAAGCCTGCTAATGAGGGTAGTTTTTGGACATGTTTAATGTCTACTAACGGGTATGTTGATGGCATCATTAGTTAGTTAGTTGCTATGGTTAGATACAGTAGTTAGTAGTTATTTGTAAATGGCGCAGGCTGAGGCTTAAGGCAGCTAAAAAGCTGATGTGAGCGTGCGGCACAAGGCATAAGATTAAGGAATAAAGATATGATGTGCATAATGCAAAAAATAGACTCAAGACTACTTGGGCTCATTCAAGAAAGAGACAAAATATTGAGGAGGGTGGAGATTTGATCGGCGGATATGAACAATGTGATACTCATTAAATATACGCAAATTATATACCATATGAAAGCGCATATTATATACCATATGAGTATCACATTGTTCACATCCGCCTGATCCGCCATTTCATTCACACATTTAACATTATGAACACTTCCTGTACGATAATATGTTATGAATCTCAAAGCGCAACCCACCAACTGTTGTGATTGATGTTAGTGAAAACAAATAGCACTTCCATAGGCTTGAAAATTCACCCCTAATATGATTCCTTTGATCTTCAGCAAAGGCAACTTTTAAGAGCTTGACAACCTCTTGCTTGCTCTTTTTAGGCCCATTGGGGTCCATAAAGTGCTGCTCTACAATCCTTTCAACGGCATCAGCATTATGAGCTTTTGCTGGTTGCTCAAGATAGTGATAAACAAAACCAGACAAGAATATATAGGTATGCGCCCCAATAAACAAAATAAGTATCCTTAAGAGGACCATAACTTTAGCATATCGACATTTCACCATAAAACTCGTCCACTTGCATTAACATAGCTTTCTCACCTAAAATCTCTCGCAGTTTCTAATATAACAAGGTTGCTACGGAACAAACGCATTCAATCCCTCTTTTCATTTGACTTCATTCTCATTAACAATTTGTAACGTACGCCAACAGTGGAGGTGTAGCTGTTTGGATGCTTTTTTCTAGCCTTCTATAGTTATCTATAACCTCATCTATTAGAATTTTGTCCCCAATGGACTGAAGTTGTTGACTTAGAAGAAAATTTTGAATTCTGGTGGGTTTTCAACAATTTAGGGCCTTTTGAAATTTGTCAAAACTTTGAGTCACATTACTTGCATGTGAACATAAGGGATCCACGAATTTTATTTCAGAAACGTAAAATTTAGCCTTTCCTGAACTTTTCAGGTATAAATTCAGCTAAAGTTGGTTAAGTGCAAGTCGCAAAATCTCGCCCGCAAAAAGTGCACTTTTGGCAAGTATTACAGAGCAAATTTGTTTATGGATAGAACTATATCCAGAGCTAGGCAAAACTGTTCTACACTAGAATTAGCTATTGTTGCCAGGAGTGGTACCTGTCGGGGTGGTACCTGAAGCTTTCCGGAGGGGGCTGAATCTTCTGATGTGTAGCAGAGTAATAGGAACTGCTGAAAGAACTCTTCACGTTCCCACGCGTGGCTGGGCGTGGCACTTCACGTGTTGTGAGATGCGGCAGACAAACCAAGTTTGTATCACCTGTACACGTTCCTTTTTATAAGAAAACCGTCATTTTGCCTGAGCCTCAATTTTCTTAGCTTTTCCCGAAATTGAGTCTGAGATTTCCATAACGTCATCTTAACTTTTTCTGACATAACCTGAGCCACACTTTAATTGTTTATCGTGTATAGTTGAATTTGAAGTCCACCTTTAACATTATGAGTCCAATAATGATGGAATATCGATTTTTCGCCTATAAAAACACTAAACTTTGGAAAATGAGCCTCGTGATTTTCTTACGATTTTCTTACGATTCTGACGATTTGAGCCTCATTTTCTTATAAACTTTTTTCTTATAAAAAAACGTGTATTCGGTTAACTGTTTCGTATGAACGTTTGGTTTTCCGGTGGAAACAACATGGCTACCTCAGCAAAGCAAGCTTCTCATGGCAATAACAGAGCCATTTTGACCGATATTTGATGGCTACCTTGGCAAGGCATATTTCTCATGGTTTTGGGCTACAAAAGAAGCATTTTTGACCAAAATTTGATTTTTAAAATGCGACGTTAGGGTAAGGTCATAGGCCATGGCCCAGGTCCAGGTTTTCTGCACACCCCTGCAACAATGACATTATTTTTGTATATTTGAGATCTTTTGGCATTATGATCACTCTTTTCATAGAATACCTAGCATCAGAATGATGTTTAGATTGCCACTGCTGAATATCTTTACAGTGTGATGCTTTTACAAAAATGTGTGTGATGTAGCCCCAGTAGCCCTTCTCTATATAACAGCCCCTTGAGTGAATCTTGCCTTTAGTCTGCCAGCAGGTAAATTTTCTGACATGAAGGACATAGTTTGCTGTGTTTCCTCCATTTCCTTGTACATGGGTCTGTAAATATTAAATATGCTATTGTTACCTTTAGCCAAAAGTACAGGCTCAGAATCTTGGCAGGTAAAATTTTTTTATTCTCCACAAATTTGTTCTGTCCCACATTATTACTTGATCACAGGCCCCTTGCTAATTATACTCCCACAATTCCTACTCCTGTGCCAAAATCTAGGAAAATATAAAGCTTTTGTCAGAAAATCTTTTAAAAGATATCTTGCCAAAAGGGGAAATTTGGATATGGCCAACAACTCGAAAAAGAGCCTGCCCTGTAGTAGCAATATCAAAAAGTCCTTGCACCAGTCTTGATCAAATATTATCAGTATTGAGATAACAAGGAATGAGCTACGTTGATAGTGCAATGCGTAGATAAAATTTTACCTGGAGGCAAGATGACCTTTTGGTGCTATTAATCAAGAATCCATTGCTGGGGCTAGTCTTCCCAAACTGTCTTGCTCCAAGACATTCAGAATATTTATCTTTGCCACATGCTCTGCAGCAAAGTCTTCGAGACTCTCATGAAGCCTAGTAAATAACGGGTGTGTGCGGAAGATGTGACACCCCCTAATCTTCAGTCCAGTTGGACAATTCTGAGGCAGTCGGAAAGTCAAGACTAATAGAAAAAAGTTATGCTAAACTTTGCTTTTCCTACAAGGTTTGAATTTTCCGACTGTCATAGCTGCCATTGTTCGACGTCATAGCTTTCTGCCGTTGTTATCTGTCTTTGAATTCTCCGAGATTTTCCGACTGCTGGGTTTTTTTCTAATGCTTTGGCTAATGTTTCAAGTTCATTTGAGCTATAACTTCAGTATTCGTGAATGAATCAATTTTTTCGGATTGAGTCACTCAGAAAAATTAGAATCACTTGCAAAAACTGAAGCTATGACTCAAAGCTTGAAACAGTCGGAAAATACAGCTTTAGCATAAATTTGAGTACTTGTTGTTGTCCTCGTTCTCAAAATCAAGTATAATTTTTACAACTGAACGAAGTTGTGTATGGAAACGCTATAGGCTAAATTTTTAATTCTTTCAGAATTGCTTCTACTCAATCTAGAATCCAGTATAGAGATTATAATTTTGCTGTGTGGCGGCAAACTTCTGGCGGCAAATTAGAAAGTAAGACGCTAGCACTTCAGCTTTTGAGCTCACTTGCCACTGCCAAGGTAATATGCAAAAACAGTCCTACGTAGACTGCATCTTATTTTTGGTAGTTTGGCATACGATTGCTTTGTTTCTAGCGTGGATGTACTTACATGCGATAGTAGAAAGGAGAATTCGGCGTAGCATTTTCCTTTCTAGTTCTAAATCTTCGAAATTCGATAAAACCAGTCTCTCCTTCTAAGCACGAAGTTTAACGATCAAAGCAAGAACATTTTAGCTTACAATAGAGCGTTTTCTGACGTTTTAGAGTGCATCGTCTCAACAATGTTTTCTGGGGGGAGCCCCCAGGCCTCCAATTTTCCACACCACCTTGTAAGAAACAGTGTTTATAGAAAGTGCAAGAAAGTGAATGACAATAGTAAATAACATTAAATGTTCATTAGCTACGTTAAGGCCTTCGTATAAAATAATCATTGACCTTCATCAGTAGGAAATTGAGTTATTATCCCTGACGTGTTTCATTGTAAGTGTGATCCAACAGAAGAAAAATTATAAGAACTTGAGTACCACCAGGGATGGATTTAAGAGATGATTATTGGGGGGAGAGGGTGTAGGTAATTGAAATTTTGAAGTTTACCGAATGGTATGAACAGTGGCTGCCTCGCTAGTTCTAGCAGAGGTGGCCAACAGTATGTCATGCAACAGAACAAAAAGTGAATACCTCTGCCGGGGGTAAAAGCTAGATCCCTAAATATGCGAGAAATTGTAATGGTATAAGCTATAAGATAATGGTATTATTCATGTAGAAGAAAGGGGGTTTTGAAATTTTTTGATTTCATCCCCTCTATAACTGCGAAAAACGCCCTTTTTGCAATTAGGACAAACAATAGGTTCATTATTGATCTGGTGCTCCTTTGTCTCTCAACCATATATATTCCATAGAATAGATAATGACACAAGGGTGGCAATGATGACTTATGTACAAAGTTAGATTTCCCTGACATTGCAAGAATGGACCAAATTCCCCTGACATTTTTATAAAGGAATGGATTTCCCTGACATTTCCCTGACAATTCCCTGACATTTCCCTGACATTTCCCTGACACGGCAGACACCCTTTATCACACTGATAGTTTTTGACAGCCGTGTTTGAATATAGACTCAGTTTGTGTTCCACAATTCTTATGATAAACACTTTAACCACAGAGCACTGCTGAAAACGTTGGAGTAGTGATCGCTGACAACAAAAGCAACACACCTTCCTCTAACAATGGTGTTTTAAGAAAACTTTTTCTCAAATTCCTTTTTGGGGAGTCTGCTCCTTCCATTTGAAATAAATGATATGCCTTTGGATGAATCTTCCCCCTTTCCTTTTTCACACACATGCGTCCCTGGTTGTTCCTATCTTACACTTGAATCACACTTGCCTATTCGTCTACTTTAATGTGTCTATGGCAACAATGGGCCTTTTTCAGTTTTGCCCCACCACTGAAAATCTATTAAAATGTGCATTGAGGTTACTGGAAATGGTCTAAACCCCCTTGGTTAATAGTAGGCAGGTAGCAGATCTTAGCATCTGCATCCTAGTGCCTGGTCAACAAAGAGTGTCGTTTAAGGGGGTTCGTGTTCCCTTGTTCCTTGTTAACTTTTCTGTTGTTTACTTGTTCCCTTGAGGAATTCCCCTTGTTCCCATGAGTTTCGTAGGTTTCAGATACGCCCGTTGGCAATCACTCACATTTTACCCTAAGCAAGTGACAATCCTACTACAACTTTTGACAAAGCATATTGAGACAACGACAAAAATAAAGGTAGAATTGATTAATCCGCTATTTCAACTTAGCAGAAGAGTAACGTAGCCCCCTCTCCTCCTTATATCAATGTTGAGTGATAGGGAAACAACTCCGTGCCATTTGGTGAGCATTGAGTGAGGGGGAGCGAGGGAGAAGCTGTGAAAACAATGCATTTTTTACGAAAAATTGAGTTTGTCTCATAATTTTTGTCTAAGATTGTAGCTCAGCAAAGCTGTTTGCAAAATGAGGCGTGATGAAAGTGTGATAACTTTTAGGTAGGCACACAAACAGGGGCGTAACTTCTATACTTTCATTAGGGCGAGGGTTTCATACGCTTTTGCCCTGCAGCATTGGATATTGTCCTGCGAAATTACATCCATATAATGGCCACAGAGTAAAAGGAAAGCTATTACAGTGAATATAAATGTGAGATAAAACATCTCCTTCATCACCTATGAATATATCTTCATTTGACTGATACCAAGGTGTAAGTATTCCATGTAGAGTATATGCAAGGGACATATTTATTGTCCTTGCTTGTAAGCTAAGGTAGCAAAAATCCAAACCCTAGCCTCTTGGACATAGAGGCATGCAAGCTCTACTATTTAATGACAAAAACTAACCTTTATATAGCATGGAAGAAGAATGAAAAGAAGATGATGTCTGAAGGCTTGCCCCCAGGAACAATTTAGAACCACGCCCTCTAGAGCGCCGGATAACGCCCTTTTAGAGCATAGGAAAAAGGTGTTTTCATCATTGATTTTAATGCACAGAAGGACTAGAGAAATCTGAGCTTCTAACTAAGAGACAGAAGACGGGCAAGCTAGGCTGTACATTTTTTTCTGTCGTATGCCTCTAGTCCGACGTTATTTCCCGCCAGTGCGCCGGAGGAAAGATTGTTGTTAATAATTGCGATTATTCATTGTGATTATTGATTGTGATTATTGATTGTGATTATTGATTGTGATTATTGATTGTGATTATTGATTGTGATTATTGATATCATTATTGTGCTGCAAGGTGTGTTTCAATCGCCTTGCAAACTGTGTTATTTTATCTGCTGGGGGTGTCACTACCCACAATGCACAACATTTATGCCCCTGTATACAAAAAAAGATTGGAAAAGTGTTGGTCTAGAGACAAATGCTTCAATGCCATGCCATCTATATCGTCAGAAAACGCCCTTTTGCGATATAGGATGAAACTGTATTCACTGACCGTCTGGGGGGTCATCTTCTGGAAAGGGGGTCATATTCTGGACAATTGTGGATATGAAGAGGCAAAGTACTCCCAGGTGCCATCGAGTCCGCAAAAGTAGAGGAGTAAAGGTTAAATACACAATTCATTAAAAAGAAAATCACGTTTTGTTTGATCTTCGATTTTCTTGTACACCTTTTTTAAGAAAAACACGTGTAATCGACAAATAGTCCCAAGTATTTGTCGTATACATGTGTTTCTTCTAAAATACTCGGCAAATTCAGCCTTTCTGACCCCCCGGATTTTTTTGAAAAACCGCTACTGATCACATAAGCTCTGCATTTGATTAGAAAATACTTTTCATCATACACATAGACACACACATACACACAAACCCAAATTTTCACCTAAGCAATCATGTGGGTGAAAATGTCTAAGTTTAATTATACACCACACGCTTCGTCTCCTTTACTATTGAATAGTTGTAGGATGACATTTGGAAGGTTTACCAGCAAGCTGAATGAAGCAACAAGTTGTTTTAAGTGCTTGTGCGTAAGTGATAAAACAAATTTGATCCTTTTTGTTCCATGTTTGGTACGACCTTCAGGCATTGAAAATGTAGAACTAAGTATGTCTAGGCAGCTCAACTTTCATTAGATGCAAGAAAGCATAACCTGCTATTGCTATTTCAACATTATACCTGTACAAAATGTATAGCAAAGTCTCGTCTCCCTGTTTGAAACCCCCAAAAGAGAGGTGCTTTATTTTCGCCATGAGTAACAAGAGCACTAAACATAGAACTCGATACGAACATGCTTGAAATGGCAGTATGATGTTTTGAGTGCAAGTATAGAAAGAAACATTACTTTTAGTACAATTCAGGTGGCATAATTCATCTCCATGAACTTTTCTGACTTTTTCTGCCTCTGCCTTTCGTCTTCTTGCTCAATGAAATCTTTTTCATGCTTCAGAGATCAAAATCTTTTTGCCTTTGCTTTCTGCTTTATGAATCGTTGATAAATGCTCATCTATCTGTCTCTTCACAACTTGCAACTGATGTTTCTAACTTGTCTATCATACACCGTAGAGCTTCAAACCTAGATAAATGTTTACTTAGTTATAAATGCACAAGAAAAACACACCATTAATGGAATATAATCTTTATTACCTGTAAGATAATTAAACTTGGTGTTTGAAATTCAGCTTAAGTAGCTGATACAAGTTAGAAACTTAGCAAACTTTATTGATTGTGTTATAGAATCATCCGTGATTCAAGAGATTAAAGGATACTATATTCTTCCTTTTATTGCTTGCTTGTGACTACCCCTTGTTGGTTCGTTGATGTTCCACTGTTCTCTTATTTTACTTGCAGAGGACACGGAGCCAGAAATACGCGCTGGCTGTAGACGCATTTCTGACTGACTATATACAAATCAATACATGCATATATACATGTATTGAAATAAATATATACATTTTGGATTATGTAAATGGAAGTGTTAGTTATAGTGTTGATAGATAAACAGAGTGATTGGGTGAAAGTGTCAAATGGATGACAAGTGATGTTGACTACAAAGTTTACGTTCACTACAAAATCAGTAAAGTCAAGGCAGAAAAACCAGAACTGGCTTACGATAACAAAATAATTGATAAAATTCTGCTGCAATGATTGTCGCTTTAAACAAACTACTATCTGGATCACAAAAGACAAAAAAAAACTTTGAAAATCAAGTTATATACAAGTCTTTAGTCAAATCAGTTCTAGTGTATAACTCTGGTACTTGGAGGGTTAAAAAGAAAAGAAGAAGAAAACTTTAACTCTTTTCATAGACAACAGTTAAGGCGAATACTGAAGATCAAATACCCTAGAATCATCATTAACAAACAGCTCTATAAACAAACAGGCGAAGAAGTTCTTTCGTTGGAAATACTGCAAAACAGATGGAAAATTTTTGGTCATGTACGACGATCAAAACTTGAATTGAAAGAAATTTAGCGGAAAACCCATAACTATGCTGCCAAACTCACTATATAAAAATGCTTCAAAACTACATCAACAAAGGCAGCAAGCATAACTTCGTCCAGCTCAAATATATAGACGATCTAAGAAATCTCAGATTACTGGTAGAAGACAGAAAAAGATGGAGCAAATTAGTCAAAGGTATTTATGATGTTGCTAAGCAGAAAAGAACTTCTAGTTTTTTATGCGACGTAGCTATTGTAAATATAATTATATGCATATAAAGAAAATACATATATCAGAAATCAGACGCAAAAACACGACAATAATTTTCAGTTTGCAAAGCATATTTCGGATATTGCTTTATCCATCTTCAGTTGCTATAATTACTAAATTGTTAAATAGAACACACTAATAAACGTTGCAAGATCAATAGAAGGTGTAACGAAAAATAATTCGGATAATCAAGAGAGCGAAAATCGTTGAAAGGGCTAGAATGTTAAGGAGAAATTGTATTGCTGGACCGGTTTGTTTAAGTTCGGCCTCTCCCACAAAATGTGTAAACCCTCTTTACTTTCTAGTTGATGGTACGTTTTAGGTGAATCGATAACTTTAAAAATGCTCTCATTTCAAGAATCTTTACATGTTTTAGAACTTTGCAGGTGTTTATAAACGTGTGAATTCTTATCTGTGAAGTGATGCTCACGAATTCTAGTTGAAATGTGCTTTACCTACCCTATTTCCTTTTGAAGGTGTGTTTGAGCTTTTTGACATCATTATTAAATGACAGTAGAGAATTATTCATTTTGTAAGTTCTATCCACTAGGGTGTGGATGAGCCCCACTTTGCAGGAGAAGGAAATACAGCTGAAGAAATTAGTGAGCAATCCAGTAGAAGTCATACATATATATATATATATATATATATATATATATATATATATATATATATATATATATATATATATATATATATATATATATATAATGACTGCAATGTTCAAGAGAAACACTTAAGGCTCAAGTAATATCGATGACCATATTGCAGTCATTGTTGCCAAAGAGATTTTTGAACTAAATATCCTGTATTTAGTTAATGAAATCATAGAGAGAATAAATCAGAGATATTGGCACGTTGAGCGGAATGGCTATTAGTCTCATCGATTCTCTACTATTATATTTGAAATTATTTTCTAAATAAATCTAAGGAGAAAAGATAGCTCGATCGCTGTATCGATCAATGCACAGGCCGCTCTAACTGACATCATTTCATCAACTACCTGCTTTGAAACTATCATGGTGTCAATACCAATGAAATCATATCAATATTTTTCCTATAAACAACCAGTTTGCACCTCATGAGTCACTAAAGTACTATTAACGTGAGTTTAAGCAAGACACTCAGTGAGAGAAGTACGGTTAAAGCTTCCTTACACGACCACCACCTTCAAACAGCTTATAGGAGTGGTAAGCAAATGATATTGCATTTCCTACTGATTATGTGCAAATGAACAATGAATCATGTGTTATACAGATTGATAAATCACAGGCAATATGTCTGTCTTCGAAATGTAATCTGTTGCTATAGACTGAATCTCACCATTATAATTCATGCAATCAGTCTAATATTTCAATTCTAATCTATTTTAATCATACTCCTCCTTTGCTTCTAATGAAATAGAACTGAGATTTAGTGATTATACGATCATATTGGAAGTTTCTGTTGCTTAAGCTTTAATTGCAAAAGCAGCTGCTAGTTTAATCAGAAGCTACTGTGAGCAAGATTTTGTTTGCTAATATCTCAAATGTTCTCCCTTGAGGCTTTTGAAAAGTTTGTTTTAATCCATTTTCTCTGCAGGTAACTCAAGAAATGATTCTGGTGGGTGCCATATTTCTGGCACTCTTCGCCAGTGCTCACGCCTCATTTGAAAGTCTGAATGAGAAGGGCTTAATTCCATCGGATGGATTCCATGATCTGCTGGGTCTGGTTCCCTTCTGGATGGCAGAGAGATCGTTTGGTCTGCAACGAACTTTAGGAAGTGAGTTTTCATGTGTTGCATGTTTTTACCTGTTTTCAAACGTCTACGAGCAGCAATGGAAGCGACCAAATACTGCATGCGTTAATTAATCTATTGATTTCGAAGGCTACCCGTCATGAAGGACTCTCTTAGAGCTACTGTTTCTCATACTAGTTTTTCATCATATAAACTATCATAGGACCAATATTTAAAGGAACTCAGAACCACTTTTAAGCCAGCGCAGACAGCAAAGTTTTGTAATAAAAGACAACAAAGGGAGTCTTAGTTCTTCGAGAGGGGCGTTCAGTTCATCGGGAAGGGATCCTGGTTTATTGGAAAGGAAGGACACCCAGTTCTTCGCCCTTGGAAGGGACGTTAAGCTAGGGATTCCATGTCTGGATGCGGCATGCGCACTAGGTCTAAATTAGCTGGAAAAAGCTAGATATAGCCACTTTGACTGAATCTGCAAGAAGAATTTTCCAATGATTGATGCTCGATCCAGTCTTGTTTTGAGATTAGTGGGTATAACTGCCTTCTCAAAATAAAGCAAACAGCAACATAGGATTTTGTCTTTCACTAACGACTCCTGCAGTGTGCGTGTGACAAATCAAAAGATTTTACTTTTTTGCAATAGTCTTTAAGATCAAACATGTTTCATACTGTCTTTCTCTATTGTGACCAAAACAAAAATCGTGCTGTGTACGAAGCCGAAGGATAAGTCTTTCATTCCAAGCCTTATTGTGTGTGGGCAGTGACTTCTTTCGAGAAAGATAAAGTTTGTCTATTGTGACAAAAATCTACCGTGAGCACTAGGCTGTACATGACACAATTTTCAAGATAAAGTGTATTGCAATAGTAAGTGAACGGATCGCGTATAATTTTTTGAAGGGGTGTTGCATGCAGCAACGATCTCTGCAAATTTCAATGGTTGCCCACAACCAGATTTTCCTTTACCTGATTCAATACATAATTGTCTTTATTCCATTCATGCTAATATTAATGCTTCGTTTCATACGGGGACGCAATCGTTCCACTTCGTTCCGTATTGTTCTGAAAAATGGAATATTTAAAGGTTGCGTCCACACTGGAACACTTCAAATAGAACCATTCCATTCCAAAAAATGGAACGACCAAAAAAGTGATACGAAAAGTGGAGCGATACGCAATCGTTCCGTTCCGTTCCGTTCCCGTCTGAACAGGCAAATGGAAAAGGTGTCAACGGAACGATTGCGTTCCCGTCTCAACACAAAACAAAATTGGTACGCAGTAGTTCGGTTCCCGTGTGAACAGCGTAATTGTCCGTTGCAGAGATTGGAGCGGAGATGGAAGAGAACGATTGCATTCCCTTGTGAACTAGGCTTGAAGAACTACAGTATACTGTACTATATTATACTACAGTGACGGACTGGCCGATCGGGCTATTTGGACGAATGATCGAAAGGTCAGCTACATATGGAAGACTGATATTAAGACTGTAGATCTATCGGAAATTTGCAACTTTTTTAACATCTCTAACTACTGATTTACATTTCCTAGAATCCATGGGTCGGTTTGGTCAAACTATGCCCGGGCTGACAAATTTAGCCAGTCCACCTCTGCCCGGGTCGTAAAGGCTAGCCAGTCTTCAACTGCTCTACTATACATAGCAAGTTTGCTTTCGATTAACAATTCCAACGAAGCTATTGGTAACGAAGAAATTTTCAAGAGTTGCAACAATTCATTTTCAAGAGTTTATGGCTTCGTTTATCTGCCACTATAAAACAATATTTATCTCAAATTACAAGCTGATATAATTCATGACTTTATATGCATACCAAGCTGGTCTACTGCTATCCTTTCTTCTACCTTTCAGCAAAGAAAGACGATCTCCCAACAAGCTGGAATGACATTGCAAGTCAGACACAGGGCTCCAAGGTCTACGACATAGCTGGAAGTTGCAGCTTGCAAGGGACTTTTAGTTCTGAAAAAGCAATATTGAAAACAAAGTCCGAAGATGGCTGCACCAATCCATCTTTAAAAGTAATATTTACCAAACTATTTCCTGAAGTTCAAATTGCTGACACAACTGAGAACTTCATCCTACCAGACAATTTTGACTTTGACGAACTGGAAATTGCCATTGGTACCAAGGAAGTAAAAGTGAAATCAACAGTCAAGGATGTATGGGGAATTGTGGATAGAAAAATACTCCTAAGTGATGCGAAATTGACTCTTGAATTTACAGCTGGAAACGAAGTTACAGGAATGAAGGATTGGAAGTTACACGCTGTTGGTAAGTAGCTAATTGTTCACTCTGGGTGCTGGTAGCTTGTTGCAGAAAATCAAACAAGTTTAAAATTGGTTTGTAGGCGGCAAGCGCAATCAATCGCTTTTGGAAAAAATCAAGCTTTTTACAGTTAGGTGTCAGCATTTAGTGGTCAAAGCAACCTTTTCAAAGAAAACCATTATAATAGATAAGCTGGTTATACCTAGAACTGAAATATAGTATTAAAAGTTTGCTATTTTGAGATTTAGTAGGTATAAGCTTCATCAATAGCCAATCTCAGTTTCAGAAGATGGCTGTCTATACCCTGCTAATACCAATCTTTTGCAAAGAGTGCTCCTTTTTATCAAGAATGCTCTTTATTGAGTCTTGATGTTTTTGAACTTTTTTATTCTGAGCCTATTTTTTATTCTAAGAGGTGCAATCTTGCTTGAAGATCAAGGGGAAACATGCAAACTTTAATTTTGGTGCTTCCTAGTCACATAAGCAAAAAAGATCTGAACAGAATGATAAGTGCATCATGCAGCATATTTCAACAAATACTTATGGTATGATAATGATAAATTGCAAATTTGAAGCACAACAACAGGCAGAATAATATTACTCTGCTTGCGCATAATTATCTGGCAAGTGCAAGTTTAATTCAACATTGTATTTAAGAAGGGTAGGGGATGCCAATCGCTCGAGATAGGCACGAATAGCATCAGTATCAGCTATCATGCAATACTTAAATAGTTTTCCGAGAACTTTTGGCAGAAATTGTGAATGGAAGATGGCTAAATCATTTACTTTTAAGTTACATAGTACCTCATCAGCGACCTCAGCGCACAATTTGTTAACAATTGGAGGTTTTACCAAAATTTTACGTCCTGTACATATCTTGAAATATTTGCTGGATGGTGGTGGGGCTGGACAGGGGTGGATGGCCGTGTTCATAGCTGAACTTCAGACATCATCTGAAAATCCAATTCCAAACAGCACAATTTCTTAATTAGTGGTAAAGTGTGAAAGTAGCCTTATTTGTCTTAGCTCTAAATTTGCCAATTTGTAGCTGCCAGGCAAGTTGTTCCTTGAAAGCCAAAATCGCTGAGTTAGGCTGAAATCTCATGGCATAATTTCATTCACATTTGGGGAATACGTTTCTTCAGTAGAAGATCCCACCACTTCTGTTTCAGATAGAGACTTGGGGTAATCAATTTGTATGTAACAAAAGGTAATATAAGGCTCTATACGAAATATTGTCTAAATTACAACTGTAGAGAGTCTTGTTTTTGCAATAACAAATGAGTTCATAATTGCAGTCACATCTTACGTCGTTCTCTCATTCAATCGTATTTATCATATTTAGGGTAGCTAGTATCCCACAAATCTTTAATATCATAAGCCATAGTAAAGACAAGACAAATTTCCAACCATCTAATGCAGTGCAAAACAGGTGCAAGGCAAGCTGTACAGGTGAGAATGACAACGAATTTTAGGAAATCACTATGATGAAGGATTACTGAGTGGATGTGTAGTAAGACAATTTCACCGACGGGCTAGCAAATATCCCAGAACTCCAACAAGTGATTATCGCAACGCCAGATTTTACCGACAATCAGGGGTGGGCAGATGTAAGGGTGTTGGGTGTGATACCGCCCGCCATTTTTTTCGAAGACGTCGGTAATCATTTGGCCTGTTGGTAAGAGCTAGCGCTGTGATCATCACTTGTAGGTAATTCTGGGTAATTTAGTTGCCTGTCGGTAAACTTCTGGTGCTCCCCCCTATTCAAAAGTCCTTCCGCACGTCACTTCCGACAAGCCATAGACATGCGCATTGCAACAATGTTTTATCACAAGGTTTAAAAGAAATATTTACTTGCTAATTGGCATTGAAGAAAAAGATGACATTAGAAAAATTGTGATCGTGCTAAGCACGACAAGCATGACAAACACTCTTTACTTATAGAAGGGAGGCGAGTAAGTGGATTTCTCCACCCACGTTAGATGAAATTAACCTCACAACTATTACCTATAAACATGTATGCAAAAATTTAAGATGTTAGGGAAGGAGGTTGTCTGAATAGCGAATGACTTTCGATTATCGTGAATAACAGCTTTCTATGAAAGGCAAGGCATATATCAAACAAAGAGTGTTATTAGATACAATAGACAAAGACAACCAAATTAATTTTGTGACTACAAAAGAATCTACAAAAGGTCACAAGGCAAAGCTGGCAATGGACTTCATGAAGTTGTACCTATAACGTAGTAATTACTCATAATACATAGAAGAGAAGATATTGAAGAACACAATTTGTTCATGTTAAAAGTATACCATTCCTTTCTAATATGAATGAACTTAACGAACAAGAAGCAATTATGTTCTCCCATACTTCTTTTGTGATACAGGGTCTATTGGTGTCTCCACACATAAAATAACAATGACGATCGACAAGCCAAAAGGCCATGTCTCAATGCCATTTACGTGGGAGATCTCATCTGTACTGATGGGAGATTTACTTGGCATATTTGGCATCAAATTAGACTACTTCAATTTCAACGACATTGGCTTCGACAGTACCAAGTTTAAGGGAATAAGATTCAATGGCGCGGCCATGAAAGGAATATTGAACCCCGATGAAAGCTTCCAAATTATCTGCAAAGCCTCTGTAAGTTTTTCAAATGCTCTAAAGTCAGTAGATGTATATTTGATCCTCGCAAGGCCAGCTGGCCAACTAACCAAATCTGCAGTAATAATTTACGTTAAAGGCGTCAAAACCATTGGAGAGGCACTTGAAGCTTTCAACAAACAATGGAGTGTCATTAATGATTTTGGAATGATTAGAAAGATCAAACAAGACTGTATAATCATGCTGGCAAAGGAAGATATCACCATGGTGGACAATGATGAAATAAATAAGCTTATTTCGCCTTTCATTACGGAGCATGATACAAGACAGATTCCAAAAGGAGTGAATGTTCGTGTCAAAGTACCAATGGAAGGTATTATATGAGTTCCTTGCATATTTGCATTTATTATTTCTGCTAGTGGCATTTTCAGCGTCGTTCATTGCTGTCCTTTGGCCCAAATACCAGTCAATAGACTCGAAGCTCAAATGTCGAAATGCAGATTTGTGCGACTTGCATCCTTCCGAACAAGAACAAAAATTATTAGAACTTGAAAATAATTAATTTCCATTGATAGATGCAGTACTTCTATCAACATACATTTGTACTTATCTCTTCATCATGCTTCACCTTACCTTTCAAACATTCCTTTTCCTTTCCCTTCTCCTGTTACTTTTGTCCTCCTTTTTACAAAAGGTAGCCAATTATGCCTAAGGGTCTGTATACATGCTCCCGTCTAACCGAGATATTTCGCTTACCCGGGATAAATTAGCTGCATATAGGAACACATACAATTGTTAAAGCTTTAAAAGAAAAGATGGATAGCTTGTAATGTCGATAACTTCTGATTTGCGCAAGATATAAAAATTGCCCCTCCTGGAAATGTGAATTTAAGCCTTCTGAACATGCTTGCAAAATATTTTTCAATTATTCGAAACTATGTGTTATCAGTTTTTTTGCAAAGAGAGTATACCTTTTACCACCAAAACACACTTCTTGGTGCTTTTCGAACGAATTCTCGCAATATTATTGGCAAGAATCCTTCAATGATGATTCCTTTGTAAGCCAATCAAGATTTGACGCCTATGCTCCTCAAACTTAAACCCCAATTTTGTCTTAGAACACAGTAAAACCCACGGCTTTCCTGTGTTTAAGGTATTCCATGCGACAGCTTCATACATCCGCATGAAAATATATTTGCCTTTTAGAAAATATAAAGCAGCAATGTAGTGATTCTGCAAACATTGGCACAGATGTACCCCAAATTCTACCAATAACAATCGGTATAACGGCTGGTGGTCTTGGGTTCAAGTACCCGGAAAAGTTCAAAGCTGATCTCCCTTCAATGCTGAAATGCCTCGATCCCAATATAGCTGCAAAAATTCCATCCCAACTCTTCCCAAAACCAGGTGGTCCAATTAGCATCAAAGAAATGACTGTAGAACGTGAACACGCCAAAATGACTGTCGTAATAAATGGACCATTGGAATTTCTCGGAGGTAAGATCACAGTAAATGACTTGGAAGTTACTGTTGAGTGGACTAAAGGTGAGGACTTGAAATTCACTGGTTCGAGTACTATTATGGTAGGACCATTAGCTGTTGGGTTGAAATTGGAAAAGCAAGCAAACTCATATGTGCTGTCTGCGTACGTTGAAAGTTTCAAGTTGAATCAGCTAGAAGAGCTTATAGGACCAACAACGCTTACACAGTTCATGTCCCTTCTTGGCTCGTTAGATGGCTTTGGCATCAAAGATTTCAAGCTTATAAAGAATTTTGGGGAAGGAAGTGACTCGGCTCTGAGGTGCGATCCATTAAAACTCACCATTTTGCCTACATTCCTTTATGTGACTATCCTTTTGGCAATTTTAACTCAATTCACTCTTTCAACAGGGTATCTGGAGTCCCAATTCTTTGGGGCTGGGAGAAAATATCCATTGAAGGACTTGTTTGGTTCCCAAAAGAAAAGGGTGATGGTCAACAACCAGATAAGGCTGTTGCAGTTGGAATTGTTATTGAGGACATAAGACTAGATAAACTAATGGAGAAGATACTTGGCGAAAATTCTTTCAAAACGGCCTGGTTCTCAGAGATGGTTGCAAGTATGCAAATACATTTTATAAATTACTTTTCCAGAAATTTCCGGCGAATGTTGAGCAAACAAACAGCGTAAAAAAGCAACGTATACAAGAAAGCAAAATATAATACGATACTATGGGTAAAAAGCCAAAAGCTGCCTCCCCCGCAGTAGCAATTTAAGTACGCAGAGAAGCAAAAGTGAATACAATAGAAACCAGTCTAACTGCTTTTATAAAATAACTAAAACGAAATAACAGTGAAAAACAATAGCATGTAAAGATACTTCAGCTAGCAATGTCATCATCTTCTGATGTGATACAATACCATATTTATCTCACATTTTGGGATTACCCTTGTTGTTTAAGCCAGCGAATTGACAGTTTTGGATCGTTTTCACGCCGAACCTTTTTACACATCGTATTAGCCTCCCTACTGGAGAAATGTTGTTTGTTATTCACATTAAACGATATCCAACGTATGAGCATTCAAGGGAATTCATTTAAGTTCCCGGTTCTCATAAAAAGTCATTCAAGGAAAAAGTTCCCGAATGAAATGGATCCCTTTGTGGTCAATGTGCAGTTAGTTAGAAAGCCATCCTGAGTTGAATGAAGATGTATTTCAGAAATTTACTTCTGGTCCGCACCATTAGCCCTAGAAACTACATTATCCACACAGTAAATAAACTTTCCGGTCCAGGAAACAAAATGTTTCACAGAAAAGCACATATTTAAAAAGAGCCAAAATAAGCCAAAGTTTGAGAAAAAGCCAAACTAGCAATTCTCAAACCAAAGTGTTTGAAAAAAGTCAAAACATCCAAATTTGGCTTTAAAAAGCCAACCTGACAATTCCGATAATGAGGGCTCAGATGAAAGAAGCTCCTCTTGCGTTCGGAAGATTGGTTCGGAAGTCAATTAGTGCCCTGATTTCAAAAGCAACGGGAAGTGAATAACACAACTCCAAACTGACCTACATGACTTCTTAAGGCCCCTTAAAAAGCATTAGTTTATAATCTCCGCGCGCGCAATTTTTTCCTCCCGCTAACATATCTCGTATTTCATTTAAGTCATCATAATCAGCAATGCTTATGCAAAAGTAGAGCCTTCTGATGACAATAGTGGTAAAGCCAATGACATTGGAAACAAGGATAAAGAGCTTGGTGCAGATTCATCGACGGACAAAGGAAAACAAAGAACTATACAAAACAAATTCACAAAGAATAAGTTCAGAATTTCACAGTTTGTTAGGGACGTGAGACCTGCAGGAAAGATAGCTCAAATTAAAAACACTCAAGTAAGTCTTCAAAGCAACTAGCAGCCTTTTTGAATTGTCTATGTGACAGTTGCACATACCAATATGCAAATAAAGATTAAATAGCAAACTATAACACCACTTGTCTTTCAGAAAATATGAAATAGAAATACAGTGGCTCTGCCATATATACTACTTCAGCAGGTAATGACTGACAAAGAGTCTATACTGCCCAAACGTGGGCTACCCCGGTGAGGATTCGAACCGAAGTGGGATGGCCAGGGAATCACTGACCATTCTGCCGCACCACAGAGGCTCAATATAATAATTAGTGAATCCTCGTCAGGGCACAAATTTAGAATTTTAGAATTGTGGTAGTACACTTACGAGAAGTATATATAAATATATACTTTTCTGCATATATATATATATATATATATATATATATACATATATACATATATGTATGTATGTATGTATGTGAGAAAGCAAGTGTTACATATACCATTTGATGCTTAGAGCATTGAAGCAGAGGAGAAGAAAATACATAAATAAGTGGATACAACAGCAGACACGGGGCTGCTCTTAAAGCATGCTATTTCTTATTGGTTAATGGTTTATGTCTAACTGCGTATATTTGGCAAAGCGCAGCAGTGATTTTCGGTGTGTGCAGAGTTGGAAAATGTATAATATTTGCTACCATTTTGTTTGCTAATTTATGCAAGTCTCAGAACCAAATATAATAACGCGATCCAACATGACCATTGATTTTCATTTTTCAACTATCTATGAATCAGGGTAAGGGAAATAATTCGCTTCGAACAATAGTAGCTTATTATAGTTCTTTTGCATCTAATCTAAAGATCATTTGTTGTCTAGTTTAATAGCGCTGTAATCATTGGCAAGTAACATTCATTTTTACAGCAAATTAAGAAAAGAATAAGAAGAAAAGACACCACACAAAAGCAGCTACGTCATAAAATGCTTCAGTCAATTAGAAGGGCAACAAAGAACAATCAAACTCAGCTAAAACATGCTCCTGGTACTCGTCGAGGTGACACATCAAATGATGCTGACAAAGATAAGAATGACCAAGAGAAAGGTGACGAAGAATCTGATGACACTGATGATGAAGAAGAAGAAGAGGAGGAGGAAGAGGAGATGAAATTCAATATTCCGTACCTCAGCTCACAGGATATTGAACCAGGTAACCAACTTTAAACAGGAATTACTTAAAGCAAACATAATGCTTTACTGGTAAGATATTCCTGAAGAAGGGCATTCTCTGCAATAATATTCTCTAAGATATTGCCTTAGTAGGATACTGCCTGAGTGGAATATTCCCTGAGCCCACTATTGAAGCAAGTAGAGAAAGTTGATGCAGTTTGTTACCAAGTCTCTGCTGTACTCTCTTCCATTGTCAAATGTGATTAAGTTTGAAATGCTTAATTGCAAAATAATTATAGTCTCGAATTTAATGAAAAGCTTATCTAGAAGCTAAAGGCTAATCAGCACATTGTAGCTGATATTTTTCTGTGTATGCCCAAGACATGTCATGCAATCTTCAAAAGGATTAGTAGTCAAGGAAATGTTGTGCTTCTTTTAATTGTTAAATTTGATTAAGTATGACGTCTTGGGTGCAGAATATTCAATTTATAGAATAACATCAACATTAAAATGTGTAATTAAATATCATTCTGTCGTCTCCAAAAGTGTGTAGAAACTGAAACCTCATTAACATATTTGCTCTCTTCTTTCTACACAGGTTTGACTTTAGTTGGAATTTTCAAAATTCCAAAGGACAATGGCTGTAAAGGAGATGCGCTCTGCCTATGGCTTGGTGAAACAATTGGTCATGATGCTACAATAGAAATATTTGGAAAAATTGGAAAGAGTACCTTTTCATTTGGTGCAAAATTTGCAGGTTCAATTCCTCTTATTGCAGGAAAACTCAACATGCAGTCAATTGAACTGAAATTAACACTTGATGGGTTGGAGTCCAATGTTCGACTAGAGTGCACGTTGTATTGGTCAGATAAAGAAATCCTGGGGACGAGTCAATTGCAGCTTATAGGTATACAGTGATGGTGGAAATTTCAAATAATTCTCTTTCCATTCGTAGTGATCATACACAATTTAAACAAATACTTGGATAGGTGGCTGAAATAAATTCTGTGCAGATCAAATGCAATATCAGGATGAAAAATAACATATATTTTGTATATGATATTATATTTTGATTATATTTTGTATAAAAATCCCATTTATAGTGTATTGAAATGATAAAATTTAACATGGTATATACAAGCTGACTAGAACCACTACTTTTAGGTTTATCTAACACCTAGCAACACAATGTTATTATCAAATTTTTACACAACAAAAACGATTTAGCAATAACGAAGATGATGATTTTGATAATCAGTCTTTCATTTAGGTGCAATTGAGGTTAGCTTGACAGGAACACTGAGTTTGGAATTCAACATGATTGGTATCTGGAAAAAACCATTTGACTTTCAATATCTGGCGTTTGGGAACCTGCATTTAGCTATTGGAATATCAGTTGGAGCACCTCTTCCAAGTTTCGGTAGGTATATAAGTATAATTAGACGATAACTATCAACAAAGAAATGTATTGTTGCTTCAGCTTCATAGGGGCTCTGGCATAAAAGAAACCACTAACCGAGGTAGTATATGTTTCTTTTTCTGTTTTGTTTTGACTGGCTGATTGATTGATGATTGATAAATTGATCATTGATTCAAAGCTTAACGGTGGAGTGAACAGGTAATTGAAGTCTGAAGACTTGGTCCTATAAATTATCATAGGGTCAAGTTCTCATATTCAACCGCACCAATAACGGAACCTGCTCTGGACAAAGTAACAACCCTGTTTAATGTTAGTGTTACAATAGTGTTGAATACCAGGCCTGGTACATAACAACATATAGCCATTCCACTACAATGCATCCGCCAGTGAAACCACGTCAAACCGTATTCTGAATAGTGCTTAATACTAATAGATAATAACATATAGCAATACAAATTGCATTCAGAAAATACTTTTACTGGCTGCAGACCATGCAGGCACATTGGCAGTGGTGATTACTAAAAGTCTTAACAAGGGGGGCTATAGGCACAAACACGCCCATAATTTGGGTGTAGTCCAGCTACAACCACGCCCATATTTTCAAAGATGACAACATGATAATTTGGTCTAATACTGATATAGTATAACAACAATAAGAGATGCGTCAATAACCATATAGCAGTGAACAATTGATCATAACATTTTGGAAGCAAGGCCAATAAACTCTCCAAAATGAGCAGAACTTTTAAAAAGGGGGCTCCGCCCCCCTGAGCTCCCTAGAAATCACCCCTGCACATTGGGAGCTTACTTTTTTTGAATTTTGCATGTGGACTTTAAAACCTTCCCTGGTGGTTGGTCGTGTTTCAGTTGAAATTTTTCTACTGATAAACTATTTCTTTGATGCTAAGCACACAAGTAATGGGTACTCTTTAAGGGACAGGAAAGTTTTCGTTAATTAATGAGTTCTTTTTCTTTCCTAGCACTAGAAAGTATTAGCAAACTCTCAAATAGGTATAGTCACATGCTTGGGTGGAAGCTTATTCGAGGGAAGCTTATCAACAATTTGTAGCTCAAGGGTGCCGGGTTATTCGAGGGTGGGCTAATTCAAGGTGGGGGCTAATTCAAGGTGGAGGGCTAATTCGAAGATTTACGTTCTTTTGAACTTTCCTACGTTGTTTTACAGTTTTACATTATCTGAGAGAGAGTTACAGATCTCAGGCATCAAGACTCTGAGGGATTTAATTCCATATATAGTACTTGTGATCTTAAGAATATGAAGAGTGTCTTTCATGCGATGGTCATAACCTAAAGGCTTTGGAATCAAGTAATCTTTCACGAAACAGGGTTCAGATTGTGTAATGTTTTAAAAAACTCCAGAGCTGATAATCTAATGGACTGAAGGTGGACTTTAGTAAACTTAGTCTTATTTAGTAATTCATCATAAGATGAGGAATAATCTGATAGTGCCAAGCGTAATACTCTCTAGTTCAGCTTTTCCAATTTCTGCTGACTGTCCTTGCTGCAAAACTGCCAAAAAAGAGGAAAATAATTGAAATGACAAGGAATAAATGAGTTCATGCACATGAGTTCTCGCTACTGATCATGTAACTAGCTAAACATTTGAGCATGCAATGCTGCCTTGTACAGATTTTCTGAACATGAGAATCAAACTTTTGTCTGTCATCAATTTGGAAACCTAGAAGTGTTACGGTGTCGCTCATTTTAATTTTGAATTCATTGAATTCATTCTTCGTGTTACGGTTTCCCTAATTTTGAATTGAAGAACAAAGATTGGAATTTACTTTTGTTGGCTGTCATGTGATTATGATTATACCACTCAATCAATGCCTTTGATTCTGTTTATTTGAACTAAAAAACAAAGCTCCTCAATACTGCTAGCAGAGAATGTGAATGCGTTTTTATCTGCAAAGCTATACAAATACCCACTGCTAATAACAAGGATGATGTCGTTTATAAAAATATTGAAGAAAAATGGACCAATAAGTAATCCTTGTGATACTCCTTGACTTAGGGAGCCCCATGTGCTAAAATGGCCACTTAACATCACAGACTGTTTTCTTGCTAATTACACCATAAGCATATAATTTCTTAATAAGTAGGTTTGTTGGGAGACAACGACGTCCTTTAGATAGGTTCATGAGAATAGCTGCAATATGTTTGTCCTGCTCGAAGTCAGTTTTCTAATCTTCTATTAGTTTTATCAGTGAATGTTGAGATGAAAAGCGTTTGCAATAAGCGCGTAGAAACTTGGAACAGATATCTTCCAAAAAAGGATATAAATGATGCTCAAATGGGCTTTCAAAGACTTTGGATAGTGATGCTAAAACACTTATTGGGCGACAATTCACTTGTTAAATCGACATGTTCTTCGTAAACAGGAATAACAATTGCTTTTGTTAAGAAATAGGACAGAACTCTTTGATGATGCATTCGTTAAAATGTATGGTAAGGGCTTGGCAATTATTCCAGTACTGATTTTTAGGAATTTTGCATGAATAGCATCATAGCCATGAGATTTTTTACTGCTAAAGGTGGTAAGCATGTGTTATATACAACTTTCATTGAGTGGTTGAGAGTCAAAGATAGTTCTATCTTTTATTGTGCTGTTATGATTATTAGACTTTTATTGTTTATGGATGAATGGGAGTCAATATTCATGCGATCAGTTAATGATTGTTGACCAATAGTAAGAAAGAAACCACTCATAATCTCTTGTCACCAGCCCAAAACCTATTGTTAAATAAGTTTTGAGCTAGAGATAAGACTATAATTTTCTAGCAAGCATACGTCTCAGTCACTTCTACCTTTTCCAAAGAAAAAGGGTTAAGCCTTACCGAAAATACTTTTGAATCTAGAATGTTATGTTTGACAATGCTTTCCAAAATATTCAGACTTTGCTCTCAGTCTCAAGTGTGGACTAAAATACCCCTCCATATCAAGAATAAAGCCACAATTCGCTTTCAAAGCCATTTGCTTTCAAAAAACAACTGAAAGAACACTTACTGCATGAACAATAACCCAAAATCGTGGTCCCTAGGAAGGGCGGCGCCCCTTTGTCATTGACTTTTGCATTTGCCAGCATCTTTTGGCTTAAGCTGCATTTGAGTTTATTCATATCTTATTCTTTCATGCTGATTTATGGAGAAATATCAAGGAGATGAAAATGAAGCGAAATGTTTTCTTTCTGTCTTTTAAAGAGTTTGGTGCTGAGGTATGGATAGGCAAAATTAAAGATGGAACCAATGATCATGCCATAAAAGTTAAAGGATATTTTGGCGTTGACCCAAACAATCCAGAGGACAATTATATATATGCATCGATAAGTTCATTCACATTGGACAGCATTTTCAAAGCATTTGAATTAGGAACTCCAGATATGCCACAGTTTGTGCGCGAGACAGGTTTCCCGGAAGGAATTATTGCTGCCTACAGTGTGAAAGGTAGGAACTGGAGCTTTCGTCAAATAATTTGTCTGCTGTCAGTGGGAATACTATAAATAGCTTGGAACTTTCTCTATTCCTTTTTCTTCTCTCTCCCTTCCTACCTCTCTCACTCACTGGGATTTGCCACATAATAAACTAACTGTATAGCCCATATTTAAATGCAAACAATTCACATTGTTTACTATTTCCGCATATGAACTGTACAGGTACAGTAGATGCGTAAAGCACACTTACTGCACTTTCCCTTTTCATTACTAGCTCTGTTGTCGCGCTTATGCAAATGTAAATTCGGCCGTAGTTAGAATATTTATCCTTCTACAGACTCCCCTTGCCAAATTGAGGCACTTTAATCTCACTCCTGACCTCAATTTAGTGATTCTGTATCCTTTTTAACGTGACGACATCAGTGCCAAAAAACTTAAGTAGAAACGGGGTAGAAACAGAAATACTTAAGTAAGGCCTATCACTTTTTAGCTCATGGCTCTCACAGACATTCTCAACAAAAAATTAAACTTCGCTATGGATTTACACCAAACTTTCGTTGAACAGCAAATGTGCTTAAGTCAAATTTTCGATCTTTTTTAATTTCTAGGTAAAACGATCGATGCCTTTAATATTGAAATCGGTGCTGGATTATACCTCAAGGGAACAATCAACTTCCTTGGGTATACCGTTGCTGCTGAGATTATCGTAAACCCTCCTGATGAGTTCAAGGTAGATATTCAACTTAGTCCAATCGATTGGGCAGGTGGATTGATTGCACTGAGGAGGAGCACCACAGATAAAAAGAACGGGCCAAAGGCATTTATCTATTTGACAACATCATCAATTACTGTTCAAATTGAGGGATACATATCTCTCCTTGGAGCGTCTAGTTATGTCTACATAAACGTTTCAGATACTGAATTCAAATTCAAAATGACAAATGACTTATGGGGAATGATCCGTTCTGAACTGTATGTTGAAGCGGCCTACGCAAGTCTTGCTACCTTGAGTTTTGAAGTAAGTGTATTCATTCACTTTCAACTAATAGCAAAAATGGAATGTTGTTTGTTAATATATCTCCCCCTGACTTCAAATTTTTTCTTCTCTAAACATATTTTTTTATGAAGCCCCGGCACTTACTTCTTGTCACCTATGATTGGAGGGGAGTTCAATGAGAGGGAACGGAGTTTAATAAAGAGGTGGTTCACTTTAATATATACATTAAGACTATCTTAGTGTGTGACTCTCTTTTTACCAACCATAAGAATTTTGCTCAAGGTGCAGTAAAATAGCATTTAGGCTAAGCCAGTATAACAGTCTTTTTGTTTCTTTATGCTTTTCCATATAACTTGTTTGTTTATATTTGAAATTGTGTAACATTTATTAGTCAGGGGCTTAAAATAGTAGGAGTTTATTGTTTGTCTGCCTTCAAAAGGTAGGGTTTGATAATGAGGGGGCTTAATGCAGAAGTGCGGCATCTATTCTAGCAAAGCGTCTCTATCTTACCTTCTTCCGCCCGGTTCAATTTCAATATGAGCATATGAAGCAACATGTTAACATTTTTTCCTGGATTACGCAGGAAAGGCTAAGATGAGTGAGTTTTTTGACAACACAACAACTATTAGTAACCAATCACTGAAATGTACTTTAGTATTATAAACTCACGACTTTCATATTATGAAGGGCGACCAACTTTAGAGCTCGAACCTTTACTATAACTTCTGAAAACTTTGCTAAACATCTTCGAAATCTTCACAAAAAGGCTGCTACTTTTTTCAATGGTTTTCTTCAAGACGTTCTCTCTACTCTAAACTTGGCACGCCCGTTATGATGCTAATAATGCTAATTGAAATTAACCAATGAAATAACAGAGCAAAATTCAAAGTTAACACAACATAAACAATCCACAGCGAAGCATAGTCTATAGTTCACCAGAAGCGCCCTCTTAGCGTCACAAGCATTTACTAACTAACCTCATATATCTATACAAAGCATAAACTAAGAAAATATTTGCAGCAGCAAACTTTGTTTAAAGCTGCTAGGACATTAGAAATGTATCGGGCTAGAACTGTTATGAAATGCAATTTTGATACTAAAGCTCTAAATCTCCTTAGTAATCATTGCAACTATAAATACATCGTCACTACTAAGCTAAGCTGTGGAAACGGAATGTTGCTTAAATATTTTTTATAAAAAATTTCCATGTTTTTCATGATGGAAATTATCCAGCACTTTTTAATGGGCTTTGACGTTTGTGTTGAGAAATTGCTGTAGGACGCTTCGACAGCCAACATTCATCATTGTTTCCTTTTCTGTTTTAATTGTCACTTTTGAAAAGTTGCTTACAATTTACTTCAGGTGTCAATAAAACTGACTGTTTAGGATTAAATATTTAACATAGTGCATAGTTAATGCTACATCATATCTATTATTTTTATGAATGTGATACTGTTATTACAATTTTTAGTTCAAAGCGTCAGTGACTATTGACTTCCATCTCGACGACTTTTTCAATTCTGCAAAGGAGTATTTAAAGAAAGCTGCAGACACTGCGAAGGAGAAATTGGACATGGCTAAACAAAAAGTGCTTGAATCAAAAGTAGCTCTTACGAATGCAAGAAGCAAAATGCAGGGTTGGAAAAACAAACTCGACGAATACAAAAATTGGTTGCAAAAGAAATCAGATGAAATAGAGGAATCGAAAACGAAAATGAGAAATGACTGCAAGCAGGAATGTGGACAGGGTAAACTAAAATTTTATGAATTTAATTTGCTCCCATGTTTTCTGATCAATGAAATTTTTTTCACCTGCTTGCTTCCTTTCAATGTCCTAAATCCCCCTTCATTTTATGTACCATTAACTGATTACTCTTTATTGCAAGACGTGTTTCCTTCCTTTATTCATCAACTGTATCTAAGCAGTTATTGTTCATCTATGAATCTTAAATTTTCCTATTCCTTAATTTACGCGAAGCTTATAACATCAAACTTAAAATGTACTGGAATAATTTTTACAGTTTGTGTGCCATTTTTGGATTGGAAGTCAGAGTGCTTCAAAGTATTTTGGTGGTGGGTTGGATGTCCAACTTGGAACAATTGCAAATGGAAGGTCGATAACGTCATCTGCATCGCTGGCTGTGAAATAAAAAAACTTGCCAACAAATTTGTTGCATGGGCACAACAAATCGGCATTAAGGTACGTTTTTGTAACAACCATCATAAGCACCTTAGAGATTCCAAAACATTTTTCACTTCAGTACAGCAAATTGGCATAGCTATGGGTGTGTGAGGAGGGTGAAGCATCCTCTTTTGTCTCAGAGGCTGCCGAAAACTATTCCTACTTGGCAGACAATGCGTTGACTTCGACAGTTATTGATATTTTACAACATAAAGTGCATAGTATGTCCATTCTTCTAAATTAGATGTTATGGGAGGGATGACGTTTAGCTTTCGACAAGATTGGTATTATAACTTAGATTATCTTTATCTAATCATAATACTAGAAGTGATAAAAGTCTGCATATTCCAAGCGTACACTTGAACTTTTCAAGAAAGGATTTACATATCATGGTATTAAGGACTGGACTGATTTGCCAATTAACATAAAAGAGCTGCCATAGCTAAGTCTATTTAAAAGCCATCTAAAAAGGCATTTGATGCACGATGAAAATTAAGTTTAGTGAAAAATGGTCAGCTACCTTGGCCCTAAGTTAAAATTGCCAATTACTTTGCGGTACTAGAAATGTCTGGATCAATTAGAAAAATTAATGGTGCTAGTTCTCAGAGCTGCAGTTCCTTGCTTGTTAGGCCCCTGAGCTGCAGTCAACTGCAAGTCAAGGGGGCCTGTGTTCCCATGTTCCTTAGATAAAAGATTTTCAAAATTTCCTTTATTCCCAAAAAGTGCTTTTTGAATGTTCCCTTAGATGAAATGCTGAATTTCTCCCCAGAATCCACTTTGATCCTCAGTTCCCTTAAAAAGTGTGCTCATGTTCCCATTTCCCATAAATAAAATGACAAGTCCCTTTATTCCCAGAACCCCCGTGAGGCCCTCATTTGTCAAAAAACCACATGCCCTAGGATAAAACCTGTGAGGTAACTTGGTTCTATTATTTGGATAACGTTACGACCATTTTACTATGAGCTTAGTAACTGTAGGGTACAGAGGGCACGTGCCTCTCCCAATTTTCACAAAACTGTTCGTAAAGTGCCCTTTTGGAGTTTATAGGTTTGTCTATTCGGTCCTCTTTCATGTGCACTCAATTATTGGACTGCTTAGTACTTCCTTGAATTGGAATATAATACTGAATTGCACTGCCGCCCAGCACTAGTGCCGTTTTCAACTGTAAGTCAGATATAACCACACACTTAATGCCACACCCATATGGCCACGTCCACAAGCTTTTGATTGAGCCCTCGTCAGATTTCTCCCTGGACTCGCCCCTGACCCTATACTATATTTGATGAAAGAAGCCATCCATAAAGGATGGTGCGACTTAGCAAAAATAGAGAGAAACGGAGAAGCGGAAGCGATGAGTTGCTGATAGTTATCTATCTAAGAGAGAAAGAGTTTGTTGTCATCTCCTTTCTTTGAATATTGAAATTAAGGAAACAAAAAGAAATGGATAAATCATACACTTCTTTTTCAAAAGCCTTTTATTTTGTTCATATTTTATGAATACATAACCTGCTTGTCAGTACGTGGATTTGTGCTTTGAGCTTTGCTTTCCGCTCTTTGAAAAGTTTTCGCCACGCTGTGGAATGCCACCAAAGTGTATGAAACTTGAACCCAAAATTGCAATGGACTTTAGTCAACATCAATGCACATCAATCTAGCAAGTCGTGATTAATGCATAATTCGAGGGCACTTGTACTCGTGTTTAGATAGTACATCTTCCATATGTAGAAAACATTAGGTGGTTTGACACTAGAAGGGGTTAATTTTTTATGTGTGGATGTGTGCTTTAAGCTATATTTGGATTATGTGGATGTGTGCTTTAAGCTATATTTGTAAAGAAACCGTTTCCAGACAACGTTAAATCATAAACTCCCCACTGGCCAACAAATACAATGATTATACACAAAAACTTGTGTACGACACTGACTGACAGACAAGAATAGAGCGATGTAATTGGGAAAAATAACAGGATTTCGATAATACTCTTTGATCTAAGTGTATCGTGAAATATAGTCTACGGTACTATTCATAATTGGAATGATAGGAAGGTACGAGTAGTTAAACAGGAACTTGATAGCATTTAGCATTTAGTAGCCAGCTGCCAAGAGATAGGCAGATATGTTTGCAAAAGTGGGATGAGCAGATGAGAAAGGCTATTAGGGGGCGAAGGTGATTTCAATTTCAGAAGCTAATTAACTCATAGTAACTTTTAACTGTATGAATAAATAAAAAAATCCAGCCCTCGCATCCACGCAAAAAACCAAATCTACGCTAAAAAAAGAAAAATGGGAAAAACAATTCTTTTCCAAAGATGTTGCTACAACATTTCAGCCATTTTGTCCTCAAATGTGACTGTGAAAAGGGTGTTTTGCTACTTAGGGAAGGAACAAGTAGTGGCAAAAAGTGGAGTGACTATAAGCGGAGTGCATTTAAAGATTTGACCAGAATGAGAATTGGGAAATAGAAATGGGGTGATTATATCGGGAGAGTGACTATAACCGGAGTGACTATAACCGGAGTCTACTATACCAACATAATGGTGATAGGAGAGCTTACGTATTGAACAAAGTACAGCTATACCCACCCAGCATTCAGGGGTGATGCCAGCCATCGCAGACTGGCGGGAGAGATCTTGGGTGACAAGTCCAAAGATTGCAACGTGATTTGGCTGCCACGCCCATTTAAAAATCTTTCTGGAGATCCCTCACCCCCCTAACATTTTCTCCTTGAATTTGGACGAAATAGAAAATTTATCTTGGGGGGAAATAGGGGGAGGAACAAATCCCCCAATCCCTCCTTGGCACCGCCACGGCCAACAGTACATTCAAGAACTCATTGTTTGGTGTTTCCTTGGTGCAACACTAATAACTTTAGCTCTCTCTAATAATAAACATGACGTAAGTTTCCACCTGTCTTCTGATTCTGACAAACTCTTTCAATGCCATACTTTCTCTCTCATGATAGGCTGTCTTACTACATTTGCTACAAAACCAACTAACAAATATGGAAGCTAGAAGAAACATATAGGCAATACTAAAAGCTATAGCTAAAATCCATTGTAATTCACTCAATCTTTTTAGATACTCATGGGCTTTGCTGACGTTGCCAAAGGTCTTATTAGTGTCGGTGAAGGATTCGTGTCATTGGCAGAGAAAGTTGTAGATTTTGCAGCTGATTTTCTCGAGTTTGTTAAAGGTGTTGTCGCTGCTGGATCACAAATTCTACAAGATGTTGCAGACTGGGCATCAAAGAATCTGTTCAAGCTTACTCTTCTTGAGCTGAGTGGCAAGTTTGATAGCGAATTCAATGCGTGCGTTGGGATGAAGTTAAAATGCGTGATTGTAGGCCTAAAGATTGACTATTCAGGTAAGTTAGTGTTTTTATCTACAACGTGGGCTTTTTTACATCTAACTTTCAAACATAATTCATAATTTCAAGAGAAGAGCCACGACGAAAAACATGTCAGAGAGTTCTTTTCCTTTTTTTTTAATTCGACGTTCCATTAGTTCGACATACCATAAGATTAGGTAAACATAATCGATGTTAAAACGTTTCGAGACATCATGTCTCATCCTCAGTTAATATCAAAAATTTTCTTTCTAATTGTCCATCTAATTATAAGCCTATATTTTATCATAGATTTGTTGATGATACTTCTTGCATTTTTGAAAATCGTACTCAAGTTGAATATTTTCTTAATTATTTGAATCGCCAACATCCTAATATTAAATTTACACATGACTTTGAGGAAGATAATTCCTTACCATTTCTTGATATTCTGGTTACACATGTTGAGAATAGTTTCACTACAAACTTATATCGGAAGAAAACCTTCACTGGTTTATACACTTATTCTGATAGCCTTTCACCGGTTCAGTATAAAATTAATCTCATTCTGTTCTTTTCTATCGTGCTTTCCAAATTTGTTCATCATATATGGCCATTTACAGTCAAATATGTAGCATCAAACGGTTTCTACAACAAATTCGCTTTCCATCACAACTTATTGATCGGATTATTAAAAGGTTTCTAAACAAACAATATGTGGTTGATATAAAGCCAAGTAATGTCCCTAAACTCCCTATATTTTTTTTCTTCCCTATTTAGGTGTCCATAGTATATACCTCAAGAAACCACTAAATTTCTTGGTAAAATTTACCCCCATGTTCACTTTAAGATTTTTTTCGGGCTAATAAACCTATTGTTAGTCTTTCCCTTTTAAAGATCGTGTCCCTATGCACGTTTGCTCCTCTTTTGTTTACAAGTTTACGTGTAGTAGCTGCCAGGCTACGTACTATAGCAAAACATCACGCCATTTCATTATTCGCTGTAGAGAGCATTTAGGGATTAATAAAAAGGGTAACAGCGTTAAAGGCGCCTCGTCAGCCATTAGAGATCATATAAAAGACACTGGTCACAGTGCCTCCTTAGATAACTTTTGTATTATCGATAGAACTAACAACGAACTTGATTTGATAATACATGAGATTAGAGATCGCCCACACTTAATTTTCAGAGCTCCTCAACTCCCCTTTGTCTGATTTAGTTCCCTAAGGCTCTTAGTCACGTATTCTTTACTTATGTTAATATTAGCCTGTTTACCATAGCTCCCTTGTTTTGATAGTTCATTCTTTCCTTATTAAGACAATAAGAGTGTTTTCGATGTTTGGTGGTATTTGCTAATAGGCATTTATGTTCATTTCCCATTTATGGTCTCCCCGTGAGTTTACTTTTCTTGATTTCCCACTTGTTTTTCCCACTTTTAGTTTTCCTCAACTTTACCTATAAAACTTCCTATTGGCACTTTTATATTAACTGAGGATGAGACATGATGTCTCGAAGCGTATTAATATCGATTGTGTCTATCGGCTAAGTCTGTATTAACATCGATTACATCTATCGGCTACGTCCTAATCTTATGGTATGTCGAACAAATGGAACATCGAATGGAATAAAGAGGAAATGAACTCTCTGACATGTTTTCGTCGTGGCTCTTCTCTTGAAATTTATAATTCAGCTGCGATTTCCAAGAAATGTTTCAATAATGTTTTTTTTAAACTTCTGATGATGATATAATATTTAAGAATACAAATACAAATCTCGCTATAATTAGGTAACTTGCATTTAACAGACTTGTTATGAAAAACAACTTACACTATAGGAAAAAATACAGTATAAGGGATGTAAATTTTAGTATGAAAGTTTTCTGCAAACGGTTAGTATATTAGAAGTTCAGGTTTAGTCCAGGGCTTGTTACGCATGCAGAATATATAATAGGTTGATCGGATAATGATTGTAGATAGCTTTCGCACTATCAATTCTGTGTGTTGCTTATCAAACTCCAGTTCCTTGCACATGTCTATAAAAGGCTCGCATGATTTGCCAAAAATTCCTAGAGCACTTAGGGATAGGTTAATAAATTTGACGCTATGAAAATCCAACGAAAGATCTCGAGTAAGTTGATACTACTGTTCGTGTTTCCTCTCTGCATTGCTATTTAAATTGGTTTCAAACCCAATGGTCAACATAACATTAAGAATAGTTACAATAAATATCACGTTGAAATCACTAAGAGTTTGTGAACTCAGAGAAATAGACTGAGTTGCAATCAAAGACTTCAAAAGAGCATAATTTGTTCTTTTGCTTAAGGATATGGGCCACCATATGCCTAGTATGTGTAAGTTCTACAACTCTAGGGGTATGACGTGTTATTTTTTATCTTGAATAGAGACGTAATAAGATTACAATTTATAATTGCATATATGCAATACATTATATAGTGTTATATACATTACATTATTGGTATGATAGGCTCAATTGTTTATCAGCAAATAGCAATGTTCATTTAACAATCATCTGTGCTATCTTCTCTGTAAAAACTATTGCAAAAATCTCTGGTGAAGCAGCCTTGAATGACAGCATGCATATAATTGATAAAATTCTATAGAAAATGGCCCAAAACACTGGCTAAACCACATATTTGAAATGATATGGCAGATTCTGAATGAGCTCTATCAAGTGAATAGGACTAAAGAACTTTTATAGAGCTGATACGCACCTACAGTGAGCAAGGTCTTTTTTCATGCTGCTTAAACTGAACGGAGGAGCCTTGTAGTAGTTCCAGCAGGCTTTTATTAAGCAATCGTCTTTGACAGGAACAATTCGATTTCATGAATAATATCTATGTATTCTACATTTTAACGATTTCAGCAATGTAATTATTTGTCACAAACAGGTCAAATCTGCGTTAATGTAAACTTCTGGAAGTCCCTTACTTCTGACGCGGCTGAAAAGAAATACTCCGGTTTGAAGAAAATGGAGAATCAAATTGATGAAATCGAAAGCAAGAAGGAGGACTTGGAGAAAAATCAAGATGATGTTAAAAAAGAAGAAGAGAAAATGGAAAAAGATGTAAACCGTGAAACATCTCAACGTGGAAAGAGAGATTATGTACCAACTGAAAAAGAAATGTACTATCTAAACCTAGCCAATGAGAGGCTACCCCCTGTGGTTACAAGAGGCCCAGAAACTACTGCATCCTTTAAAAACTATGCACCATGGGTATTGATCCAAGATTTTGACTCAAGAAACTTTGCTCATACACCATTCCAAGATGAGAACGTCCCTGCAGAAAAGAGGACATTGAATGAAAGTATGACATCATAAAAAGCTTAACCCTTTTCTTTCCAATTCAACTGTATATTTTTGACTCCATTCTTATTGTAGCATCTTGAGTATAACGTTTTAGTTATGTGCTCTATTTCGTGTCACTTTAGTTATCATGTTGCATGTTTCAGTCTTGCTTATCCTGCGTATCTGTGGAGTCCTGCTGTGTGTAGTAAGCACCCTTTCCGGGCAATGTGTTGTCCTGTCAACATATATTGTGATCCTGAGGTACCATGTACTGTAGTGTTCAGTTGATGTCATATGTAGTGAGTGTTTAATTCATAGTCTCAGTCTTCTTCGGCTTGCATTACAAGATATAACATCAAGAGGCGTTGTCTATTGTAAATTCTTCGTTAGGCCTAGGCATAAAGTACTATTACAAACATGGTGACTGCTCATCACGATAACGAGAACCCTAATCGTTATATTATCGTATTTTATTTGAATTAAGAAGTGTTGCATGATTTGATAGGTATTTAGGTTTAATACATACAAGTTTTAAATAGTTCATCACGCAAAAGCATGTATACGAAAAGGGATGTCAGGAACGTTAGGAGTGTTAGGATTGTAAGTAGAATCTAAGTTTGCACAGTCCTTTTCTTTCTAGTAAGTAGACAATGATGTTCCGGAAGTTTCTTCTCGCACTCTAGCTTATCACCACAAAACCAGTCACACTTTTAAAAAGCCGATAATTTACATCCTTAGCTCCTCTTACTAAAACAAAAAGAGATCGTCATCTTGCTATACATCCTATGAATTCCTCTTTGTCATAGACTGGGAAGAGCACGCTTCGTCTCCCTGTCTCCAGATCAGGAAAGTCATTGACAAATACAGCATGATAGCAGATGGCCTGGCCTCCGTTCATGATTCATTGAAAGGAATCAGAGAAGGTTATCAAACAACGAAGAGAAGCATGCAACAAGGCGTTGATTCACTAAAGAGTGAAATTGATTTGACAGGTAGAGATCTCTTGCCTTAATTTCTATCATAGGACAAGACTGATTTCTGATTGTAAAACTACACCACCAGCCTAGTGTACAAATATAGCTTCATTGCCTCAGATTTGCTTTCAAGGTATTTGTATCCTAAATGCCTGAAAGCATATCCTGAAAGAGATGAAGAGAGCTTAAGCGGAGTCTAAACACATTTGTACAATGATTCCTTCTCTTGAAAAAGACTTGACTTAGTGACTAACTTCATGAGAAAATCTTCCAATGCAACAATTACTCTATTCCTCAAACCCCGAAGCATACTACTTACGTTACAAAAATTACCTTTTCAGAAAAACATCATAACATGACACATGAGGAACGCCAAGATCTTTACCATTGGTACAACGAAGCGAAAGATGGTATGAACAACAGTTGATCCTTAGTTACCGCTTTATTAAAAATAATCCTGCGGTCAGAGGATAGCATTTAATATCGCAAAATTGCAACACCTGATCAACCTTTTCAGGCATTCCTACCTTCCCATATGCGATATAAATCTTTTTTTACTTCCCGTAGGCCTTAACAAATGGGATAAGAAGGCAACTGATGTTTTGGCAGACCAACGCATGATAGCCTTACCAACTTTCAGGAGTCAAATTAATCACATATTGATGAAAGAAAAGAACACTGATTTCAAAGGCTATATGCACGAGCTGCATACAGTTGGACAACAAGCATCAAAGCGATCAGATATCCCTAACGTAAATATGGAAGATACAGCCAAAGAGCTTCATAAGATCAAGAGGGTATGCTCTAGACTTTGATATTTTTGCTACCAAAAATATTTTTGCAAAATCACAATAAAACCTAATTTTAGCATCTTTACTAACCAACAGACTGCACATCTCTTTTCAAACAAAAAGATTTAATTTCTGTGCATTCCCTATGAGAAGCACTGTAGAATTACTTCAAAAGCCTGAATATCTTGTATTTAAATGGTCCCATATTAGACCTTTTATTATTTTGAAAATTTGTACTGCCACAAGACCCAATAAAAAAATTTAAATCACATGTTCACATTCTAGGATTTGATTAATTTGGTTGCAAATGATGATACAGATGCCCTGATGTTTGGAAGGCAGGTGAGAAGCATTCGTTCAAACATAAGAGGTGTTAGGCGTACAATGGAGAGATGCAAATAGGTAATTGAGATGCTTTTGCTGCTGAATCAAACTAAGATAAATAATAAACTGTAACCAACAAAGTTTTGATCTTGAGAGACTTAAACGTAATAATGAGATACTTAAATGTAATCATGAGAAGCTATTCAGTAATAAATGTATTAAACTCATAGCATTCTCATTTACTGTTAATCCAATTGAAGCGATGTTTCAAGGGTTAGTCGTCTATCGTGTTCTCATATGGATGAATGGGTTCATAAGTACAAAGATAACTGTGAAAAATGCATAAAAGACAAAATAGATTGTTGAATGAGTGAAAAAATAAATTCACAAGTAAGTGAATGAATAAGAGAGTATTTTAAATGAATAAATATGTGAAGTAATGGGAATGCATTTTATAAAACATTTCAGGTTAGATAAAGAAACCAATCCCCACCATGACAACGACTTTACGGTCAAACAATTTAAATTATCAATTTTATGCTTCATGCTTTTTATGGAAAGTATGCATTTTTCCCCTGTGGCAAGATTTTTCCCATTTCCTTGTGATTTTGATCAATGGACATGGTTATTTTGGCCTTGCTCACTGTATTCACTGCCATTCACTTGATGTGATGAAACTTTCACTAGCAATTTTGGATTTGCCTGAAGCATTTATCCAGCCTTTTTGCTGTCAAACGGTTGTTGTTGTTGGTGGAAAAAAGCAGCCGTATAACGAATTTGAAGATGAAGGTGACGATAAATAAAGTTTGCATTTTCAGCTTTGTTATTTTGCGATGACAACTCCAGTAAACTAATTTGACACTACCTTTACGACAAAATTCTGTAACTATGAAAAGTATGCATGTTTCCCTGTGGCAAGATTTTTCCCATTTCCCGCCATTTTCATCATTGGACATGATTATTTTGGCCTCTTATTGTTCTCTTCACCTTACCCGCCGCATTCACTGCCATTCACTTGATGTGATGAAACTTTCACTAGCAATTTTAGACTTGCCTGACTATTTTATGTGAGCTGATGGGAAAATTGGCTTACCCAACCTTGGTCTTCCATGAAAAGCATTTATCCAGCCGTTTTACTGTCAAAAGGTATATTTTTTGTGGAAAAAGCAACCTTATAACGAATTTGAAGATGAGGATGATGATAAATAAAGTTTGCACTTTCACCTTGGTTATTTTGTGATGACAATTCCACTAAACTAATTGGCACTACCATTATCGACGCATACGCTTCTACCCAACCTTGGGCCATCTTCAGTGTTTTATCATGAAACTAGATGTATGTGACCTTGTTTACTTATAAAACATGTTGATTTTAGCCTGAACATAATGTTGTTTGTGAGATAAAAATTACTTGAAGTTTTCCACTTTACGCCTTTTACCCTGTTTTACAAGCCTATCAAAGTTTCCAATCAGGCATTAGATCTGTATTTTTACCGAATGCTTAGTCCACAAATTAAGTATTCCGTAAAGAGCATTGAATAACAAGTTGGAAAGTTGAGGTTGCAGTCAATATGCACAGGGACCTCACCTCATTATCTGGGACAAAGTTCATTATCTCGTTGAACTATTGGAAAATGAAGGGGGTACTGTTCTAGAAAATTGTCAGAACACAAGCTCAATAATTGCTTTGAAAATTTTTGCATAACTCAAACTAACATGATGCATAAGTTCATAATCTTACATGACATTGCACAGGTCCCCAAAATGTGCACTGTGCAAGGATACACACAAGTTGTGGTGGCCTTCTAGCTACAGGATGTTTCAAACATTGGAGGGATATGATGAGAAACCAACATCGCTCGTTATTGATGGCAAAGAAGAGCTCGCTGAGCCTCTTTCATATTTGATAAACCATCGATCAGCACATTCAGTCTTTCCAGCTGTAGAAAGATGTACAAAAATAACAGCAGCTCACAAATCTGATAAAAAGGCAGTGATTGATAACTATCGTCCGATCTCATTATTACCAGTTAAGTCAAAATTTTTGAGACAACTGTGTATATTCAGCTTTATACAGACCTCGAAAGCAACAGCCTTCTATCTGATTGCTAGTTTGGATTTCAACGAAAATTATCTACTGAGAATGCAGTTACATATTTTTCTGACTTCATACGAAACAGCATGGATAAAGGAAAACTAGCGAGTGCATGGTAAAGAACTTAAGTGGATTTGCAGAACACGTGCTCTGAGCGACATTCACTCAGTAGTGCAGTTCTACAGAGATCTATTTTGTAACCTCTATTATTCACAATAGTTATTAATGATGTCGTTGAAGAGGTCAAGAAGTGCCAAATTTTACTCTATGTTGATGATGCAGTCGTATTTACATCGGACAAAGATAGTAAAATAATTGAGAAGACTTTGAGCACTGAATTAAACAACATCACAAATTAGTTCACAAGTAACAATTTTATTCTAAGGCTGAAGAAAGCAAAAGTAGAATTTGTATTGTGTGGAACACACCAACAACGTGCAAAATCTGAGAAAATAAACATTTCTTTGAATGGCAAGGTGATCAGCCAATCAGAATCGTATGAATATCTCAGTGTTACAACAGAGAAATGTTTGGTAAAGACGTACAAGAGATCCATATCAAAAACAAAACTACTGGCTCGCATACGACACAACTTAGTCCATGTGTAGCAGAGACGATCTATAAAGTAATGATTTTGTCACAGATATTGTATTGCAGTTACATTATGTTCGGAATGTCAAACACAAGAAAGTTACAATTTGAAAGAATCAGGAAAAGAGTTTCAACGATCATCAACGGAAAGAGTCAAAGAGTAAGTCATGGAAGAAATAGAAAATGTATAATCGATATTTTTAAATGTCAAAATGGACTAGCATTACGAATTTCTAATGAACATTTCAAAAAAGTCAGTGTCAAAAAGATACTCGTAAAAATAACAGTAGTCTTCTGCTTCCAAAGGTCCGCACTGAAGCTGACCGTAATTCATTCCTCTTCCAATGATCAAATCTATTTAACAAGCTACCGGATGAATTGAAAAAAGAAAGATCTTTGGTAATATTCAAAGGACGATGCAATGAACTTCACTTGGATATTTAAGCTCTTATTTTTACTTCGTAAGTCCGTAATTACACATACCTCCTTTTCTAAGCATTTTAGATTTTAGTTTTATCAGGACCTTAACTGATAACAGCTTTTTACCTTATCAAGGTATCCTGTATAAATATGAACAATCATCATTATTTTATTTGCAGTGTTTCAGATTGGAGAGTTTGATTTGTCGTTAGAACACACTTATTACCACTTGAGATGTTCCGTTTGATGTTTTCCCAGTTTTTTCAATCTATGCTACGTCTTTGTTTTGTGGAAAAGAGTTTAGCTCGTTAGGCTGACATTCATGGCGTTGTAAAGAAAAGATAAAGACAAGTGATAATGAACGTACGAATCGTAGTTGAGGTTCACAACAAGAAGGATTGAATAATATAAACGAGGAAGATGGCGTTTCTTCAGCTAGTAACAGTTCCCATAGTTAAATGCTGTTGTGGAAAAACTTGTAACGGCCTACGCGGTTTAAAATTGCACCACCGCAGTTGTCGTGTTATTCTAGGCTTAGGTAATATATCAATTGAGGATGTTCGTGTTGATTCAAATGACAGCAATGGAGTTGATTGCTCAGTTCAAATAAATATAGCAAATATCATGCTAGTTATCAAGCGCGGCATTGCATATGATCTATCTCCTCTCACATACCAGCAAATAACAAAAGCTATTCGAAGGATCAAAGCTTCCGGGTCTCCTTGCCCTATCAATAATATCTCAATTATTCCATATAAAAGATGTGCTTACCTCAGGTAATAAACTCAATATCAGGGAGACCTAAAGGGAATGTCACTTTTCTCCCTAGTGACATTCCCTTTAGGTCTCCCTGATATTGAATTCCCGTGAATTACTATCTTCATTTCCCGTGGAATTACTATCTTGATTTCCACTTGTTTTTTCTCCCACTTGTTTTTGCCTGTTTATAAAAACCTCCCGTTTAGCACTGTTTATTACTGATGATGGGACTAGTAGTCTCGAAACGTATCTCGAAACGTACATATTAACATCGTTTATGTCTTTTAACTCTCGTTTAAGTCAACACTATCGTTTATGTCTAATGGCCTAGATCTAATTTTATCTGGAATGTCGAAATGTTAAATCTACAAGGATGTTTTTCGTCGTGGCTCTTCTGTTAAAGTTTTTAATCCAACTGCGATTTCCAAGAAATGTTTCAACTGCACAAATCGCCAATATTATTAATAAAGATCTTTTATCACTACCCTACTCGATCTCAAAAATGCCTTTGGTGAAGTGCATTATAATTTGCTTTGTACTGTCTTGTCATACCATAACATTTCGAATGAAATACAACACCTGGTCCGCACTCTCAATCTTTGTTTTAACACATTCATCCACTATACATCTTATCAAAATTCAAACAACTTTGTTATTCTCTCGACTCCCTTTTTCCTGTTCACTGGTTTCAATTCGTAGACGATTCCGCCGTCACAACCAGTCTTGAAAATGAAGATCAGTTGCTTCTAAATCACTTTTCTCACTGTTCACATCGGCAGGAATGATACTAAGGGTTGATAAGTTCAACATTTGTAATAAGGAAAGCTTCAACTTCCTCTTTACAAATTCTTCCGAGGCTCACCATAAACAATTCAGCTGTTCCTCCAGTTGAAATTGACAGTTCATTTAGATATCTAGGCAGGCACTTGAACTTTACTATGAATAATCACCAACATATGTCTGATCTTCTGGATACTACAAATATTCTAATAAGCAAAATCAATGATTTGCCTTATCATTCAAAGAACAAGTTGCTCCTTTAACATTGCCTTCTATTATCGAAAATTTCTTGGAAACTAACCATTACCAATATTAGTAAAACTTGGATCATTGAAAATCTTGACAACATTGTTTTGAAGTATATTAGAAAATGGCTTGAGCTCCCCATTAGTGCCACTTTAAGCAGTCTAATAATTAAGAGATCTAAATACGGTATCAGTCATATCCTTCCTTCAATTAAATTTATACAATGCCAGACAAATATTTAGAATAAATTAAACTCTTCACCTAACAATGGCATCACATATCTCTGGGAAGAAACCAGCCATCATACCAATATCCAATATGATCACTATAGAAACAGTAAGCAGGGACCGAAAGCCATTCAGACAAAGCACGAAGATAGAATCAACCATGAGCTACTTTGACAAGGTTTTGTTATTTCATCTGTCTTAAATACTCACTTTCTAGCACTACTTCTATGTGGTCTAGGGTTCAACAGAGTCTACCAACATATATATTTAACTTTACTGTCAAATACTTAAGCAATGCTCTCACCACCAGAAATAATCTTCATAAATGGTCTCTTTCTGAATCACCATCCTGATCTTTTTGTCTACAAAGTGAAACCTTGCAATATATAGAGTCAAGCTGCAAACACCATCTTGATCATGGAAGATATAATTAGAGATACGATTCAGTTCTCTTGTGCCTCTCAAAAAGTCTTTCGTATTTGGCAGATTGGTCTAGCTACGCTTACCTACCTTCATTTCTATCTCCTACTTTGATTACTTGAGACCTCTTTAAATCTGATCTTATCTTGCATAATATGCATAAATTACATATCCTCGAACCAAAAGTAGGTTTTGAGAGCAATGTTAAGATTAACAGCGACAGGACGTTGAGTAATTACAGACCCCTACTTGCTTCACTGTCAACATCGTATCAGGAGATCAATTTTATCAACATGTCTGTGAATGCTTTAGGTCTGCTTGAAAGTTCTTGTGATTCTCTATTCAGACTGCTGAAAAAACTGGATTTACCAGAAATACAACAAAAATATCTCGCCTTAAAAGTCATTGCTATTGCTATTCGCCTCAACTTAGTACATATTTTGCCACCGACACAAAGACTGGACTGATTCAGATTTGATGGGATATCATTCATGATTATTTTCATTTTAATCCAATGTGAAGCAGCCAATATTACACTGCCTAGTTTTAGTGAGGTGTATTATTGTAGATTAGTTATTATCATCAAATGAACAATGTTTAAAAATTGTTATCATTATTATTGTTAATGGAAAATGCAGTATTCTTCATAATATAGTAAAAAAACGTCGTGGGGACTAGGTTTATGTCTCTACAAAGTTCAAAGTCCTAACAATGCTGGTGTGTATTGTAACGAATGTCCACATAAGTACGATCTTGAAAAGACACACAGACGCAAACACAGACACAAACAGAATTTTGGAACGTTTTGAGCAAATTGAATGAAGCAACAAGTTATTGTTATGAATTTGTGCGTAAATGATAAAACAAACTTGATCTTGTTGTTGGCTGCTTGGTGCAACCTTTAAACGAAGAATCAATCGTGTCAAGACACGTCATCTGCCACCAGGTGTAAGTAGCTATAACCCACCATTGAAGCTTCATCATACTTCAAAATCAATCTTTATCTTGGGTTAAATTACAGTTACACAACAAGAGGAGTTCCTGGGGGTCTAGACCCATGCCCTTTTCAGCAAATGAACAAAAGTGCCCTTTTTTAGTGCTGTCTATATCACAAAGAGTGTTCGCCTAAAATGGAAAAGGCATTATTCTGAAAACTTTATGGGGGCTTCACCCAAGCCCTCTTTTCCTTTTCCTTCCGTGATATAAGTTAATAATAAAAATCAATAATCTTCAGAGCAACGATATTAGTAATGAGTATGCAAGATAATATACGGGCTGCATCTTTTCAAAAAAGTTTTAATGAGCCCTTATTCATGGATTGGATCCTTGCCCTCGAAAATTCCTAATTGCGTACCTGAATTATTGTCCATCTTTCTCCAATGCACATAATCATAAATGCTCAATGAAATCGTTTAGTGTTTTAATAATAAGCGTGAATCGTTAAAATTCTCCTAATCTCTCAATACAAAATTTTTGTAATATTTTCAATTATACTACTTCATTTCTAATACATCAAAATTTTTGATCTGCCTCTGGTTTTTGCTCCATAAAATAGATTTTGATACATACTCAGTACATTGCTTTAATTCTCTTTTTGTTAGTTTTATTTTCAACTTGCTTACTACATACCTGAGTAAAATGCTAGTTTTTTACTGTAAAGTCGCAAAGAAAACCAAACTATTGATCGAGAACAGCTCATACTACCAGCATAGCAACTAAACGTGTATCTGAAATTAGTGTCCAGTAGAAAGCACAATATGTCAAGCCTGTCAAACTGATAATCTTAATTAACAGATAATTACTGCAGCACTTGCAAAGAATCCTTGGAACTCCCTTAAAGCTGACTCTCACACTGCAATCGTCATTGCCAAAGAGATATTGGAAATAGATACATTTAAATCAATGAAATCTTAGAGATTTAAGCAGAAATATTAGCACGTTTAGGTGGGTGAATGCTAGTTGCATTGGTTTCTTGAAATCAAATTTTGAAGCTATACTCTGATTAAGTCTAAGTAGAAAAAGCAAGCCCCGCCGCAGGATTGAACAACCCTACCTAACGTTCTTACTTCAATCCACAAACTACCTGCTTTGAAACTATCATGGTGTCAGCACTAACGAAATCAATTCAATAGTTCTGCTACAAACAACAAACTTATGGGTCAGCAAGGTACTTCTTATGTCAGTTCGATATAGCGCTTGTGAGAGAAGGTTCCATACTTGAACAGAAGCCTCATCACAGCTTGGTAAGCATACGATTAATCATTTTAAGTACATCAATTGAATATTTACTAATTTTGGGACTTTATTTTACTCGATATAAATGAGTACTGTTTCATAAAAAAGCAGTTTGATAATTCATAAAGCAACATCGTAGTCCTTAAATGTAACCTGTTATTATTGACAGATTTCCATCACACTAATCTGCTAAAACCAGCCTAATGTTCTTAATATAGTACATTTTAACTAATGCTCTATTTTGCTTCTATTAAGTTAGCATTGAGACTCATTTGTGATTATTGGACTAGTTTTTGCGAACTTCTGGTATTTGATCATCGTAAACAGCTTCAAAAAGCAGCTTTTCATCTGTGTAAGAAGTTAGCTGTGAGTAAGGCATAAGCTACAATTAGAGATCTTAAATATTCTTCCTTAGATGGTTTAAATAGTTTGTTTAAATTAATTTTCCCTGTAGGTAGGTTAAAACAAATGGCTCTGGTAGGTGCCATATTTTTGGCACTCTTCGCCAGTGCTTACGCCTCATTTGAAAGTCTAGATGAGGATGGCTTGATTCCATCGGATGGATTTCATGATCTGCTGGGTCTGGTTCCTTTCTGGATGGCAGAGAAATCTTCGGTCGGTCTACGTCGAACTTTGGGAAGTGAGTATACATGTGTTAAAAGTCTCCTACTCTTTGTAATTATCCACAAGTAGCAGTCGAAAACGCTTGCATAGGTTACAAGTTAGTCAATACTAAGTAAAAAATTTGTTTTCTTGCAATGTTTGATGAAAGTAATAAGAAAACATGCAATCCTTCAAATCAAGAGATACATACAGGACGTAAATCTGTTGTGCGGCTACAATTTTATGATGATAAAGCCAAATGGCTGCTACTGCGAAGCCGTTTATAAACTAATGGCTAAAGCAATTTGTTGATTCTTGAAAGGCTCCCGTCAAGAAGAACTTTCCTAGAACAACGCTGCTTCTCATACCAGTTAATTTCTTATTCAAATAAAATGGTTTAGCACTCTTAAAGTTTCTTGACATCTAAAAAACTTTAAACTCTTCAACTTGTTACTAAGCTATCCAAATCATTAAGAATTTCATCAAACTATGAGATAGAATGTCTTTGAAATGTGTCGAAGCTACGTAAGTTTGCTTTGCTTTTCCCACTCGGTAAAAGTTGCCTTTGTAATCAATAAGTCGATATTTGTATATCCCATATTGATTTTATTAAAATTTATTCGATACTTCGTAGCTAGTATTCTAAATCGGAATATAGTAAAAAAATTTTTAAAGTCCTCGAATTGGAATAGAATAATATGAAGCAAGAAAATACATAGAATTCAACATTAAATAACGTAAAGCAAATAAAGTAAATGGAAGGCAAAACTTGGAAGGAAATATACAATGAAAGTAGAGGATGATAGCATAGAACTGAAATGATATATTATTAAAGGTATAATCAATGAGAAGAATTAGAAAATATTAACAATAGATATGATATTATTGATAATATTACCATCAAATGATATAGCATTAACAAAAATAGCGAAGAAAAGAAAAATCACAAGTCATATAATGAACTACAATTTAAATCGTGTATAAACAATACAACCATCAAAAACATATGATTAAGTTAAGTAATTATATAACATAGAACAAGCTCAAAATAGGGTAAAAATATTTTCATAGAGATAAGCAAAGTCGTGATCCCACATGTGATCTCAAGGTGTATGGATATGAGATACAAGCATTGATTTGAATGGAGATGATTTAAGACGAAAACAAACATCCCAGTATATTACAAAAACCACAAGCTAATTGTAAACTTGAATGCAAACTAAAAGCTAATTGTAAACTTAATTGATATTTTTTCCTTCCATAAAATAAGAGCCTTTGTTACATAATCCTGAAATCATCAGCTAACCCATTTTCAATGTCATAACTTTGAACTATACTAAATTAGCATGGAATGCTTACAGTTTTAAGCAATCTTCTATATTTTACATATACTTTATAAATAGTTCAAATATTTATACAGGATACAAATATTTCAGCTACATGGCTGCTTTACAAATTGTCCTGTTTTAAAAGACAAGAACAAAATAACTAAGAAGTTTCTAAGATCTAATTAAGCTCTGAATTACATTAAACGATAAGTATTTAAAAGTCTAATATAAGTATAAAAGTTTAAGGCGATCTTTCAGAATGCGTTTCACATGCAGAACTTTAAACGATGGGTCCACCTTTCTATTGTTTCTAGCATAGGATACATGGAGATGCCTTTATGCTACCTGAAGTAATACCTTAACTGCTACAAATACTCTCAAATACGCTTCTGAAAGGATAAAACAATTCACACAGTAAAACTCAAAGCATGTAGGAACTGCTGGAGTGCGCATCTATAAGAAGGACCAATGACGAGGAGTGGGGGGGGCAGAGTGCCATAGCAAAAATCATCACATGCCATTGTGCTTTTCAACTTCCCGTGTGTTCATTCATTCGTATCGTCATATCGCATGGCATTGCTCCGAGTTGGGATTACAGGTGCAATATTTCGTGGGTTTTCATATTTGATACAAGGTTTGCAGGTAATTTGCTTCAGTCAAAAAGTGTGCCAGTGGTTCTGTTAAAGAATTTCATCCATTTCAAAGCTGCCAAAAAGACACTTCAGTGTATAGAAAATAAGATCACAACTATGTATTGAAAATAAGATCACTTCATTGTATTGAAAATAAGATCACACAGATAAGATCACAACTTTTTCATCATCTCGTCGCTATATGGTGTTCATCGACCAGAGAATTTCTTGTGCTCCATATACAGTAGTTCACAAAACTTTTCATTAAGATTTACTTAGATTTTACGCAAGGGCAATGTTGGTTGAGCTTATTTTTAAGTGGATAGGTGCCATTGTCTCAATCAAGTTGTGGTTTATATTCGCTTAAATGACAACACTCCCCTTATAGCAACCCAAGCATCTCTAGACCTAGACCTTAGTTAGAAGGGTAATAATTTTTAATTTCCTCTGTACCTTTTTTCTTGTGATGAGATCATAAATCGCATTCAGCAAATAGTGACGGAAACTTTATTGAAAACAACCTTTGAGCCAGTAGAAGTGTTGATAAGTTTTAAGCCTTTGTCATTTATCACACTTTGCTCATATTCAACAGATACACCCAGCCCATGTCATTCGCCTTCATAGTAGTCAAAACTTTGCTTACCAAAACAGCATACTATCAATTTGCTCATTGCATATATCATACAAGCCTGCACAAAATTAGACCACACCTCTGATGCTGCGTGGAAATTTAAAATCTTTGAAAAACTTTTTCTTCTTCAAAAACCCAGCATATTTTTTATCTAAAAAATTATTTTGTTAAACAATCCGTCATTAATCTAACGTGCAGAAAAACTGATGTGTTTGACAAAATGCATTTTTTGAGGTGGGTTTGGGGTTGAAGGTGTAAAGCAATGCAATCGAGTCCAAGAGGTTAGAGCTCGAAATCTTAATGGCTTTTTAGAATATTCGGCTACCAGAACGGCCGTGGTGGCATACATAATTGTCCACAATTTTTCTCTGTCTTGGGTTGTTGTTATAGCCTCAGTCATAGGAAGTCTTAGCCTCTCGTTTATTGTATTTGTCAACCTAGTTTTTCTGTTGTCCTCTAGATCGTACTCCAACTCCCATCCTTGTCAATAAGTCATTATCTATACATCTGTGCCTCATTATGTGCCCCATGAAGTGGAGCGTCTGTTGTTCCATCTGGTTAACTAGTCCATTAAATTCCCCGATCTCCTCATGCACACTTTTGTTTGATCTCTTCTCTCTTCAACTGACTCTTAACAATCTTCTGTATATCTTCTGTATATCTATGTATATATCTGTATATCTGAATGTATCTCATTACTTTTCATTACCCAACACTCAGATGCATATATTGCTATGGAAAGTACTAGTGATCTTAATAGTCTTATCTTTGTCCTCTTACTGATATACTTGTCCTTCCACATCTTACTCAATGAAGCTGTAGCTCGTTATGCAATGGGCATTCTTCTCCTTATTCTTTTTGTGTCATCACAGTTCTCGATTATGAGGGCGCCTAAATACCTTTATATCTTTACAATCTCAACTGTCTCTCCTTATAATGTTATTTCAAAATCTTTCTGGTTACTCTTCTTGGATATTAACATTAGCTTTGTCTTTTACACATTCAACTATTTTCCTCGTTCTCTGCATACCAATCGAGTTCTGTTCAATAGTTCTTGTAGTAAATTTGCTCTTCCTACTAGTATTGCAACAGCATATCTCAAATAAGTTACAGTCCTGCGTCCAACTTTTATAGAACCTTCAAACCCTTCCAGTACTTCTCTCATTATAGATTCGGAGCAAATATTAAAGAGTAAAGGTGATAAGAGGCAGCCATTCCGTTAAACCATAGCCAGTTTGAACTGTTGCTTCTTGTCCCTAATAGAAAACTTGCAGAACCTTTACTAGATGCTGTGGAATAATGACTTACATATACCCTCAAAATACACTCAATGCAAAATTAAACTGAATAAAGAAGAACAGAGCAATAAAGTGCAGCGAAACATTTGATATTGAAACATCTTCAAAGTATTTTGAAAAAGCAATCAAATTGACCACAAGTACGATGAGCAAATGTAATAGTACAGTACAGTACGTCATCGTTTATCCAAACCACGGTTATCCGAAACTCGTTTATCCGAACGCTCTATTGCCGTCACATAAAATTTCGCTACCAAGATGAAATACCCAGTGTTAGTACCGCTATACTTTTTATCTCTAAACTTAGATGAGAAACCTCTGTGTGAGTTGCTTCTTTTTGGAAATATACAACTTAATGTTGCTAGTAATCGAGAAATCCTTGAAGCAACGATTCGTTTTATTAAAAATATGAGAAGATTTTCTAATGCTAATTGAGCAGTAGCAGTGGTAATTTTTTCGTTGTTCCCATTTCTGTATTTCTTAGTTTTGATAACTCAATCAAGTGTCTTGAAAGGAATACTCAAATTCGCACCTGGCCAACCTGGCCTATCACAACTTTTTCTTATATCTCCTTTGGTGCTCACACCTACTATATTTCCTTTTATCTAGCGCCTCCTTTACAGGTGCTTTAAGATGTGGGAGTCTTTTTTAAGACACCTAGTTGAGGTTGATTTTTGCAATTTGTTTTGACTATAGTTTAATTGTTGAAATTGTATAGTAGAATTATTGTTAGTGGCTGTCGTAGATGGAACTCGGCGACAAGATGTCCTTTCAATCTATGGTAGCAACAGGAGATGTAAATTTAGTTCTTAGTTTGCTTGATAGAACGAAAAAGGAAGACACTAGTAACCTTCCCCAAACTACTTTTGCACAAATCCATGGAAGTTCAGCAGTAAAACACTTCGTATTGTAATTGCTAATTTTACATTGTTATTCTACTTGTATGGTGGCTTAATCTTATTCCAGAATTCTTGTAGCTTAGATTCTCAACTTTGCAAGTATAGCTGATTGGATGTTCTGGATAGATAAGATTAAAATAAGATTAAATACATATTAATATTAAGTCGTTTACTACTATCAATAGCACTCAAGCACAATTGATCATTATGTGTGATTTGACAGAAATATAGTACTGTCCGTACTTTCAATATACAGTGAAAAGAGACAACCTCCCAGCAAGCTGGAATGACATTGCAAGTCAGACACAAGGCTCCAAGGTCTACACCATAGCTGGAAGTTGCAGCTTGCAAGGGACTTTTAGTTCTGAAAAAGCAATGTTGAAAACAAAGTCCGAAGGCGGATGCACCAAACCATCTTTAAAGGTTATATTTACCAAACTGTTTCCTGCAGTCAAAGTTGTGGAGACAACTGAGAACTTTATCCTACCGGACAAATTTGACTTCGACGAACTGGAGATTGCAGCTGGGACCAAGGAGGTAAAAGTGAAATCAACAGCTAAAGATGCATGGGGAATTGCAGAAAGAAGACTACTTTTGGGAGATGCAAAAATGACTCTCGAATTTACCGCTGGGAAGGAAGTTAGAGGAATGACTGATTGGAAGATACACATTATCGGTAAGTGTTCATAAAAGACCTATAAAGTATATCGTCTAACAAGCGAATGATGCATGAATTTACAACGGGCTTTTCTGTTTTTATTCATGTACATGTCATTTGCATGGAAAGTGATGATGTTTCAGTGAACAGTTCACCTGATTATAGAATAATTCTTCGATTTTCGATTCTCCTAACAGACTTAATCTGCAGATCTGCAAAATGATACAAGGCAAAAATGAAAATAGACCTCATGAAATGGTACCTATGGCGCAAGAGCTGGGCATAGCAGGGGAGATATAGCGAAGACATAATCTAATTGTCTTGAAGGGCATACTTTCATTTATTGTGTGATTGAATTTGATAAACAACAAGAAGTTAGATTATCCTATACTTCTTTTGTGATACAGGATCTATTGGTGTCTCCACACATACAATGACAATGACGATCGATAAACCAAAAGGCCAGGTCTCAATGCCATTTACGTGGGAGATCTCATCTGTACTGATGGGAGATTTACTTGGCTTATTTGGGATCACAATGGACTACTTCAAGTTCAACGACATTGGCTTCGACAGTACCAAGTTGGAGGGAATAACCTTCAATGGGGCGGCCATGAAAGGACAATTGAACCCCGATGAAAGCTACCAAATTGTCTGCAAAGCCTCTGTTGGCTTTTCACAGGCTATCAAGTCTGGTGAAGTATACTTAATCCTAGCAAGGCCAGCTGGCCAAGTGACCAAACCAGCAGTGATCATAGATGTAAGAGACATCATCAATATTGGAGAGGCACTTGAAGTTTTCATCAGACAGTCGAGTTTCATCAGTGATTTTGGAATGATTGGAAGGATTGAACGAGACTGTATAATCATGCTAGCAAAAGAAGAAATCACTATGGTGGACAATGATGAAATAAATAAGCTTATTTCACCTTTCATTACGGAGCACGATACAAGACAGATTCCAAAAGGAGTGAATGTTCGTGTCAAAGTACCAATGAAAGGTATTAACAAAAGATCCTTACATTTGTCACTTTTTGTTTGAGGTACTCCTAGATGCGATGATTGTGTCAATACTCATTTGGATCAATTCCTTTTTTATACTTTTGATTTCATTTTAATCATTATCTTTACTTTTCTTCCTTTCTCACTTCATCTTTATCTTCCTTCTCTGCTTATCTTTTGCTTTCCTGATTTCTCTTGGTCTTTCTTCCTATCCTTCCTTTTCTTTGTCATATAAACTTTTACCACTCCTATTCTCTTCTTTATCCTTTCCACACTCTTCATATTTAAATATGATCCTTTTACACAACTGATACATCATGCAAGTTGCTAAGACTTTAAACAGGACTGATTTTACAATTTCTGTATATCAACAGAAACGTGTGCAAGACTTTCCCTGCTTCTTTTTCCGCAATTTGATTTTACCTGCTATGATACAAATAGCCTTATTGAGGTTAAATGATGTTGCAAGTACCATGCACCCAATTATATTGATGTTATAATTTTCTTAAATTTCAAGACAATAATTTCAAATCTTTAGGATATTTTGTGTAACAGTTCTGCATGGTCACTTGCAAATTAGGAATGATTAGGAAAACTGTAGCATGATTTATGTTTCAGATAATATGAAGAAGCAATGCAGTGCTTCTGCCAACATTGGCACAGATGTACCCGACATTCTACCAATAACAATCGGTATCACAGCTGGTGGTCTTGGGTTCAAGTACCCGGAAAAGTTCAAAGCTGATCTCCCTTCAATGCTGAAATGCCTCGATTCCAATATAGCTGCAGAACTTCCATCCCAAATCTTCCCAAGACCAGATGGTCCAATCAACATTAAAGAGATGACCATAGCCTCAAGTAGATATGTTAAAATCATTGTCGTAATAAACGGACCATTTGAATTTCTGGGAGGAAAGATTAAAATAAATGACTTGGAAATTTCTGTTGAATGGGAAAGAGGTGAGGACTTGAAATTCAGTGGTACGACGACCATTACCGTAGGACCATTAGCTGTTGGGTTGACATTAGAAAAGCAAGGAAACTCATATGTTTTGTCTGCATACGTTGAAAGTTTCAAGTTGAATCAGCTAGAAGAGCTTGTAGGACCAACGACACTTACTCGATTCATGTCCTTCCTTGGTTCGTTGGATGGCTTTGGCATCAAAGATTTCAAGCTAATAAAGAATTTTGGAAAAGGAAGTGACTCGGCTCTTAGGTACGATTTCATAATATTTTACACGTTTTGTCAACAGCGCAGGATAGGATGTTAATTTAATGTTAGTTCATTTTACTTCATGCTAATTTAAACCCAATTTACCATTATACAGGGTATCTGGAGTCCCGATTCTTTGGGGCTGGGACAAAATGTCGATTGAAGGACTTGTCTGGTACCCAAAAGAGAAAGGCAATGGCCAACAACCAGATAAGGCTGTGGCAGTGGGAATTGTCATCGAAGGCATAAGATTGGATCAGCTAATGGAGAAGATACTTGGCGACAATTTTTTCAAAACGGCTTGGTTCTCAGAGATGGTTGCAAGTATGCAAATATGTATTCTTTAATTTCTTTCAGGAGTTCTCACGAGCGCTTTGTCGATGAATCATACAAGGCAATGCCACAAGTCTTTCGTCATTTATCAACGCTTCTTCTATTTGCTTTACCGTATATTATCATGAGCTATCAAAGATGGTAAAGGAAGGACAACTTGAACGGGGATGACCATGTAGGATGTCATACAACGCGCTGAATATAGCACAACCTTCACATATAGATATTATACAATGTAATGCTATATAGCTGGAATTCAACAATGTCACAAGGGACATCAAAGAGAGGGTACAGGGAGGGACAAACACCCCTCATATCTCTTCGGAGGAAAGGCAAGGGAACAGAAATACTTTTTTTTTGAAAAGCGTGGGAAAGATGCATATATGCAAGAAACTAAAGCCCATCATTTGGGCAATTGACAAATGTTTCCCAAGGAGTCGGTCGAGAGCGCGCAGTTTTCTGGCTTGCTTTGCGTCTCTCATGGTATTCGGTCTCCTTTTGTTCCAAACAACGTACACGTGTATGTTGTATTGAACTGCACACTTCATACAATGAGACTAAGCTTTGCATTAATTATCAAACACATGATAGGAAATAAGTATACGGTACTAACAGTTTATCCTGGAGCATTCCAGGCCATACTGGACAGAAACAAGGATAGTTGGACAGAAACAAGGTTTTAGGCCATTAATCAGTTCACGACCGGAAGAAATTGGTGCTCGAGCGTCAATTTGCACGTGCAACCTCGCTTGCACGAAGGATTGCTCTTACTCATTTGCAATTGAACGTGCTATCCAAGATATACCTATCCGCAATACAGAGTTTCTTGTTGTAGAAGAATGTCAAATGTCTCACTCAAGACAAAAAAGGATAAAACAGACTTATGGAAGCATAAAATGACAGTCACTAGTGTTGCAGTTGCAACAACACAGTTCCTATTTTGCATGTGCGATTTCACGGCTGATAGTGAAGTTGGCATGGGCGATTTTTCACTCGTGCTGGAGATTTTGCACTTCTGTGGACACGCACAAGTGCGATCGAACGTGTCCCCGGGCATGAACTGCATTAATCTGATAGCATTTGAAATTTAAAAGTATTGTGCTGACGTGGAGATGTTAGCAATAATAGGACATGAAAGAAAGTTTATGTAGTTTATTTTAAAATATTAATTACTTTTAAGTATATATTACTTTTATACTGTACTTATGCTACGTCATTTACCTACATAAATTGCAATTGTAGAGTGCATTTGAAGACTATCAAATGCAATGAACATTAATTTCTAACATATTGCCAGTAGCGTAAAAACATCAGCGAGAAAGACTGCAGCCCCCTTAGCTAAGCAAAGATCTCACCCCACATTCAGAAAATTTCTCTGAAATAACAATAGGAAATTATGGCAACATTTTCTGATTGCGCTCCAGATCGCCCTCCTTATTCGGGCAGAAGTGTTACAGCCACCCTAAATTTCAATTCTTCCAACGCCTATGCGTAACAGAACGTTCTGGGATCCTTAGAAATCTCTTACTCAGATGCCCTGTCATACTCAAAATTTGTTTTATCATATTAAAATTTACTCTTGAAATCTCTAAAGGGTATCACTAGAGCATCAAACGCATGGTACTCCTTCATAGTTGTGCTACAACTCAACATATGTCCGTTAAGCTATTGCTTTAAAACCCTATCAAAACACACTTTAAACTATAACATCTGATATTTCATTTCAGTCATCATAATCAGCAACGCTCATGCAAAAGTAGAGCCTTCTGAAGACAATAGTGGTAAAAGCAAATCCAATGACATTGGAAACAAGGACAAAGAACTTGGTGGAGATGAATCAAAAGATGAGGAAGAACAACGAACGCTTTATAACAAATTCACAAAAAATAAATTCACAATTGCACGATTTGTCAGGGATGTAAGACCTGCAGGAAAGATCACCCCTATACGAAACGTTCAAGTGAGTCTTCTGTAAACTAGACAGTTTTCTGCATTGCAGGAAGAATGAAATTATCAGTTTTGTTGTATAGCGTCTGTTGTGTGTGTATTGGTACTTATGTAGTTAAATATGTATAAACAGGTATTTCACATTGCAAAGCACTGATGGGAAAGTGCAGCAATGATTTTTAGTCTGTGAAAAGTTAAAAGAAGCTCATATCTCAGCTATCATATTGAATTTTGCCTTCACCTAGTCTCACTACCAAGATGATACAAAAAGTCAGCATGACAATTCATTTTCATAACATTCAATTTGCATTCATTTGACAATACGACCTAATCTTTTCACCTTAAGTAACTAGAAGTCACAGTAGGGGAAATCATTCTCTACAAGTAATTACAATCGAAGTTAGCTCCCTTAGATGGTACGTAGGAATATAGTAGAGTGCTCACTGGCAAGTCCATTAATATTCACAGCAAATGAAAAGACCAGTAGCAAAGCGAAGTACCCAACAGAAGCAGTTACGTCAAAAAATGCTTGGTTCAACAAGTGTGAAGGCTACTGAAGGTCATCAGATGCCGATAAGACATGCTCTTGGTGCACGTCGAGATGACAAACCAAAAAAGGCTGACAAAAGTAAGGACGATAGTGAAGATAATGGCGAAGATGAATCTGGGAACAAGAATGAGGAAGAAGAAGAGGAAGAAGAAGTGAAATTCAGAATTCCATACCTCAGTTCGCAAGATATTGAACCAGGTAACCTAGAGTGCATAGGCGTCCAATCATGATTGGCTAACAAATGATTCCTTGGATGGTGATACCTTTGTTAGCCAATCGAGATTTGACTCCTATGCTACCCTACAGGGGAAATGGTACTACATAAGCAAAAATTTCGTATGGCTGTCAGCAAATCATTTGTATGAGAGCCAAGTTTTAAATCAATTGTTGTGAATTAAAATAGTTTGCTCAAATCTGAAAACTTGGTAGCATCTCATGACTTTTTCAATCATAAATACGTACTAGAGACTTTGCAGCTGATATTTTTCTGTGTATGCTCAAGACATGTCATGCAATAGTCAAAAGGATTAGTAGTCAAGGAACTGTTGTGCTTCTTTTAATTGTTAAATTTGATAAAGTATGACGTCTTGAGTGCAGAGTATTCAATTTATAGAATAACATCAACATTAAAATTTGCAATTTAATATCATTCTGTCGTCTCCAAAAGTGTATAGAAACTGAAACTTAATTAGAATATTTGCTCTCTTCTCTCCATACAGGTTTGACCTTTATTGGAATGTTCAACATTCCTCAGGACAACGGTTGTAAAGGAGATGCTCTCTGTCTATGGCTTGGTGAAACAGTTGGTCGTGATGCCACCATCGAAATATCTGGTACAATAGGACAGGGCTCCTTTTCATTTGGAGCAAAATTTGCAGGTTCAATCCCTATCGTTCCAGGGAAACTCAATATGCAGTCAATTGAGCTCAAAGTAACACTTGATGGGTTGGAGTCCAGTGTTCGACTAGAGTGCACGTTGTATTGGTCAGATAGAGAAATCCTGGGAACGAGTCAATTGCAGCTTATGGGTAAGTAGTGATGGTGGAAAGTTAAAGCGGTTCTCTTTCTATTCACAGTGATTGAAAGTGATTTCAATAACTAATACTAAAATAGGTGGCCCAAATATGATCTTTGTAGATCAGAGGACTGATGACAAAGAATTCAGTATATCTAATAGTAATGTTACATTTTGCATTTTCTAGCGTATTCAAATGATACAATTTAAAACAGTTAATATGCTGCTATTACGTTCGTAGTTACCAGAAATAGCTTGAATTGTAATTGCAATGGCAACTAGTCTGGCAATTCTTTCATCTAGGTGCGGTTGAGGTGAGCCTGACAGGAAAACTGAGCTTGGAATTCAACATGATTGACATTTGGCGAAAGCCTTTTGGCTTTCAATATCTAGCCTTTGGAAACCTTCATTTAGCCATTGGTATTTCAATTGGAGTACCCCTTCCAAGTTTCGGTATGCTTTTGCTATAAGTATGCTTGGATAGTCAATATCAGTGGGAAAATGTATTGCTCTTTTAAATAGGAGGGTTTGTATAGAAGAAACTCGACAAAGTAAATAGTTATTGGATACCCAGTAAAATAATATATATGATCCTGGAAAGACACCAAATAAGTAACATTATGTCATTTTGGGAGAATTTTCACTTACTTTGAAGTCACTAAGCATCCATCACTACAGCTCATGATAGCAAATGGTTTTAGACAACAGCTGTTGGTAATGTTTTCTTCTGTCTATTAAAGAGTTTGGTGCTGAGGTATGGATAGGAAAAATTAAAGATGGAACCAACGATCATGCCATAAAAGTTGCTGGATACTTTGGCGTTGATCCAAACAAACCGGAGGATAATTATATATATGCATCGATAAGTTCATTCACATTGGACAGCATTTTCAAAGCATTTGAATTAGGAACTCCAGATATGCCACAGTTTGTGCGCGAGACAGGTTTTCCTGAGGGAATTACTGTTGCATACAGTTTGAGAGGTAGGATGTGACATTGTTGCAATGAATTCTACAATACTATTTTCATATCGTTATCGCTTTCATAAATATTTAGATAAAATTTGGATGTTTAAATACCAAATTTACTATATAGCTGATTTATGACCCTTCTAATTTCAAGGTAAAACGATCGATGCCCTTGATATTGAAATCGGTGCTGGATTATATCTCAAGGGGACAATCAATTTTCTTGGGTATACCGTTGCTGCTGAGATTATCGTAAACCCTCCGGAAAAGTTTATGATAGATATTCAACTTAGTCCGATCGATTGGGCAGGCGGATTGATTGCATTGCGGAGGAGCGCCACAGATAAAAAGAACGGACCAAAGGCATTTATTTATCTGACAACAACATCAATTACTGTTCAAATTGAGGGATACATATCTCTCCTTGGAGTGTCTAGTTATGTCTACATAGACGTTTCAGATACTGCATTTAAGTTCAATATGAAAAATGACTTATGGGGAATGATCCGTTCTGAACTGTATGTTGAAGCGGCCTACGGAAGTCTTGCTACTTTGGGTTTTGAAGTAAGTGTGTTAATTCATTTCAATATTGTATCAAGGAACGCTAATAGCATATAGATATCTCCTTGACTATTACTTTACTCTACTCTAATCTTCTTTAACCCAGTACATTACATCTCATCTCCCCGGTAAAGTCCGAGATGATCACACGAAACGATAAGTACTGACTACATTCTACGCAACAGATAATCAGAGCAAACAAGCAGGAACTGCTAGGAAATGATCCTCCGCAGTGAACTTCACTTCTGGCTCTCTCGAGAAAGACATCAGTCTAAAACTGTTATGGAATGTAACATAGGTACCAAAACTCTAATTCGCATCAGAATTAACTGCCACACTAAAAGCGTCTTCAAAGTTCATTTACATTTTGAGAGCAGAATGCGATGTACACAATTCTATCTAGAATATTCAACATTCTTAATACTCGAAGAATTTTCTAGCATATTGATTATCATAAAGCCCATGCAAAAAGTGCTCTAAATGGAACTATTTTTCTTACTTTTGCATAGTAGCCAAATATCACTCACCACTGTTCCTTTCTCACTGCGTCTCCTCATTTTTCCATAATATATTAATTCACCCATTCGTTTGCTCGTTGGTTCATTCATTCATTCCAAATACTTTGTCATTGCTTCAAGACATTCGAAATAGGATGTCAAAGTATAATATAGCAGATAACCAATATTATATGATAAATAGTATCTATCATGATAATAGTTACAATTATCAAAATTTCTTCAAATAAGTAATCATAATTACATTTTTAGTTCAAAGCATCAGTCAGCATCGATTTCCACTTGAAAGAGTTCTTCACTTCCGTAAAAGAGTACTTAAAGAAAGCTGCAGACACTGCAAAGGAGAAACTGGAAATAGCCAGACAAAAAGTGCTCGATTCGAAGACATCTCTTACGAATGCAAGAATCAAGATGCAGGGTTGGAGAAACAAACTCGACGAATACAAAAATTGGTTGCAAAGGAAATCGGATGAAATAGAGGAATCAAAAAAGAAAATGAGAAATAACTGCAAGGAAGAATGCGGACAAGGTAAGATAAACTCATATAATTAGCTACTTCTTCTGATTGCTTCCTCCCAATCTCTTAATTCATTACCTATTCTTGCCATTTCCAAATAAGTATCCTTCATTTTATCTATCACTAACTGATTACTCTGTATTACAACACTTTTTATCTTTCATTCATAACTACATCTAAACATTTAATGTTCGATCTATTAACCTGAAATCTAAACTTATAACATCAAACCTCATGTGTATGAGATTTAATATTTTACAGTTTGCGTGCCATTTTTTGGGTGGAAGTCAAAGTGCTTCAAAGTTTGGTGGTGGTGGGTTGGATGTCCAACTTGGGACCATTGTAAATGGAAAGTCGATAACGTCATCTGCATTGCTGGGTGTGAAATAAAAAAACTTGCCAACAAATTCGTTGCTTGGGCACAACAAATCGGCATTAAGGTACGTCAACTAGGGTGTTTGCGTCAACTTGGGTGTTTACGTCAACTTGGGTGTTTAAGTCAACTTGGGTGTTTACGTCCACTTTGGTGCTTACGCCAACTTGGGTGTTTACGCCAACTTGGGTGTTTACGTCAACTTGGGTGTTTACGTCAACTTGGGTGTTTACATCAACTTGGGTGTTTACAACCAGGGTGGTAAAATTTTCTCATTGCCTGTGTCAGTAGTCATCATTTAGGGGGCATGAGGGCAAAGGGCTTCCTAGTGCAATTGAATCGGCAAATTCTCAGCAAAATTGGCTTGCAGACTCGATGATACATGGGGGCACTTTGTCCCTTCTCGCTACCCGAATGACCGCTACAGCCACCCTGCAGCGAATGGGTATATGATAGTAGTACTTGGGAGATGCAAACAGCGAGGACATGAGCAGGATAGCCTGCCTCACATGCCGATGGGCTAGGATAAGTGTCTCATGAACAGGGACTCCCCTACACACACAGACCCTACCTTTGCTAACAAACTCACAAAAGGAAGCAACGAACATTGAAGCTACACCTATAGAAACTTACAATAGGCATTTCCTTGCTCCATAGGTCCTTGGTGTTTAGTATTGCCAGTTATAGATATCAATGCTAGGTGTGAAAAACAACTAACAAGAGAAAATTATATCCTGTAAGCTGTAGTTTTACCGACGCCTATTAAAAATAGCGTGGACTGATAAAAAGACTAATGAATATGTTTTGAGTAAAACTGGAAATAGTGAAAGACTGCTACCTACCATGGATAAAACGATAAATGACTTTTTTGGACATGTGTTCAGAAAAGGTGACGTTTTTAAGGACTTATTAATTGGAGCCATGGATGGAAAATCAAAAAGAGGTAGATCAAAGGCAAGATATAGTGATAACATTCGAGGATTTGATAAAAATCAGAGCTTTGTTGATTTATATCGACTAGCACAAAATAATCATGCATAGAGCGCCACGGCTGTTCAGCTCAATGAACCTCCCATCAATTGATGATGATAGGTACTAGTCTCCTTACTCCAAATACATTTTACTTCTTTCAATCTTTTCAGATACTCATGGGCTTTGCTGATGTTGCCAAAGGTCTCATTAGTATAGGTGAAGGGTTCGTTGCATTGGCAGAGAAAGTTGTAGATTTTGCTGCTGATTTCCTCTCGTTTGTCCAAGATGTTGTTGAAGCTGGATCTAGAGTTCTGCAAGAGGTTCTAGACTGGGCGGCAGATAATTTGTTCAAGCTTGAGCTTCTAGAGTTGAATGGGAAGCTTGACAATGAATTCAATGCTTGCATTGGGATGAAGTTGAAATGCGTGATTATAGGCCTAAACATTGACTATTCAGGTAAGTTAGCATTATGATTTATAAAGCAGAATTACTTTTGAGATTTAAATTTCAAACAAAGAGCAACCATCGGTTGTAGGAAATCTCGTAGAAAGAGGCTGAGTTGTAGAAAGAGGCTGAGTTGTAGAAAGAGGCTGAGTTGTAGAAAGAGGCTGAGTTGTAGAAAGAGGCTGAGTTCTAATGAAAACTTCAGACTACTCTTTTGCTTCCAGATGCAGCCAAAGGATGCCAAATTACTATAATTGTAGGTTCCAAACCTTTAAGAAAATTACGCTCTATATTCCATTATTTTCATGAATAGGGATGTAATAATTTCATAATATAATAATCCTATAGCATCTTGTAATGCTTTCATCACGATTCTTAGTAGTGTCGTTTTCTTAGTGAATCTCTATGAAAAACTTCGGTGAAGCAGGTAAAAGCCACCAAAAGCATGTTCAGCCAAATAGAAGTGCAGATCATGCTTTGGAACAGATCTGGTAAATCCTAAAAGAGCTGCCAACATTTGAATAGGACTGGAGAATTTTACATAGAACATGATCTGGTATCAGATAGCTTTGAAATGAGTATAGCAGCTTCGCTCTAGTTACAGTGTGCCTGATATCAACATGCATCTTTGACAGGGACAACTTATCTTCTTACTACTTTTAAGATCTGAAAGCCTAATTTCCTTTCACACATAGGTCAAATCTGCGTCAATGTGAACTTTTGGAAGTCCGTTGCCTCTGACGCAGCTGAGAAGAAATACCCAGGATTGAAGAGCATGGGGAATAGAGTCGATGAAATCGAAAGCAAGAAGGAGGACTTGGAGAAAAATCAAGATGATGTTAAAAAAGAAGAAGAGAAAATGGAAAAAGATGTAAACCGTGAAACATCTCAACGTGGAAAGAGAGATTATGTACCAACTGAGAAAGAAATGTATTATCTAAACCTAGCCAATGAGAAGCTACCTTCCGTGGTTACAAGAGGCCCAGAAACTACTGCATCTTTCAAAAACTATGCACCGTGGGTATTGATCCAAGATTTTGACTCAAGAAACTTTGATCACACACCATTCCAAGATGAGAACATCCCTGCAGAAAAGAGGACATTGGATGAAAGTATGAAATGATAAAATGCTCCATAAATTTGTACCCCCTCCATTTGTCTCTTTAAAATTCAAGTTTATACTTTTACTCCATTCTCTTCTTTTTTACTTCAAATGAGCAGTGTTGCATAATTTGATAGTTATTGAGGTCAACTCATATAAGTTGGAAGCAGTTCATCATGCAAGAAGAGTATGCATGCGGAAGAGGGCTGAAGAAATAATTAAATAAACACTTATTTGACAGCCAATTTCTTTCTATTCACAAAAATCTTGTCATTTCATTTCCCTTGAGATAGTCAATATTTCTAGCTTTTCCATTATTCAGAAATCTGAGAGAAATTTCGTCTGCCGATGGATTACATCCTTAGCTCCTCTTTTACTAAAACAAAATGAGATCGTTATCTTGCTATACATCCTATGAATTCTTCTTTTTCATAGACTGGGAAGAGCACGCTTCGTCTCCCTGTCTCCAGATCAGAAAAGTCATTGACAAATACAGCATGATAGCAGATGGCCTGGCCTCAGTTCATGATTCATTGAAAGGTATCAGAGAAGGTTATCAAACAACGAAGAGAAGCATGCAACAAGGCGTTGATTCACTAAAGAGTGAAGTTGATTTGACAGGTAGAGATCTCTTGCCTTAATTTCTATCATAGGACAAGACTGATTTCTTTTTGTAAAATTACACCACCAGCCTAGTGTACAAATATAGCTTCATTGCTTCAGATTTGCTTTCAAGGCATTTGTTATCCTAAATGCCTGAAAGCATATCCTGAAAGAGATGAGTAGAGCTTAAGCGGCGTCTGAACACATTTGTACAATGCTTTCTTCTGAACGGGAGCGGCGTCTGAACGCACTTGTACCATGCTTTCTTCTCTTGATAAAGACTCGACCTAGTGACTAACTTGATGAGAAAATCTTCCAATGCAACAATTACTCTATTCCTCCAATCCCGAAGCATACTACTTACGTTACAAAAATTACCTTTTCAGAAAAACATCATAACATGACACATGAGGAACGCCAAGATCTTTACCATTGGTACAACGAAGCGAAAGATGGTATGAACAACAGTTGATCCTTAGTTACTGCTTTATTTAATATAATCTTGCGGTTATAGTACAACATGTAACGTCTCAAAGCCACATGCGTACCTAGATCAATAAATTTGAAGCCCGTTTGCGATCTCTAATCCACAATTATTTTATTTTCACTTTCCCCAGGCCTCGATCAATGGGATAAAAAAGCAACTGATGTTTTGGCAGATCAACACATGATGGCCTTACCAACTTTCAGGAGTCAAATTAATCACATATTGATGAAGGAAAAGAACACTGACTTCAAAGGCTACATGAACGAGCTGCATGTAGTTGGACAACAAGCATCAAAGCGATCAGATATCCCTAACGTAAATATGGAAGATGCAGCCAAAGAGCTGCACAACATCAAAAAGGTATGCTCTAGCCTTTGATATTTCCGCTACCACTAACTTTTTGCAAACTCACTATAGAACCTACTTTCAGCATCTTTACTAACCAAAAGACTGCACATCTCTTTGTAAACAAAGATTTACTTTCTGTGCATGTCCTATGAGAAGCACTGTAAGATTACTTAAAAGATCTTAACATCTAGTATCTTGACACAATTTTAGACCTGTTATTATTTTGAAAATTTGCACTGCTACAAGAGCCAATAAAAAAATTGAATCACGAATTCACTCTCCAGGATTTGATTAATTTGGTTGCAAATGATGATACAGATGCCCTGATGTTTGGAAGACAGGTGAGAAGCATTCGTTCAAACATAAACGGTGTTAAACGTACAATGGAGAGATGCAAATAGGTAACTGAGATGCTTTTGCAGCTGAATGATTCGAAGATAAATAGTAAACTGTAATTAACTGAGTTGTGATCTCGAGAGATTTACACGTAATAATGAGAGACTTACATGTAATAATGAGAAACTATTCAGCAATAAATGCATTTAACTCATAGCATTCTGATTTTACTTTTAATGCTACTGTGCTATCCAATTGAAAAGATCTTTCTGAGGTTAGTGGTCTATCGTATTCTCATAGGGATGAATGGGTTCATAAGTACAAAGATAAATGTGAGAGATATCGCACAAAAGACAAAACAGATTGATGAATGAATGCAAAAATAAAGCAACAAATAACTGAATGAATGAGAGAATATATCAAATAAATTACTATGTGAAATAATGGGAAAGCATTTTACAAATCTTTTCAGATTGGATAAAGCAACCAATCCTCACCATAACAATGACTTTACAGTCAAATAACGCAAATTATCAATTTTATGATTCATGCATTTTATGAAAAGTATGCATGTTTCCCTGTGGCAAGATGCTTCCCATTTCCTGCCATTTTCATCATTGGACATGATTATTTTGGCCTCTTATTGTTCTCTTCACCTTGCTCGCCGTATTCACTGCCATTCACTTGATGTGATGAAACTTTCACTAGCAATTTTGGACTTGCCTGACTATTTATGTGAGCTGATGGGAAAATTGGCTTACCCAACCTTGGTCTTCCATGAAAAGCATTTATCCAGCCGTTTTGCTGTCAAAAGGTATATTGTTGGTGGAAAAAGCAACCTTATAACGAATTTGAAGATGAGGATGACGATAAATAAAGTTTGCACTTTCATCTTGGTTATTTTTTGATGACAACTCCAGTAAACTAATTTGACATTACCATTACGACACAATTTCGTAACTAATTTCGACACTACCATTACGACACAATTTCGTAAATAATTTCGACACTACCATTATCGATGCATACATTTCTACCCAACCTTCGCCCATCTTTAGTGCTTTTATCATGAATCTAAATGTTATCTAAAAATTACTTAAATTTTTCCACTTTATGCCTTTTACCCTGTTTTACCAGCCTATCAAAGATGTCAATCAGGCATTAGATCTGTATTTTTACCGAATGCTTAGTCCACAAATTAAGTATTCAGTAAAGAGCACTGAATAACATGTTGGAAATTTGAGGATGCAGTCAATATGCACAGGGGCCTCACCTCGTTATCTGGAACAGAGTTCATTATCTCGTTGAACTATTGGAAAACGAAGGGGGTACTGTTCTGGAAAATTGTCAGAAGACAAACTCCATAATTGCTTTGAAAAATTCTTTGCATAACTCAAACTAACATGATGCATAAGTTCATAATCTTACATGACATTGCACAGGTCCCACAATGTACACTGTGCAAGGATACACACAACTTGTGGTGGCCTTCTAGCTACAGGATGTTTCAAACATTGGAGGGATATGATGAGAAACCAACATCGCTTGTTATTGATTGCAAAGAAGAGCTAGCTGAGCCTCTTTCATACTTGATAAACCACCGATCAGCACATTCAGTCTTTCCAGCTGTAGAAAAATGTACGAAAGTAACACCTGCTCACAAATCTGATGAAAATGCAGTAATGGATAACTATCATCCGATCTCATTATTACCAGTTAAGTCAAAATTTTTGAGAGAACTGTGTATAGTTAGCTTTATACACGTCTCGAAAGAAACAGCCTTCCTTCTAATTACCAGTTTGGATTTCATAGAAAATCATCTACTGAGAATGCAGTTACATATTTTTCTGACTTCATACGAAACAACATGGGCAAAAGAAAACTACCGGGAGGATAAAGGAAAAACAGTGAGTGCAGCTTTTGCGACCTGCAAAAAGCTTTTGATACGATAGACAATGAAACATTGCCAGCTAAATTTCCAATATATGGAGTGCATGGTAAAGAACGTAAATGGATTTGCAGAACACATGCTCTGAGCGACATTCACTCAGTAGTGCAGTTCTACAGAGATCTATTTTGGATCCTCTATTATTCACAATAGTTATTAATGACATCGTTGAAGAGATCAAGAAGTGCAAAATTTCACTCTATGCTGATGATACAGTCGTATTTACAGCGGACAAAGATAGTAAAATAATTGAGAAGACTTTGAGCACTGAATTAAACAACATCACAAATGGGTTGACAAGTAACAATTTTATTTTATGGCTGAAGAAAGCAGAAATAGAATTTGTATTGTGTGGAACACACCAACAACGTGCAAATCTGAGAAAATAAACACTTCTTTGAATGGTAAGGTGATCAGCCAATCAGAATCGTATGAATATCTCAGTGCTACAATAGATACATGCTTGATAAAGACATACAAGAGAGCCATATCAAAGACAAAACTACTTGCTCGCATAAGACACAACATTAATTCATGTGCAGCAGAGATGATCTATAAAGTAATCATTTTGCCACAGATATTGTATTACAGTTACATTATGTTCGGAATGTCAAATACAAAAAAGTTACAATTTGAAAGAATCAGGAAAAGAGTTTCAACGATCATCAACGGAAAGAGTCAAAGAGTTAGTCTACCTACTGTGAGCCATGGAAGAAATAGAAAATATATAATCGATGTTTATAAATGTCAAAATAGACTAGCAATACGAATTTTAAATCAATGCTTCAAAAAAATCAGTATCAAAAAGATACTCGTAAGAATAACAATAGTCTCTGCCTCCAAAGGTTCGCACTGAAGCTGGCCGTAATAAAGTAAAACCTTGCACAATATTAGTGCACAAGAACTTCAGACCTATTTCCCTCGAGTTGGTTCTACTGATGATATTCACTTCGTGCTTGCGTGATTCTATTTTTCCTTCCTCTCACAAAATCATCTGATTGAACAAATTCATGGACTCTCAGGTGTTTTAGAGCACACATCAATGATGGCGTATCTAATCAGTAAAGTTGGAGCAAAACAGCACTCTGCTATCATTACTTTACTAGATCTCAAAAATGCCTTCGGGGAAGTCCATCACAATTTGATTAAAAGTTTTCTTGCTTACCATCATGCTCCTGAAGCAATTCAGTCTCTAGTCACCAATCTATACACAGACTTTCATTCATATACCATATCTGACAGCTTCTCTACTCCAGCTATTCCTTTCAAACTTGGTTTGCTTCAAGGGGGTTGTCTTAGTCCCCTATTATTCAACCTATGCTTTACTACATTTATGCAATTTTTTAAGCAAGACAAATAAAATCAGTAAGGCTTTTCTCTTCATGATGAAAGCGATCGCTTGTTACATCCAGTTCACTGGTTCCAATTTGCCGATGATGCTGATATTATTACTACCAATGAGCGCGAAAATCAATTGTTTCTAAACTATTTCTCTCGCTGGTGCCAATGGGCCTCTATGTTAATTCGCGTGGACAACTGCAGCACTTTCGGGATTAAAAAGTTTCCTACTAGGTGCTCACTTCAATTCCCACCAAAGCTTTTCATCAACTCTAAAATCGTACTGCCTGTTAAAAATGGTGAGTCTTTTAAATACCTTGGACGTTTCTTCAACATTGATATGGATAACAAAGATCATAAGGAAATTCTTAAATCCTCCTTCAAGTCTTTGTTGAATACAGCTGACTCTTTGCATATTCATCCAAAAAGTAAGCTTCTTCTGTACCATCGCTATGTACTTTCCAAAATTTCTTGGCATTTTACAGTTACCAATCTGGCTAAAACATGGATTTCAGAAAATTTGGATAACATTGTCTCTGAATATATCCGTCAGTGGCTTGAGCTTCCCATTTCTGCCACTTTAAGCTCTATTGTTCCCTCTTCCAAAAAGTTTGGTTTAGCAATTCAACTGCCTTCTGTTAATTTCCAGCAGTGCCAAACAGTCCTCCCTTCTTCATTGAAACTTCTACGGATGAAGCCTTAGTAGCGGTATGGAAAAATATAATCTGCGGAGGAGCCAAAATCCAATATGACATATAAAAATACAAAAAAAGTCCTGAAATCTATTCGTACTGAGCATACAGACAGAATTCAAACCGAGTTACCATAACAAAGATTTATTATATCATTCCTTCTTTCTCATACTTTAAAAAGTCTCAATTCACTCTGGTCTCGAGCGCAAGGTAGGGTACCTGCCAATCTCTTCAACTTCACGATCAAATACCTTAACAATACACTCGCCACTAGAAAGAACTTTCATATATGGGGCCTTTCAAAAACTTCTGACCGTCCTTTTTGTCTTCAGCCTGAGTCACTACCCCACATTGTAGCTGGTTGTAAAACATATCTTGACCAGGGCCATTTTACTTGGAAATGTAATTCAGCTTTAAATTTTCTAGCTCAAACTTTCCAGTAAATTCATCAGTATTATACATGGATCTTCCTGTTTACCTGTCTCCTTTACAGGTGATAGCCTTCAGCCTGACATGCCTCTTTGCACCGCTAACAAATTGTATATCATTGACCTAGCCGTAGGCTTTGAGACAAATCTAACAAACAATGCTCGTTGAAAAGACCTCTCAAGTATCGTTCCCTTGTAACTGATCTCAGCAATCCCAGCAATGAAAAGAATTCATCAACCTTTCCACAGGCTGTCTTGGTATATTTGCTCAGTCATCAGAATCCTTTCTTAAAATGTGTACTAAACTAGGCTTTCATAATCGACATCCCCACTTCACTATTCCCAAACTATCTACTATTGCTATTCGCACGACCTACTACACATTATGTATGAGAAGCAAACCATGGTATATCCCCAAGTTTCTCAGTTATTGATCATGCTAGCCGATATTGCTACTGCTTCTGTACTGCAATACATATAATGTATGTTTTTCTTTTATCATAATCTATTATATGCTTATTTTTATTATTCTTTTATTTTTAATCAATTATCATTGTAAGCCAGCCAAATACAGATACTTATTTAGCGAAATTTGTATTTGTAGATTTTGACATATATACTGTATGATGAAGTTTGAAGAAAAAGTAAAATGCAGTTGTCTTCATATTATAGCAAATAATGTTGTGGGGACTAGGTGTATGTCTCTGCAAAGTTCAAAGTCCCCCCACAATGCTAGTGTGTATTGTAGCGAATATCCCTATAACTGCGGTCATGTAAAGACACACTGGCAAAGACGCAGACACAAGCACAGACATGTGAAAATTTCATCCAGGTGATCAGTAGCGCAATATTGTCTAAATTCACTTATGAACCATCACAAAAGAATTGATAGGCTGGCATTTTATCAAGCCTGCTACTAATAGACGAATCGTATCCTTGTACCTTTTCGGAATGAATAAGGATCATTTAGATAGAAGAATTTTGCGATGTTTTTGAGCAGATTGAATGAAGCAACAAGTTATTGTTCATTATTTGTGCGCAAATGATAAAACAAACTTGATCCTGTTATTGGCCGCTTGGTGCAACCTTTAAACATAGTAGAATCAATCGTGTCAAGACACGTCACCTGCCACCAGTTGCAAGTAGCTATAACCCGCCATTGCTTCTTCATCATACTTCAAAATCATTCTTTATCTTGGGTGAAATTACAGGTACGCATCTAGAGGGAGGTCCTTTGGGTTCTAGAACCCTGCTCTTTGCAGCAAATAAACAAAAGTGCCCTTTTGTAGTGCCCTCTATGTCACAAAGGACGTTCGCCTAAAATGGAAAAGCCTTTATTCTGAAAGGTCCACGAGAGCTTAACACCAGCTCTGTGGCATATCTATTAATACTGTTGTTTTTGTTGCTAAATATTGTTAATAAGCATATCATGGCGGACTAAGCCACGTGGTTTCAATCGAGCTTTGCATAATCTTACGTGGTGTCGGGCGTGGTGTGCATCATATTTCTACAATGCCTCCACCCAATGAGAAAGCCCAAAGTACCGCCCAAATAGGTGTAGCACAGCCAACCGCTTTCATATCAAATGTACCATTGCCCCCAAGACTTGAATTGCATGGGAACCTTGCTCAAAATTGGTCAAATAGGGACAAGCCTGAACTGCATAGGAAACGATAACTAATTTAATTTCACAACCAAGCGCCTTTGGTGTTGCAGTCTTTATCACTTGCATTGGCCCAGATGTACTGGGTATCCGCAATGGCCTAGCTTTTGAGAATGAACTTGAGAAGCAATGCACTGAAAAAATCCTCGATTTGTGGAATTCATACTGCTTAGGGGAAGCCAACGTTATTTATGAGAGATTTAATTTCAAGAATCGCAGCCAAACCCCAGATGCATCTATCGATGCTTATGCTGCTGCTTTTCGTGCCATGGCTGCTACATACAAGTTTGGAAATTTGTGGGACGAACTCATTCGAGACAGGATTGTGTGCGGAATTTCACATCAAAGTACAACAAAAGCTCTTGCAGGAGCCTAAGCTCACTTTGAATAGATGTATTGATATTGCTCGCTCAGCCGAATCCACAACAGCCCAATTAAACGTGATTACTGGACAAACTGAAGACTCAAGCTATGAAGTTCATGCTGCAGGCTAGTGGCAAAGAAACAAATCCTTGTGGCCCCAGGAGAAGTGTCCTTTTTGATTGTAAATATTGTGGTGGTGAACATGGATGGAAAAGAGCATTCCCCAACATATGGCAAAATTTGTGACCATTGTTGTAAGAAAAATCATTTTGCTGCCATGTCTCTATAGCGGAAACGTGCTGTTAAGAGGATTATAATACTACACCTCATGTGCATGCTGTTTCTAAATCATATGATGATATTCTCAGTGTTAATTATGATGCACGAGGCCATCTGCACATTCACAGAGCTTCAAAATCTCATTATAATTTTAAGTTTTTTGCTCAAATTATATTATTTGACCAGATAATAACAATGCAGATTAATTCTAGTGCATCTTGCAATGTGATACTAGAAAATTATGTTCCTCTTGGAACAGAAATTCAACTATCCAAGCAGCCTCTTACCCTCTACAGCAAAGCTAGCTTGCCTGCAGTAGGAACTTGCAAACTGCAGATCAAAAATCTCAGAAATGATCTGTGCTATGACCTTCCTTTTGTTATTTCAAGGGTGACTACATGCCACTTGTAGGCTCTCAGGCTGCCCAAAAAGATGAAACTGATCACTGTACAATTTGACAATATAGATGAGCCCAGTAACATTAATCGCTTTAGTTGCAGCAGTGCCTCTACTTCCCAAGTAGCAGCCAAAGAACCTTTTCCATACCATGAAGCAAATGCAAGCCCCTCAAAACCTAATGCTACTGGTCTTACCCTAGAGTATATCATGAAGAAATATGCTGATGTATTTGAAGGTCTTGGTCACATCCCAGGAACACTTCACTTAGATATTGAACCAATCGCAACACCAGTTGCCATGCCTCCCAGGCGCGTCCCACTTACCTTGAAGAGTAGACTAAAGGATGAACTAGATAGACGATAGACTTGAAGCCCTAGGTGTTATAACAAAAGTAACCATACCCACTGACTGTGTTTCCAACCTTGTTGTGTCAGAAGAGTCCAATGGCAAATTACGAGTGTGTATTGACCTTCAGCATCTAAATAAAGCCCTGAAAAGAAGCCATCATCTCTTACCTATCATTGAGGATATCTTGCCAGACCTGGATGATGTGAAAGTCTCCAGCAAGGTTGACCTCACGGAAGGGTACTTACAAATTAAGTTGGATGATGAGTCCATAGATCTAACCACATTTCACACAGAATGGGGCAGGTGGAAGTTCCTCAGAATGCCATTTAGCATCAAGCCGGCCAGTGACATTTTTAGCACCGCTTTGATCAAGCACTTGAAGGCCTCAATGGGATTCATGCTGCTGCTGCTGATGATGCACTACTTACTCGGAAAGGAAAGACACTCTCAGAAGCCACAAGAAATCATACTGACAATATGATTGCTCTTCTTAAGAGATTCCAAGAGTGTCACATAAGATTCAATGCAGATAAATTTAAATCTAATTTTAATGAAGTCAAATTTCAGATGGGATCAAAGCAGACCCAGCGAAAATCAAAGCCATTTTAGAGATGGAGAAGCCAACTGCTGTCTCTGGAGTACAGCGTCTAATTAGCATGGTTAAATATTTTGGAAAATTCCTGAGCAGCCTCTCAGACATCTGTGAACCATTGAGAAGGCTACCACACAAAGATACTATTTAGCATTGGAATACTGAACACGATAAAGCATTTCAAGATCTCAAAAATGCAGTCACAAAACACCTGTGCTCAAATTCCTTGATCCAAAAAAGGAATTCAAGACAAGGAGATGTGTCCTCCAAAGGTCTTGGATTTTTCCTATTACAAGATGGCAGACCTATTACATATTCCAGTGTTGAACAAAGCTACAGCAGAAGTCATTCTTCAGTTGAAACGACATTTTTCAACGCATTTAATCCCAGAACAGTTTATTAGTAATTATATGCCACTCTCATCTCATGAATTTGGTGAATTTGCGAAACTCTACGAATTTGAGAAAGCTTCTTGCTCACCTGAATACTCTCAAAGCAATGGAAAAGCTGGAATTTCGGTTAAAGCTATCAGACTGGTAATAAAAAAAGCGAAAGATGCAAAGACTGATTTCTATCTTGCACATTTGCAGTGGAGAAATACACCATCTGCAGGAATAGACTCATCACCAGCACAAAGAATGTTTGGCCGTCGCATGACAACTTTGCTACCAATGTCAAAACAACTCCTACAGCTGGAAACACAGAAGAGAGTCAGTGAGAAGCTCAAAGTACAAAATCAACTGCAGTCTGAGTGCTTTAATAGAGACAGCAAGGAACTCTCAGAGCAGCAGAAACATGATGCTGTACGCAAACAACCGAGTAATCAAGATCGTGCTGGTCGCTGGAGGAAAGGAATAGTCCTGAGGAAAGTGGATGTTCGATCATACATTGTGAGGAGTGAGGATGGGACAGTTCTCAGAAGAAACAGAAAATCGTTTAGAGCATCCAAGGAAACTTTTGATTACATAGCTGAAGATGTCACAGATATTCCCTGCCCACAGAATAAGGAAAAAGCACCTGGTATAGAATCAAAATCGCAGTCAGAGACAGAAGATAAAGCAGACCACCCAAAGCATTCCAAGCTCAAGAAGTACATACTCCTATGAAAACCAGTAGTAGTTGGATACTAAATCGCCCACACTACTATCAATAGTCGGGTAATAAATCGGCCAGACTACTATCATTAGTCGGGTAATAAATCGCCCACACTACTATCAATAGTCGGATAATGAATTGAACAGACTATTATCATTAGTCGGATAATAAATCGGCTAGACTACTATTAATAAACACCATAACTTTATTTTTCTATCTTCTTGCTGTTTTTATCTTGTTTCTTTCATCTTCTTGTTTTATATTGTTGCTGTTGCTGTTTTGCTGCTGTTACACAAACTGCTTGTATTTTCTCTTTCTTTCATTGGGAAGGGAAGATGTGGCATTTCTATTAATACAGTTCTTGTTGTTGCTAAATACTATTAATAAGCATATCACGGCGGACTAAGCCACGCGGTTTCAATCGATTTTTGCATAATCTTACAATTCCCTTTCCTTTCCCCTCTGTGATATGAGTTAGCAGTACGAATCATTGATCTTTACAGCAACGATATCAGTAAACCTCCCAGCAGTATTTTCTCCACTTATGAATTTGAAAAACAATATTCACAGGCTGTATCTTCTTTTAAAAGTTTACTGAGCCCTTGTTCATGGATTGGATCCCTGCCCTCGAAAATTCCTAATTGCGTGCCTGAATTATTGCCCATCTTTCTCCAATGCACAAACTCGAAAGTGCTCAATGACATCATTTAGCGTTATAGTAATAAGCGTGAATCATTAAAAATCTGCTAATTTTTCAATAGAAAATATTTGTGGTTTTTTAATTTTACTACTCCGTTTTTAATACGTCAATTAGAGCTAGCTCATATGATGAGCCGTAGATGAGCCGAACCTATGCATTTAGCAATTTGAGTAGTTAAGTTCATCTTCAGTTCAGCGTATGAAACCACAGAAAAACATCGGCTCGAGCCACAGTCACGCTGTTCATTGGTTCACCACTGGCTCATCCCCTCCGGTCGCGCCATTGTTGATCCAATGCTATAACAGGTTCGGGTCATCTATTTTGGGTTTTGGGGGTCAGCTCTTAGTGTTGAACACTGCAAAACCGCATAAACCCAAAACCGTCAAAAACCACATAATTTTGAGATCACAAAACCGCACACTAAAAGCCGCAAAACTGACTTCGGATGAAATTCATTAAAATTGAACAGAATTTCTACAAATTTAAATACATACGTCAGACTAAATTTTATATAGAGAAGTATAGCATTGTCTAAATCAATGTATTGAGTAAGAATCTTTCTTTTATCAAAATGTTCTTGTCCGCAATTGTTGACCTAAAAATCTCTCAATATTTCGTACATACATAGTAGGTTACACATGAAATTCTATGAAAACCACAAAAACCGCACAACGAAACTGCAAAAGCAGAAATTTCAAAAACCGCATTCAATACTGAACACTAACATCAAAGATCAAAATTTTTTATCTGCCTCTGGTTTTTGCTCCACAACATAGATTTTGATACATACTCAGTACTTTCTTTTAATTCTTTTTTTCTTAGTTATATTTTCAACTTCCCTACTACATACCTAAGTAAAATGCTAGTATTACTGTAAGGTCACAAGGAAAACCAAACTATTGATCAAGAACAGCTCTTACTACCGGCATGGCAACTAAATATGTATCTGAAATTAGTGTTCAGTAGATAGCATGTTATGTCGAGCTTGCCAAACTGATAGTCTTATTTAACTGATAATGACTGCAGCACTTGGAAAGAATCCTTGAAACTCCCTTAAACTTGACTCTCACACTGCAATCGTCATTGCCAAAGAGATGTTGGAAATGGATACATTTAATTCAATGAAATCTTAGAGATTTAAGCAGAAACATTAGCACGTTTAGGTGGGTGAATGCTAGTCGCATTGGTTTCTTGAAATAAAAATTTGAAGCTATACTCTGATTAAGTCTAAGCAGAAAAAGCAAGCCCCGCCGCAGGATTGAACAACCCTACCTACCGTTCTTACTTCAATCCACGAGCTACCTGCTTTGAAACTACCATGGTGTCAACACCAACGAAGTCAATTCAATAGCTTTGCTATAAACAACCAGTCTGTAACTTGTGGGTCACCAAGGCACTACTTACGTGAGTTTGACATAGTGCTTGAATGAGACGATTCCTTACTTGAACTGCAGCCTCATCACAGCTTGGTAAGCATACGATTAAACATTTTAAGTACATCAATTGAATATTTACTAATTTTGAGACTTTATTTTACTCGATGTAAGCGAGTACTCTTTTACAAATAAAGCAGTTTGATAGTTTATAAAGCAACATCGTAGTCCTTAATTGTAACCTGTAATTATTGATTGATTTTCACCATTCTAATCTGCTAAAACCAGCCTATTGTTCTTAATATAATAAATTTTAACTAGGTTTCTATATTGCTTCTATTAAGTTAGCATTGAGACTTATTTGTGATTATTGGACTATTTTTTGCAAACTTCTGGCATTTGATCATCGTAAACAGCTAAGTTAGCTGTGAGCAGGGCATAAGCTACAGTTAGATATCTTAAATATTCTTCCTTAGATGGTCTGAATAGTTTTTCTTTTAATTGATTTTCCTTGTAGGTAGGTTAAAACAAATGGCTCTGGTAGGTGCCATATTTTTGGCACTCTTCGCCAGTGCTTACGCCTCATTTGAAAGTCTAGATGAGGATGGCTTGATTCCATCGGATGGATTTCACGATCTGCTGGGTCTGGTTCCTTTCTGGATGGCAGAGAAATCTTCGGTCGGTCTACGTCGAACTTTGGGAAGTGAGTATACATGTGTTTAAAGTCTCCTACTCTTTGTAATTATCTACAAGTAGCAGTCGAAAAAGCTTGCATAGGTTACGAGTTAGTCAGTACTAAGTAAAAAATTTGTTTTCTTGCAATGTTTGATGAAAGTAATAAGAAAGCATGCAATCCTTCAAATCAAGAGATACATAGAGCATGTAAATCTGCTATGCGGCTACAATTTCATGGTGAAAAAGCCAAATGGCTGCTACTGCGAAGCCGTTTATAAACCAATGGCAAAAGCAATTTGTTTATTTTTGAAGGACACCCGTCAAGAAGACTTTCCTAGAACTACACTGCTTCTCATACCAGTTAAGTTTTTGATCATATAAAATGGTTTTGGGGCTGTCAATGTTTGTAGGAGTTTAACTCTCTTAAAGGTTCTTGACATCTAAGAAGTTTTAAACTATTCAACTTATTACCAAGCTATCTAAGTCATTAAGAGTTGCATCAAACTATGAGATAGAATGTCTTTGATATGCGTCGTAGTTATGTAAGTTTGCTCTGCTTTTCCCACTCGGTGAAAGTTGCCTTTGTGATCAATAAGTCAATATTTGTATATCCCATATTGATTTTATTAAAATGTATTCGATACTTCATAGCTAGAGCTCTAAATTGGAATAAAGTCAAAAATTTTTAAAGTTAAGTTCTTCAATCGGAATGGAATAAAAAAGGAATATGAAGTAAGAAAATACATAGAATTCAACATTAAATAACGTAAAACAAATATAGTAAATTGTAGGCAAAAAATTGGAAGGAAATATACAATAAAGGTAGAGGATCATTACATATAATTAAAATGATATATCACAAAGGGTACAATGAATAAGAAGAATTAGAAAGTATTAACAATAGACATGATATTATTGATAATATTATCATCAAATAACATAGTATTAACAAAAATAGCGAAGAAAAGAAAAATCACAAATCATATAATGAACTACAACTTAAATAATGCATAAACAATGCAACCATCAAAAGATATATGATTAACTTAAACAGTTATATAGCATAGAACAAGCTCAGAATTGGGCAAAAAAATTGTCATAGAACAATAAGTTACGCAAATGAAATATCAGCCAACGAAAAGCCATTATAGAGTTTTTCAGGAAAGCTGTACCTTGTAATCGTGAAATAGTTGGGGATGAAACACTCCCTAATAATAACTCTCTAAAAACATCCATTGAAGATCTTACTTAAAGCAAAGAAGCATCAAAGAAAAGGATTTTTGTGATTCTCCAGGTCTATAATACCCTTACAGCTGTAATTTATGGTAAACGTTGACTGTAATGAAAGTAAATATCGCTTTTCTGCCTCTTTCACGTAACCTAACCCTTGATTATTCATGGACAACCCGCATCCTAGACGTTCGATAACTGTTTACATTTCTTTCTATTGCAATGCGATCAGGGCGCTTTAGATAACCTCGAAGAGTTGGTGATCCCTAGGCCTATTTGGTTGCACAACGATAAACAAGGTCGCGATCCCACATGTGATCGCAAGGTGTATTGATATGAAATACAAGCATTGATTTGAATGGAGATGATTCAAGAGGAAAACAAAGATCCCAAGAAACTGCAAAAACAACAAGCTAATTGTAGACTTAATTGAAAATTTTTCTTTGCGTAAATAAGAGCCTTTGCTATATAATCTGGAAATCATCAGCTAATCCATTTTCAATGTCATAACTTTGAAATATGCTAAATTAGCATGGAATGCTTAAAGTTTTAAGCAATCTTCTATATTTCAAATATACTTTATAAATATTTCAAATGTTGATACGGGATACAGATATTTCAGCTACATGGCTGCTTTACAAATTGTCCTGTTTTAAAAGAAAAGAGAAAAATAACTTAGAAGTTTCTAAGATCTAAATAAGGTCTGAATTACATTAAACGATAAGTATTTAAAAGTCTAATATAAAAAGTCTGTTGGTACTACAGAGCCTTACTACAGCACGAGAATGCGGCAACATTCTTTTAACATACTTGAAAAGACTTTTTCGTCCGACATTCATCAGAGTACGAAAACGTCGGATAGTGACCTAAAGGTTAACCGAAATGTATAACCAGATGCGGTTACATGCAATAGGATGCGTCTAATTGACCCCAAGCGTAGCCAACTAGGACTTATTAACCATTGTCTACTTGAAGAGTCCTAGTGAGAAAAGAATGTTGCCGCTTTTTCGTGCTGTAGTAAAGCCTATTATAAGTTAAAAGTTGAAGTCGATCTTTTAGAACGCGTTTCACATACAGAACATTAAACGATGGGTCCACCTTTCTATTGTTTCTAGCATAGGGTACATGGGGGTGCTTTGTGCTACCTGAAGTAGTTAGTACCTTACTTCTACAAATACTCTCAAATACGCTTCTGAAAGGATAAAACAATTCACACAGTAAAACTCAAAACATGTAGGAACTACTGGAGTGCGTATCTATGAGAAGGACCAGTGAAGAGGAGGGGGGGCAGAGTGCCATAGCATAAAATCACATGCCATTGTGCTTTTCAACTTCTCGTGTGTTCATTCATTCGTATCGTCATATCGCATGGCATTGTTCCGAGTTGGGAGTACAGGTGCAATATTTCGTGGGTTTTCATATTTGATGCAAGGTTTGCAGGTGATTTGCTTCATTCAAAAGGTGTGCCAGGTGTTCTGTTAATAGCTAAAAATTTTCATCCCTTGCAAAGCTGTCAAAAACGATACTTCAGTGTGTTGAAAGACACAAGATCACAAATTTTTCACCATCTCGTCGCTATGGAGTTCATCGACCAGAAAATTTCTTGTGTTCCATATACAATAGTTCACAAAGCTTTTCATTAAGATTTACTTAGATTTTACAATGAGCAATGTTGGTTGAGCTTATTTTTAAGTGGATAGGTATGATTGTCTCAATCAAGCTGTGGTTGATATTCGCTTAAATGACAACACTCCCCTCATAGCGACCCCAGCATCTCTAGGCCTAGCACTTAGTTAGAAGGGTAATTATTTTTAATTCCCTCTGTACCTTTTTTCTCTTGTGACGAGACCATAAATGACATTCAACAAAAAGTGACGAAAACTTTATTGAAAACAATTTTTGAACCAACAGAAATGTTGATAAGTTTTAAGCCTTTGTCATTTATCACACTGTGCTCCCTCCATATTCAATAGATACTCCCAGCCTAATGTCATTCGCCTTCACAGTAGTCTAAACTTCGCCAACCAAAGTAGAATACCGTAAATTCTCCCTCTAGCCCCGCTCTCAATTAAGCCCCCCCCCTGAACTTAAGGTAAATCAATTTGCTCCTTGCACAGGTTATATAAGCCTGCAAAAAAGAGACCACACCTCTGATGCTGCATGGAAATTAAATAATTTTGAGAAAACATTTTCTTCTTCAAAAACCCAGTATCTTTTTGATCTACAATATTATTTGGTTAAACGATCCGTCATTAATCTAACGTGCAGAAAAACTGATGTGTTTGACAAAATGCATTTTTTGAGGTGGGTTTGGGGTTGAAGGTGTAAAGCAATGCAATCGAGTCCAAGAGGTTAGAGCTCGAAATCTTAATGGCTTTTTAGAATATTCGGCTACCAGAACGGTCGTGGTGGCATACATAATTGTCCACAATTTTTCTCTGTCTTGGGTTGTTGTTATAGCCTCAGTCATAGGAAGTCTTAGCCTCTCGTTTATTGTATTTTTCAGCCTAGTTTTTCTGTTGTCCTCTAGATCGTTTTCCAACTCCCATCCTTGTCAATAAGTCATTATCTATACATCTGTGCCTCATTATGTGCCCCATGAAGTGGAGCGTCTGTTGTTCCATCTGGTTAACTAGTCCATTAAACTCCCTGATCTCCTCATGCACACTTTTGTTTGATCTCTTCTCTCTTCAACTGACTCTTAACAATCTTCTGTATATCTTCTGTATATCTATGTATATATCTGTATATCTGAATGTATCTCATTACTTTTCATTACCCAACACTCAGATGCATATATTGCTATGGAAAGTACTAGTGATCTTAATAGTCTTATCTTTGTCCTCTTACTGATATACTTGTCCTTCCATATCTTACTCAATGAATCTCTAGCACGTTTTGCAATGGGTATTCTTCTCCCTATTTTTTTGTGTCATCACAGTTCTCGGTTGTGAGGGCGCCTAAATACCTTTATGTCTTTACAATCTCAACCGTCTCTCCTTCTAATGGTATTTCAAAATCTTCCTGGTTACTGTTCTTGGATATTAACATTAGCTTTGTCTTTTCCACATTCAACTATTTTCCTCGTTCTCTGCTTGCCAATTGAGTTCTGTTCAATAGTTCTTGCAATCTATTTGCTCTTCTTACTAGTAGTGTAACATCATCAGCGTATCTCAATAAGTTACAGTCCTGCGTCCAACTTTTAAAGAACCTTCAAACCCTTCCAGTACCATTCCGTTAAACCATAGCCAGTTTGAACTGTTGCCCCTTGTCCCTGATAGAAAACTTGCAGAACCTTTACTAGATGCTGTGGAATAATGAATTACATGTACCCTCAAAATACACCCAATGCACGAAAATAAAACTGAATGAAAAAGAACAGAGCAATAGAGTGCAGTGAAACATTTGATATTGAAACATCTTCAAAGAATTTTGAACAGCAATCAAATTGAACACAAGTACGATGAGCAAATGTAATAATACAGTACAGTACGTCATCATTTATCCAAACCACGTGTATCCGAAAATCGTTTATCCGAACGCTCTATTGCCGTCACCGAAAATTTCGCTACCAAGATGAAAAAACCAGTGTTAGTACCGCTATACTTTTTATCTCCCTTGAATTACTACAAAAAAGCGAACAATTTGTAGCAACCCACTTTCTATGCCTTTTTCAAATAGCTTTTGTGAATTGTACTCAGACTTTGTAAATCAGACTTAAACGGCGATAAGATAATTGTACTCTATTGCCTCTTTTAGGAACATAAGCCACATTGTATGGCACAATATTTTGTCAAGCTTAAATGTTACATAATCATTTTGGCGAATTTCCATCCTCGCTTATCCGAGTTTTCGGCGTATCCGAACGACTGCCTCCGCAGTTGAGTTCACGGCGTTTGGATAAACGAGGATACACTGTCTACTGCTTTATAATACCGATAGAGTGCAGTTATTATCTCAAATTACACGCTATGTATGTTTTATGAATTTAGTATATGTTATGTATTAGTATGTGTACCATACTTCAATGGATAAAACGAATCAATTTACTAATATTACAACACCAGGAATATGAAGAACCAACATGTAGCTATAATTAGAACATACCTAAAGAATTTTTTGTACGCAGGTCAGAACGCTTAGAATAGTATCCCACAGCCCATTAGAGATCCTGAGACCATTGTACGATTTAAAAAAGAGTAGAAATCTCACCTTTTGAGCTAGAAGACACTAGTAATCTTCCTCAAACTGTTTTTGCACAAATTCAAGAAAGTTCAGCATTAAAATACTTCGTATTATAGTTGCTAATTTTACATTGTTATTGTACTTGTATGGTAGTTTAATTTTCTGCCGGAATTCTTTTAACTTAGTTTCTTAACTTGGCAAGAATGGCTGATAGGATGATGTGGATAAATAAGACTAAATAAATATTAATTTACAGTCGTCAATAGAACTCAAACACAATTGATCATTATGTGTGACTTGACAGAAATATAGTACTGTCCTTACTTTCAATGTACAGTGAAAAGAGACAACCTCCCAGCAAGCTGGAATGACATTGCAAGTCAGACACAAGGCTCCAAGGTCTACACCATAGCTGGAAGTTGCAGCTTGCAAGGGACTTTTAGTTCTGAAAAAGCAATATTGAAAACAAAGTCCGAAGGCGGATGCACCAAACCATCTCTAAAAGTTATATTTACCAAACTGTTTCCTGCAGTCCAAGTGGCTCAGACAACTGAGAACTTTATCCTACCGGACAAATTTGACTTCGACGAACTGGAGATTGCAACTGGTACCAAGGAGGTAAAAGTGAAATCAACAGCTAAAGATGCATGGGGAATTGCAGAAAGAAGACTACTTTTGGGTGATGCAAAAATGACTCTCGAATTTACCGCTGGAAAGGAAGTCAGAGGAATGACTGATTGGAAAATACACATTGTCGGTAAGTTTTCATAAAAGACCAATCCAGTATACTATCTAACAAGCCAATGATGCATGGATTTACAATGGGCTTTTCTATTTTTATTCATGTACACAGTCATTTTGCATGGAAAGTGATGATGTTTCAGTAAAAAGTTCACCTGATTATAGAATAATTCTTCGATTTTCGATTCTCCTAACAGACTTAATCTGCAGATCTGCAAAATGATACAAGGCAAAAATGAAAATAGACCTCATGAAATGGTACCTATGGCGCAAGAGCTGGGCATAGCAGGGGAGATATAGCGAAGACATAATCTAATTGTCTTGAAGAGCATACTTTCATTTATTGTGTGATTGAATTTGATAAACAACAAGAAGTTAGATTATCCTATACTTCTTTTGTGATACAGGATCTATTGGTGTCTCCACACATACAATGACAATGACGATCGATAAACCAAAAGGCCGGGTCTCAATGCCATTTACGTGGGAGATCTCATCTGTACTGATGGGAGATTTACTTGGCTTATTTGGGATCACAATGGACTACTTCAAGTTCAACGACATTGGCTTCGACAGTACCAAGTTGGAGGGAATAACCTTCAATGGGGCGGCCATGAAAGGACAATTGAACCCCGATGAAAGCTACCAAATTGTCTGCAAAGCCTCTGTTAGTTTTTCACAGGCTATCAAGTCTGGTGATGTGTACTTAATCCTAACAAGGCCAGCTGGCCAAGTGACCAAACCTGCAGTGATCATAGATATAAGAGACATCTTCAACATTGGAGAGGCACTTGAAGTTTTCATCAGACAGTCGAGCTTCATCAGTGATTTTGGAATGATTGGAAGGATTGAACGAGACTGTATAATCATGCTAGCAAAAGAAGAAATCACTATGGTGGACAATGATGAAATAAATAAGCTTATTTCACCTTTCATTACGGAGCACGATACAAGACAGATTCCAAAAGGAGTGAATGTTCGTGTCAAAGTACCAATGAAAGGTATTAAAAAAGTTCCTTACATTTGTCACTTTTTGTTTGAGGTACTCCTAGATGCGGTGTTTGTGTCAATACTCATTTGGATCAATTCCTTTTTTATACTTTTGATTTCATTTTAATCATTATCTTTACTTTTCTTCCTTTCTCATTTCATCTTTATCTTCCTTTTCTCTTTATCTTTTGCTTTCCTGATGTCTCTTGGTCGTTCTTCCTATCCTTCCTTTTCTTTGTCATATAAATTTTTACCACTCCTATTCTCTTCTCTATCCTTTCCAACACTTCATGTTTAAGTATGATCCTTTTACGCAACTGATACATCATGCTATTGGCTAAGACTTTAAATAGGACTGATTTCATAATTTCTGTATATCAACAGAAACGTGTGCAAAACTTTCCCTGCTTCTTTTTCCGTAATTTGATTTTACCTGCTGTGATACGAATAGCCTTATTGAGATTAAATGATTTTACAACTACGACGACAACCAATCATATTGATGTTATAATTTTCTTAAATTGCAGGACAATAAATTAAAATCTTTAGGATATTTTGTGTAACAGTTCTGTATGGTCACTTGTAATTTAGGAATGATTAGGAAAACTGTAGCATGATTTATGTTTCAGATAATATGAAGAAGCAATGCAGTGCTTCTGCCAACATTGGCACAGATGTACCCGACATTCTACCAATAACAATCGGTATCACAGCTGGTGGTCTTGGGTTCAAGTACCCGGAAAAGTTCAAAGCTGATCTCCCTTCAATGTTGAAATGCCTCGATTCCAATATAGCTGCAGAACTTCCATCCCAACTCTTCCCAAAACCAGGTGGCCCAATCAACATTAAGGAGATGACCATAGCCTCAAGTAGATATGTTAAAATCACTGTCGTACTAAACGGACCATTTGAATTTCTGGGAGGAAAGATTAGAATAAATGACTTGGAAATTTCTGTTGAATGGGAAAAAGGCAATGACTTAAAATTCACTGGTACGACAACCATTACCGTAGGACCATTAGCTGTTGGGTTGACATTAGAAAAGCAAGGAAACTCATATGTTTTGTCTGCATACGTTGAAAGTTTCAAGTTGAATCAGCTAGAAGAGCTTGTGGGACCAACAACACTTACTCGATTCATGTCCCTCCTTGGTTCGTTGGATGGCTTTGGCATCAAAGATTTCAAGCTAATAAAGAATTTTGGAAAAGGAAGTGACTCGGCTCTTAGGTACGATTTCATAATATATACACGTTTTGTCAGCAGCGCAGGATAGGATGTTAATTTAATATTAATTCATTTTACTTCATGCTAATTTAAACCCAATTTACCATTATACAGGGTATCTGGAGTCCCGATTCTTTGGGGCTGGGACAAAATGTCGATTGAAGGACTTGTCTGGTACCCAAAAGAGAAAGGCAATGGCCAACAACCAGATAAGGCTGTGGCAGTGGGAATTGTCATCGAAGGCATAAGATTGGATCAGCTAATGGAGAAGATACTTGGCGACAATTTTTTCAAAACGGCTTGGTTCTCAGAGATGGTTGCAAGTATGCAAATATATATTCTTTAATTTCTTTCAGGACTTCTCACGAGCGCTTTGTCGATAAATGATACAAGACAATGTCACATGTCTTTCGTCGTTTATTAGCGCTTCTTCAATTTGACATACCTCTATTACCATGAGGTATTGAATGCAGGAATGGGAGAGACCGCTTGCATGGGGAAGACCACCCACATGGGAAATACCACTTGTAGGGGGAAGCAAAAATGTAATAAGCTGTAATACAGTGCTCTGAACATAGCACAACCCTGTACCCTATATCAACGCTTCTTCTATTTGCTTTACCATATTTTATCATGAGCTATCAAAGCTGGTATGGGAAGGATCACTTGAACGGGGAAGATCACTTACATGGGAAAGAAAACTTGCATGGGGAAGACCACTTGTAAAGGGAAGCAAAAATTCAATAGGATGTGATACAATGTGCTGAACATAGCACAACCTTCCACGTAGAGATATTATACAAAGTAATACTATATAGCTGGAATTCAACAATGTCACAAGGGACACCAAAGAGAGGGTACAGGGAGGGACAGACACCCCTCATATCTTTTCAGAAGAAGGGTAAGGGATCAGAAATGCTTTGTGTTGAAAAGCGTTGGAAAGATGTCTATATGCTAGAAACCAAAGACCATCCTTTGGGCTAGTGACAAAAATGTCTCAAAAAGTCGATCGAGAGCGCGCAATTTTCTGGCTTGCTTTTCGTCTCTCAGCATTCGGTCTCCTTTTGTTCCAAACAACGTACACGTGTATGTTGCATTGAACTGCAGACTTCATACAATGAAACTAAACTTTGCATTAATTATCAAACACATGGTAGGAAATAAGTATACGGTACTATCAATTTACCCTGGAGCATTCCAGGCCATACTGAGTTGGGCAAAAACCAGGTTTTAGGCCATTAATCAGTTCATGACCAGAAGAAATTGGTGCACGAATGTTAATTCGCACGTGCACCTTCGCTTGCACGAACTATTGGTGCTATCCAAGATTCGCTTATCCGCTATATAGAGTTTCTTGTTGCAAAGGCATGCCAAATGTCTCACTCAGGACAAAAAAGGATAAAGCAGAGTAGTGGAAGCAAAAGGCGACAGTCAGTAGTGTTGCAGTTGCTACAACACACTTCCTACTTTGCATGTGTGATTGCACGGTTGATAATGATGTTTGCACGAGCGATTTTTCGCAATCGAACGTGTCTCCGGCATGAACTGCTTTAATCTGATGGCATTTGAAGTTTAAAAGTATTGTGCTGACGTGGAGATGTTAGCAATAATAGGACATGAAAGAAAGTTTATGTAGTTCATTTTAAAATATTAATTACTTTTAAGTATATATTACTTTTATACTGTACTTATGCTACGTCATTTACCTACATAAATTGCAATTTTAGAGTGCATTTGAAGACTATCAAATGCAATGAACATTGATTTCTGACATATTACCAGTAGTGTAAAAGCATAAACGAGAAGGACTGCAGCCCCTTTAGCTAAGCAAAGATCTGCTACATTCAGATAGGAATGTAAAGCAATAGGAAATAACAAAATTTCTCTGAAAGATCTCATCCCACATTCAGAAAATTTCTCTGAAATAACAATAGGAAATTAGGGCAACATTGTATGGTTGCGCTCAGATCGCCTTACTTATTCGGGTAGAAATGCTACAA
>WIPJ01000945.1:1021416-1063938 GCA_018155075.1 Cassiopea andromeda
ACCCCCCCCCCCACCAAAGTTTCAAGTTCTCCCCCACCTATGCGTAACAGAACTTTCTGGGATCCTTAAAAAATCTCTCGCTCAGATGCCCTGTCTTATTCATAACTTTATTAATCATGTAGAAATTCTTAAAAATCTTAATAAAAAAATAAAAACCTACTCTTAAGGATCTTTGAGGGGTATCACTAAAGCATCAAACGCATGGTGCTCCTTCATAGTTGTGCTGCAACTCAACATATGTCCGTTAAGCCATTGCTTGAAAACCCTATCAAAACACACTTTAAACCATAATATCTGATATTCCATTAAAGTCGTCATAATCAGCAACGCTCATGCAAAAGTAGAGCCTTCTGAAGACAATGGTGGTAAAAGCAAATCCAATGACATTGGAAACAAGGATAAAGAATTTGGTGGAGATGAATCAAAAGACAAGGGAGAACAACGAACGATTTATAACAAATTCACAAAAAATAAGTTCACAATTGCACGATTTGTCAGGGATGTAAGACCTGCAGCAAAGATCACTCCTATACGAAAAGTTCAAGTGAGTTTTCTGAAAACTAGACAGTTTTCTGCATTGAAAGAAGAATGAAATTATCAATGTTGTTGTATAGCGTCTGTTGTATGTGTATTGGTGCTTATGTAGATAGATATGTATAAAAAGGTATTTCACATTGCAAAGCACTGATTGGGAAAGTGCAGCAATGATTTTCAGTCTGTGGAAAGTTAAAAGAAGCTCATATCTCAGTTATCATATTGAATTTTGCCTTCACCTAGTCTCACTGCCAAGATGATACAAAAAGTCAGCATGACAATTCGTTTTCATAACATTCAATTGGTATTCATTTGACAATAAGACCTAATCTTTTCATTTTAAGTAACTAGAATGCACGGTAGAGGATATCATTCTTTACGAGTAATTACAATCGAAGTTAGCTCCTTTGGGTTTAATGTACAGCGCATTTGGTATGTAGGATTATAGCGTTGTGTTAACTCGCAAGTGCATTAATATTGACAGCAAATGAAAAGACGAATAACAAACAGAGGTGACCAACAGAAGCAGTTACGTCAGAAAATGCTTAGCTCAGCAAGGATGAAGGTAATTAAAGGTCATCAGACGCCGATAAGACATGCTCCTGGTGCACGTCGAGATGACAAACCAAAAAAGGCTGACAAAAGTAAAGACGATGGTGAAGATAATGGCGAAGATGAATCTGAGAGCAACAATGAGGAAGAAGAAGAGGAAGAAGAAATGAAATTCAGAATTCCATACCTCAGTTCGCAAGATATTGAACCAGGTAACCTAGAGAGCATAGGTGTCAAATCATGATTGGCTAACAAATGATTCCTTGAATGGTGATACCTTTGTTAGCCAATCAATATTTGACTCCTACCCTACAGGAGAAATGGTACTACATAAGCAAAAATGTCGTATGACTGTCAACAAATCATTTGTATGAGAGCCAAGTTTTAAATCAATTGTTGTGAATTAAAATAGTTTGCTCAAATTTGAAAACTTAGTAGCATCTCATGATTTTTTCAATCATAAATACGTACTAGAGACTTTGCAGCTGATATTTTTCTGTGTATGCCCAAGACATGTCATGCAATCTTCAAAAGGATTAGTAGTCAAGGAAATGTTGTGCTTCTTTTAATTGTCAAATTTGATAAAGTATGACGTCTTGGGTGCAGGATATTCAATTTATAGAATAACATCAACATTAAAATGTGTAATTAAATATCATTCTGTCGTCTCCAAAAGTGTGTAGAAACTGAAACCTAATTAACATATTTGCTCTCTTCTTTCTGTACAGGTTTGACCTTTGTTGGAATTTTCAACATTCCTCAGGACAATGGTTGCAAAGGAGATGCTCTCTGTCTATGGCTTGGTGAAACAGTTGGTCGTGATGCTACCATCGAAATATTTGGTACAATAGGAACGAGGTCCTTTTCATTTGGAGCAAAATTTGCTGGTTCAATCCCTATCGTTCCAGGGAAACTCAATATGCAGTCAATTGAGCTCAAAGTAACACTTGATGGGTTGGAGTCCAGTGTTCGACTAGAGTGCACGTTGTATTGGTCAGATAAAGAAATCCTGGGAACGAGTCAATTGCAGCTTATGGGTAAGTAGTGTTGGTGGAAAGTTAAAGCGATTCTCTTTCCATTCACAATGATTGAGAATGATATCAACAAATAATACTAGAATTGGTGGCCCACATATGGTGTTTGTAGATCAGAGGACTGATGACAAAGAACCTAGTATATCTAATAGTAATATGACATATTGCATTTTCTAGCGTATTCAAATGATACAATTTAAAACATTTAATATGCTGCGATTACGTTCTTAGTTACCAGAAATAGCTTGAATTGTAGTTGCAATGGCAACTAGTCTGGCAGTACTTTCATCTAGGTGCAGTTGAGGTGAGCCTGACAGGAAAACTGAGCTTGGAATTCAACATGATTGACATTTGGCGAAGGCCTTTTGGCTTCCAGTATCTAGCCTTTGGAAACCTTCATTTAGCCATTGGTATTTCAGTTGGAGTACCCCTTCCAAGTTTTGGTATGTTTTTGCTATAAGTATGACTGGATAGTTAATAACAATCAGGGGCGGATCCAGACGGTCGCAAATGACTTGCACAAGTCATTCAACTTTCTGATTGATAAAGCTAAAATGGAGAAAAGTATAGAACAATAATTTGAGTTGTAATGATTGAGTTCTAACTATGCATCACAGGCTGTGACGCTGTTAAACCCTCTCTAAGACCCCTACAGTTCATTAAAAAAGAATTCATAACAATAGGCCAATATTTTCAGTTAGCACATGGACAATATTTGTATGCTCACGGCTTCTTGTATCCTTTTCTTCGGGGCCGTCAAGTTGTTGTTCTGTGGTCGTTTGATGCTTCTGCCATGGCCGTAAGTCAGTCGATGCGATGGATGGTCTTTATTTCCTTCACAGTTTTGTCATCATTACGGAAAGATTCTCAACTCGATTGCAATTAGGATTTTAAAGACCTACTCACACTTACTTGCACTGACTTTGACTGACTTACGGCCACAGTAGAAACACCAAGCGACCACAGAACTACTGCCCCCACGGCTTCCAAGATAAAAGTCCAAGAAGCCATTCGCGGTACACACATTCGAATGAGATTGAAGTTTTATTCCATGTATATTCAGTTCTAAGGATGCAAAAAATTACTTTAAGAAGCAAACTGTATGAAATCCAATCTAATGAGACTAGAATGTGATTTCAAACCCATATCTACACGTGGGTAGCCTAAATGAATTCAATTCCGCATTAAAGTTTGCACCATTAAAGAAACCTTTCACCTGCCCTGGACGTAGGAAAGTCCTTGGAAGGTATTGATTTTAATTTACGAAGTAAGAAGTTACTAGACTAAATGATAGTTCATTACATTGGTGTATAAGGCACTTGGCATCTAGGTTATACAGCGCACTTCAGATGGGTTTTCCCACAATTTAAATGTTGCTAAATGTATACCGTATGATGATGATGATGGTTTGATAGGAAAATTGTTCATTTTTGTCTCCAAACGTTCTAGAATTGAAAGTATTAGCAGCTTACACTTGCGTTTTGTTAGTCTGCTTGTTGTTAAAGCGTGAAGAACAAAAAGGGCGTGGCAACCCAGAACCTTTTCCAAACCAAGCCTTTTTGGATATTTTGGGACAGTCACGTTTATCTCTGCATCCGAACCTGATATCAATTGTAAAATGTATTGCTCTTTTAAATGAGAAGATTTATGGGACCCATGCATAGAAGAAACTCGAAAAAGTAAATAGTTATTGGATACCCAGTAAAATAATATATATGATCCTGGAAAAACACCAAATAAGTAACATTATGCCATTTTTGGGAGAGTTTTTACTTACCTTGAAGTCACTAAGCATTCATCACTACAGCTAATGATAACAAATGGTTTTAGACAACAGCGGTTGGTAATGTTTTCTTCTGTCTATTAAAGAGTTTGGTGCTGAGGTATGGATAGGAAAAATTAAAGATGGAACCAACGATCATGCCATAAAAGTTGCTGGATACTTTGGCGTTGATCCAAACAAACCGGAGGATAATTATATATATGCATCGATAAGTTCATTCACATTGGACAGCATTTTCAAAGCATTTGAATTAGGAACTCCAGATATGCCAAAGTTTGTGCGCGAGACAGGTTTTCCTGAGGGAATTACTGTTGCATACAGTTTGAGAGGTAGGATGTGACATTGTTGCAATGAATTCTACAATACTGTTTTCATATCGTTATCGCTTTCATAAATGTTTAGATAAAATTTGGATGTTTAAATACCAAATTTACTATATAGCTGATTTATGACCCTTCTAATTTCAAGGTAAAACGATCGATGCCCTTGATATTGAAATCGGTGCTGGATTATATCTCAAGGGGACAATCAATTTTCTTGGGTATACCGTTGCTGCTGAGATTATCGTAAACCCTCCAGAAAAGTTCTTGGTAGATATCCAACTTAGTCCGATCGATTGGGCAGGCGGATTGATTGCACTGCGGAGGAGCGCCACAGATAAAAAGAACGGACCAAAGGCATTTATCTATCTGACAACAACGTCAATTACTGTCCAAATTGAAGGCTACATCGCTCTCCTTGGAGTGTCTAGATATGTCTACATAGACGTTTCAGATACCGCATTTAAGTTCAATATGACAACTGATTTATGGGGAATGATCCGTTCTGAACTGTTTGTCGAAGCGGCCTACGGAAGTCTTGCTACTTTGGGTTTTGAAGTAAGTGCATTAATTCACTTCAATATTGTATCAAGGAACGCTAATAGCATTTAGATATCTCCTTGACTTCTACTTTACTCTACCTTAATCTACTTTAACTCAGTACATTACATCTTATCTCCCCGGTAAAGTCCGAGATGAGCACACGAAACGATAAATACTGACTACATTCTATGCAACGGATAATCAGAGGAAACAAGCAGGAACTGCTAGGAAATAATGATCCGCAGTGAACTTCACTTCTGGCTGTCTCGAGAAAGACATCAGTCTAAAACTGTTATGGAATGTAAAATAGGTACTAAAACTCTAATTCGCATCAAAAGTAACTGCTACACTAAAAACGTCTTCAATGTTCACTTACACTTTGAGAGCAGGATGCTATTTACCCAGCTCTGTGTAGAATATTCAACATTCTTAATGCTCGAAGAATTTTCTAGTATATTGATTATCATAAAGCCTATGCCAAAAGTGCTCTAAATGGAACTATTTTTCTTACTTTTGCATAGTAGCCAAATATCACTCACCACTGTTCCTTTCTCATTGCGTCTCCTCATTTTTCCATAATATATAAATTCACCCATTCGTTTGTTCCTTAGTTCATTCATTCATTCCAAATACTTTATCATTGCTTCAAGGCTCAGTATAACTAGACATTCGGAATAGGATGTCAAAGTATAATATAGCAGATAACCAATATCATATGATAAATAATATCTATTATGATAAAAGCTACAATTATCATTTATCTTCAAATAAATAATCATTTTTAGTTCAAAGCATCAGTCAGCATCGATTTCCATTTCAAAGAGTTCTTCACTGCCGTAAAAGAGTACTTGAAGAAAGCTGCAGACACTGCAAAGGAGAAACTGGAAATGGCCAGACAAAAAGTGCTCGATTCGAAGACAGCTCTTACGAATGCAAGAACCAAGATGCAGGGTTGGAGAAACAAACTCGACGACTACAAAGCCTGGTTGCAAAAGAAATCGGATGAAATAGAGGAATCAAAAAAGAATATAAGAAATGACTGCAAGAAGGAATGTGGACAGGGTAAGATAAGATCATATAATTAGCTATTTCTTCTGATTGCTTCCTCCCAATCTCTTTAATTCATTACCAATTCTTACCATTTCCAAATAAGTATCCTTCATTGTATCTATCACTAACTGATTACTTTGTATTACAACACTTTTTATCATTCATTCAGAACTATGTCTAAACATTTAATGGTCACTCTATGAAACGGAAATCTAAACTTATACCATCAAATCTCATGTGTATGAGATGTAATATTTTACAGTTTGCGTGCCATTTTTTGGGTGGAAGTCAAAGTGCTTCAAAATTTGGTGGTGGTGGGTTGGATGTCCAACTTGGGACCATTGTAAATGGAAGGTCGATAACGTCATCTGCATCGCTGGGTGTGAAATAAAGAAACTTGCCAACAAATTCGTTGCTTGGGCACAACAAATCGGCATTAAGGTACGTCAACTTGGGTGTTTACTTCAACTTGGGTGTTTACAACCAAGGTGGTGAAATATTCTCATTGCCTGTGTCAGTAGTGATCATTCCGGGGGGCATGGGGGCAAAGGGCTTCCTAGTGCAATTGAATCGGCAAATTCTCGGCAAAATTAGCTTGCAATATTGATGATACATGGGGGGGGGGCACTTTGTCCCTTCTCGCTACCCGAATGACCGCTACAGCCACCCTGTAGCGAATGGGTATATGATAGTAGTACTTGGGAGATGCAAACAGCGAGGACATGAGCAGGATAGCCTGCCTCACATGCCGATGGGCTAGGATAAGTGTCTCATTAACAGGGACTCCCCTACACACACAGACCCTACCTTTTCTAACAAACTCACAAAAGGAAGTAACGAACATTGAAACTACATCTATAGAAACTTACAATAGGCATTTCCTTGCTCCATAAGTCCTTGGTGTTTACTATTGCCAGTTATAGATATCAATGTTAGGTGTGAAAAACAACTAACAAGAGAAAATTATATCCTGTGAGCTGTAGTGTTACCGACGCCTATTAAAAATAGCGTGGACTGATAAAAAGACTAATGAATATGTTTTAAGTAAAACTGGAAATAGTGAAAGACTGCTACCTACCATGGATAAAACGATAAATGACTTTTTTGGACATGTGTTCAGAAAAGGTGACGTTTTTAAGGACTTATTAATTGGAGCCATGCATGGAAAATGAAAAAGAGGTAGATCAAAGGCAAGATATAGTGATAACATTCGAGGATTTGATAAAAATCAGAGCTTTGTTGATTTATATCGACTAGCACAAAATAATCATGCATGGAGAGCCACGGCTGTTCAGCTCAATGAACCTCCCATCAATTGATGATGATAGGTACTAGTCTCTTTACTCTAAATGTATTTTACTTCTTTCAATCTTTTCAGATACTAATGGGCTTTGCTGATGTTGCCAAAGGTCTAATTAGCGTCGGTGAAGGGTTCGTTTCACTGGCAGAGAAAGTTGTAGATTTCGCCGCTGATTTCCTCTCGTTTGTCCAAGATGTTGTTGAAGCTGGATCTAGAGTTCTGCAAGAGGTTCTAGACTGGGCAGCAGATAATTTGTTCAAGCTTGACCTTCTAGAGTTGAATGGAAAGCTTGACAATGAATTCAATGCGTGCATTGGGTTGAAGTTGAAATGCGTGATTGTAGGCCTAAAAATTGACTATTCAGGTAAGTTAGTTTTATGATTTATAAAGCGGAATTACTTTTGAGATTTAAATTTCAAACAAAGAGTAATCATCGGTTGTAGGAAATCTCGTAGAAAGAGGCTGAGTTGTAGAAAGAGGCTGAGTTGTAGAAAGAGGCTGAGTTGTAGAAAGAGACTGAGTTCTAATGAAAACTTCAGACTACTCTCTTGCTTGCAGATGCAGCCAAAAGATGCCAAATTACTATAATCGTAGGGTCCAAACATTTAAGCGCTTTATATTCCATTATTTTCAGTAATAGGGACGTAATAAGTTCATAATTCTATAGCATCTTGTAATGCTAATTCTATAGCATCTTGTAATGCTTTCGTCACGGTTACAGTAGCACTATTGCGAAGAATTAGCAATGATTCTTAGCAGTGTCGTTTTCTTAGTGAAACTCTATGAAAAACTTCGGTGAAGCAGCTAAAAGCCACCACAAGCATGTTCAGCCAAAAAGAGGCGGAGATCAATCATTGGAATGGATCTGCTAAATCCTAAAAGAGCGCTGCCAACATTTGAATAGGACTAGAGAATTTTACATATAACAGGATCTGGTATCAGATAGGTTTGAAATGAGTACAGCAGCTTCGTTCTAGTTACAGTATACTTAATATCAACATGCATCTTTGACAGGGACAACTTATCTTCTTACTATTTTTAAGATCTGAAAGCCCAATTTCCTTTCACACATAGGTCAAATCTGCGTCAATGTGAACTTTTGGAAGTCCGTTGCCTCCGACGCAGCTGAAAAGAAATACCAAGGATTGAAGAAAATGGAGAATCGACTCGATGAAATCGAAAGCAAGAAGGAGGACTTGGAGAAAGATCAAGAAGATGTTAAAAAAGAAGAAGAGAAAATGGAAAAAGATGTAAACCGTGAAACATCTCAACGTGGAAAGAGAGATTATGTACCAACTGAAAAAGAAATGTATTATCTAAACCTAGCCAATGAGAAGCTACCTTCTGTGGTTACAAGAGGCCCAGAAACTACTGCATCCTTCAAAAACTATGCACCATGGGTATTGATCCAAGATTTTGACTCAAGAAACTTTGCTCATACACCATTCCAAGATGAGAACATCCCTGCAGAAAAGAGGACATTGGATGAAAGTATGAAATGATAAAATGCTCCATAAATGTGTACCCCCATGTGTCTCTTTAAAATTCAATTTTATACTTTTACTCCATTCTCTTCTTTTTTATTCCAAATGAGCAGTGCTCCATAAATTTATAGTTATTGAGGTCAGTTCATATAAATTGGAAGCAGTTCATAATGCAAGAAGATTATGCATGCGGAAGAGGGCTGAAGAAACAATTAAATAAACACTTATTTGACAGCTAATTTCTTTCCGTTCACAAAAGTCTTGTCATTTCATACCCTTTGAGATAGTCAATTTTTCTAGCTTTTCCATTATTCAGAAATCTGAGAGAATTTTTTCTGCCGATGGATTACATCCTTAGCTCTTCTTTTACTAAAACAAAAAGAGACCGTTATCTTGCTATACATCCTATGATTCTTTCTTTTTCATAGACTGGGAAGAGCACGCTTCGTCTCCCTGTCTCCAGATCAGGAAAGTCATTGACAAATACAGCATGATAGCAGATGGGCTAGCCTCAGTTCATGATTCATTGAAAAGCATCAGAGAAGGTTATCAAACAACGAAAAGAAGCATGCAACAAGGCGTTGATTCACTAAAGAGTGAAGTTGACTTGACAGGTAGAGATCTCTTGCCTTAATTTCTATCATAGGACAAGACTGATTTCTTATTGTAAAACTACACCACCAGCCTAGTGTACAAATATGGCTTCATTGCTTCAGATTTGCTGTCAAGGCATTTGTTATCCTAAATGTCTGAAAGCATATCCTTAAAGATGAGGAGAGCTTAAGCGGCGTCTGAACACATTTGTACAATGCTTTCTTCTCTTGAAAAAGATTGGACTTAGTGACTAACTTCATGAGAAAATCTTCCAATGCAACAATTACACTATTCCTCAAACCCTGAAGCATACTACTTACGTTACAAAAATTACCTTTTCAGAAAAACATCACAACATGACACATGAGGAACGCCAAGATCTTTACCATTGGTACAACGAAGCGAAAGATGGTATGAAAAACAGTTGATCCTTAGTTACTGCTTTATTCAATATAATCTTGCGGTTATAGTACAACATGTAACATCTCGAAGCCACACGCGTACCTAGATCAATAAATTTGAAGCCCTTTTACCATCCCTAATCCACAATTAATTTATTTTCACTTCCCCTAGGCCTCGACAAATGGGATAAAAAAGCAACTGATGTTATGGCAGATCAACACATGATGGCCTTACCAACTTTCAGGAGTCAAATTAATCACATATTGATGAAGGAAAAGAACACTGATTTCAAAGGCTATATGCACGAGCTGCATACAGTTGGACAACAAGCATCAAAGCGATCAGATATCCCTAACGTAAACATGGAAGATGCAGCCAAAGAGCTGCACAACATCAAAAAGGTATACTCTAGCCTTTGATTTTTCCCCTACCACGAACATTTTTGCAAAATCAGTATAGAACCTACTTTCAGCATCTTTACTAACCAAAAGGCTGCACATCTCTTTTCAAAACAAGGATTTACTTTCTGTAGATTCCCTATGAGAAGCGCTGTGAAATTCCTTCAAAGATCTTAATATCCAGTATTTTAATGATCCCATATTAGACCTGTTATTATTTTGAAATTTGTACTGCCACAAGTAAAAAAATTTGATTCACATGTTTACATTCCAGGATTTGATTAATTTGGTTGCAAATGATGATACAGATGCTCTGATGTTTGGAAGACAGGTGAGAAGTATTCGTTCAAACATAAGAGGTGTTAGACGTACAATGGAGAGATGCAACTAGGTAATGGCGAAGATGCAGAAGCTGGATTAATCCAAGAGTAGTGAATAACTGTAATCAGTTGAGTTACTGTCAGACAATAATTTAACCGTTTTTCAGAGATTTAATTATAATATTCTGTGACTTGACATTAAAGAAATTATACGACTCTACAAAAAGTGTGTTACATTCATTGAATGCCGTTTCTACTGTTCCTTTTGATACTCTATGAAATTGTAAATGCTCTTGGAGATTAGACACCTAAATGTCTTCATGTAGGAGTCAGATATTCGAAAAATACAAAAGCAAATGTGCAATAAAAGATACAAAGAATGATTGAATGAATGAATGAATGAATGAGTGAATGAATGAATTAATTAATGAATGAATGAATAAATAAATAACTGACTGAATTCATGAATGGTATACTGAATTGATAAATGGACTGAAGGAATGGAATGGATTAGTTGGATTGAATGGTGGATTGAATGGATTGAATGGATTGAATGGATTGAATGGATTGAATGGATTGAATGGATTGGATGGATGGATGGATGGATGGATGGATGGATGGATGGATGGATGGATGGATGGATGGATGGATGGATGGATGGATGGATGGGTGGGTGGGTGGATGGATAAATATCTGAATTAGTGGTTTGGGCACAGAATAGTGAATAAGTAGAAGGGTAACTCTTTTTGGCACCTTTGTTGTTTTCGGGGCACGGATATTGGGGATGCTCTTACATAAACCCATTTTCACTTCGAGGCATCTGATAATAGCGGAGCACATGTCATTGAGATTTGTGGTTGCAATCCGTACAAATCATAAGACAAAGGTTACTTTTGAGAAGCGATCAATATTTAAATCGAAACTAGTTATATTGAAGGCCTTTCAGTTTACAGTACATTCTGTTTATTTCAGCCAATATGCAGTGTTAAAATAAAAGAGCTTACTGTTCTTATTTTGCATTTTGCTATATATCAGCTGAAAAACTCAAAAGCAATACTACATTTGCATTGTGGTAGATGGCATTGTGGTAGATGGTTTCTTTAGAAGTCAACAAAGCTGATGGTGGTGAAAGTTATGAAGTCTATTTCCATGACCAAGTCCTACCAATAATTATCATAGCTTGCAAAAGCCATATGAGAGTACACCATACATACTTGCATTTTAATTGCACCATATAACTCTAAATGCATGGTATATACCATTAGATGGGACAAATCGACCCTTTATATGAAAAGTCTGAATCCACTACATTAGAAAATGGTCGAATGAATTAACGAGTGGAGTCACAAGAGACTGAGTTAATGAGCTGGTAACTTGTGCTTTTCAAAGAATGGTAACTGGTGGTTCTCAAAGAATATTTGGTATAATTAGGTAGATAAACGATTGCTAAAATGAAACAAGAAAGATATGATTTCATAGTCTTTTAAAGCATATTTACTTGGGGGGCACACCCTGGAAAAGGGGATATGCTATTGCAAATATCAAAGAAAAAGTTTAAGGATTGGGAGCACTTTCTGCTGCAAAAACCCTTCAAAGGTGTTTTTAAAAGCATCTATTTCTTTTCCTAATTAGAACTTCAAATGTGTCATAAAAGCAAATGCGTTTGAATCATCGTCTTAGCAAAGACCATTTATCAGCTCTGGTAGCAAGTAGTTTACTATCTCTAATTGCTGTAACATGCGGAAGGAAGGGGGTCTGGGAGCAATGCCCTCAGGAAAATTTTTTGATTCAGTGCTTCTTACTTTGGCTTAAAATTCACCTCCCTATATCATACCTGCCATTAGCAAAAAGGACCTTAGAAACTTCTGTTGTATCTTTTTTTACATAAGAGACATCCTTCAAGATCGCTTAGAAGACATCCCCATATTTCATATATAACATTTATCATGGCAATTTGAACCACGGTTGATTTAGCCAAAAGCGATTTCTTCAGCTCTAATGTAAAGCTTGTGGTTGAAAGGGATAATTTCTGGGTTCAAAAGCCCATTTACTAGGGAGGCAAACTTTAGAACTAGGGGGCATTTGCGCCTCCCGAGTTTGTTTGTGAAAATGGTCCTGGATGATTAGGTTATTTCCGCTGATTTCCTGTCGTCCCCAGAATGATTCAAAATTTTTTAACAATGTCGATTGCAGAAGTGCATTTTGATTCCAGAAAATCGACACTTGAAGTAATAAAGCTGAGCAGTTCCATTGTAAGGATATAAAATACAGGAATGAGGTTTTAAACAAGATATGGGAAAGTCCTGATATAGAGAGGATTAGGTCTTGTTAGATTGTTAACGAGAGAAGCTTTTTTGAGTGATACTGAAGTTATGTTTGAAAAAGAAGCTTGGACTATTTATATTATGTGTAAGAAACACTCATGCCGAAGCTAGAAAGTTTGTCTCTTATACAAAATGACTATCAAGAAAAGTACTAGGTAACTTTTACGGCTAATGGGTCACTGGACTCAACAGGACATTAGCAAAGAGGCCTGCCATAGTTGACACTATCCTAAAGGCTGAGTTGAAAATTATGATTTTGTTCTTTTGATGCAAATTCCCAACTGCACCTATCAGGGAGCTAATCATCTTTGATACCATCAATGCCAAAATATTTACAGGTTCTTCGTACAATACTCCACCAGCAACTCATTAATTCTCTATGCTTCTACCATGTAACGAAACCAAAGAAATTGCTTAATTGGTTTCACATACAAGTTAATTCTGTACTTTAGCTGTTGAGATTGGAGCGCATTGAAAGAACAATTTGGATCTTTTTTTACAGCAACAGAGACATTAATTCTGCGCAGAGACAGTAAATGGTAAGTAGATGATTAATTGCTATTTTTACGCTACAAAACCAAATTCATTCTATCACTAACTCATATAAAGGCTTATTAGCTATGTATCAAGGAATGAGATCAATCAAAGACGAAATCGAAAGTTCAATCTGATGCCAATGCTTAAATTTATTATGAGTAATAGTCACTCCAATAATAATAACGTCCAATCCCTGTTTCTGTTCCAACAACGCAGTTTGAGCCTTTTCAATGATAAAGTCTTAATTTTCTCCGCTAATTTTTTTCAATAACTTACTTCTATTTCCCAGGAGAAGTTTTCTGTAGGCAAAAGGGAATATGAAGAAATTTTAATCTTCCTCTTTCTGATATTTGTAAAATTTATAGTAATCTATTTTGCTTTTCAGGCAGCTACCAGGATGGCTCTGCCTGCTGCCATATTTCTGGCAATCTTCGCCAGTGCTCACGCTTCATTTGAAAGTCTGAATGAGAAGGGCTTAATTCCATCGGATGGATTCCATGATCTGCTGGGTCTGGTCCCTTTCTGGATGACAGAAAAGTCTTCGGTTGGTTTGCGCCGAACTTTAGGAAGTGAGTAGCCACTTGAAAGATTCTAGATTGAGAATTCTGGGAAGAGTACAGATATGGGCAATCCTGTGTTAGTGTTCATTCCGATGCGAAATATATAAGTCATTATTTTCAGCTTAACTGAAACAATACTGATCCTTGGAACGTCATGGATGGAAAACAAAACGATCAGAAAAAATCTGGGTAATAGCTTGGCCCTCTCCTAACTTTACAACACTGTAGATAAACTCATTCCACCATTCTACAGGATCTCTACAAATACCTATATTTTGAACTTCAAAGACAAACCGCATGCTACCGATAGCATAAGCGTTCTAAAATTTCTTTAGTGCAATTGAAATTTCTTTTTACGAGCTGAGAAGAAACGTCTGTTCTTTTCAATGCCTTTAGCTGCCAAAATGTCAAGAATAATATTAGATGTTACTTTAACTTTGTAGTGCACATAACAGTGGTAATAACAATAATTTGCCTGAAAGACTGAAAAAAACTATTGAAATAGAACCAGGTCAAAAATAAGAGACTTTAAGAATGCACTAGATGAAGAAGGGGAAGCTTAGCATCGGATCAAGCTTCTCATAAAAGAAAAGGCTGAGACTGAAAGTACCATCAAAAGTGCTTTCGATAATCAAACAGCTGGTGTTTCTTTTAGCTCATGATTTTAGCTAATTAACTCTGACAAAAATCATAACTTTTGTCAAATCGGCTGGTTGATCTTTTACTAATGTAACATTGAGGACTGATTTTGTTACGGATCTAACTGGATTTTACGTCCTATGTTTAAACTGCTTTTGTGACTTGATTGATTTAAATTCAATAGTTTTGACTAGCGAACAAATTCCTGTCCCAAAATGTCAATTAATTAAGCACCTGAAAGAAGAATTTTGCCACTTCTTCATCCGCATGACTGCATCTCGAGGAGCTGGTTGACTGACCACCTGTTGTTCGTAATCAAAGGGCTGAATGTACTTCTTCATATTGAAGTCACTGCAAGTACCAGTCTATCCAGGAAAAGTTCATTTTCATAATTTGATCATATGAAGATTCGGTTTTATACTTCTGTTAATATCGGGTGTGGTCCAGAAAATTAACTTTATTATGCAACATGCAAATAAGGCAGGGGAAGTTTCATTTAACAAGCATGTTATGCTATTGGAAATAAAGGTTGTTTACCAAACAACTTCAACTTTGGGATGAATACAATCGCTCATCCAAAGCAAGCACACGAACAAGCAGGGGTGTAGCGGGCGGGGGAGCTTGGAAGTGTCACATCCCTAACTTTCGGTTACCTCGTCTACAAAATGTAAATCTAATGACTTTCGTCAGTAAACGACAACTTGGTTTGCAAAGACGTAATTAAAAGAGTGTTAGAAATGCCCTTTCTAGCATCAATCCACCCATAAGAGGCGGGGGCAGAGGGACTGCAGCCCCCCAAGTTGGACAGACGTCTGTTTCATTCGGGCAAATTTTCTGAAATAACAATAGAAAATTGGGAAACTTTTCTGTCTGCTTTCCAGCTCTGTTTGATATTTCAAGCAAAAAATTTACAGCCCCCTTAAATTTGGCGTCCTCTCACGCCCATGAATGCACTCCAAAAAAAACAAAGAGCTCTTGCTAAGAAAACACTTTTGTCGGTAAATTCATACCTCACCGCTGGCGGTAAAAATTCACAGTGTTATCAATTTCTGTCGGTAAGTCGTTTTTTTTTATAATCCCTATATAAAGAGAACACCTAACGTTAATGCCAGGAAGTACGAGATCCATCGCAACAGGCCATAGGCCATTAAAATCAGGGGCGGGCGCAGACTAGTGCTATTGTAGCTTGAGCAACAGTCAGAATCTTCAACTTGACTTTGATGCGATTTAATTGAACGAGAGACCTGAGGCCTCTTTGCTGTTTACTTTTCCTATCCTTTGACAGAGAGCGATGCGTGTCCAACATAGAAATAGAAGGACCAGAATGCGTGATAAGTCTCGTGACGCATAATGACTATGAAGAATCAAAATGGTACCGACACATTGGCAAAAAAATCGTAAGAAGTCACAGTTGACAGTGACTTCGTAGTAGTTCTTCGTGCTTTCTCGAAAAGTCTTCACAAACTTCGTGTATTTATTTAGTAGATCGTGAGACAGCTTCAAACTTGAAATCTTTATGATGGATGTAGCTGTGATAGTCGCTGAATTTCAAAGAGAGAGTTGCGTTCTCTACAGAAAAACAACTCATTTCGCCAGTAAGTAGGCCTGTCGTGGAGCAGGACATAACCCACCTATGCATAATAAGAGATAAACTTTCCTCTCTAAAGTGCAAAATTCATACGATTTTAAACCTTAAGCTGTTTGTCAAAAGGAGTCCCCTTGGCCCACGTTTGGTGGAAAGATTTCTAGGCCCATAAACATCACTTGGAAGGTCCCTCGAACAGAACTGCACGTGGCCTATACGTTTTCTTATATTCTCCAGAGTGAAAGAATTATTGCTAGTTTTATCATTGATTGGCTTCTTAATGCATACTGTTTCGGCCAGACATTCAACAAGATCTTCGCCAAGATAACAAATCTCCTAAATGGATCTTATCCTTGCAAATGTAAACAATATCAACAATTTATGCTTTTCACACAACGATTTTCACTAATAACAAGAATTCCAAGATAAAAGAACACTCTTACACTTAAAAGCAGTGGTCTGGGAGCAATTTGCATGCTATGATGTATTAAAAAGAAGGAGAAAAATAACATAGGGTTGTAGTACTCTTCTTCTATTGATAGGAGCGTACATTCCTTTATCCTCTTTTCGCAAGTGCATACTTAACAACTTTTCCAAGCCTAACAGATGGTCCATAAAGGGGGGCTGAGTTTGCTTAGAAGGCAGTAATGAAATTAAAATGAACATTTGGGTCAATGTTTGTATAACAGGTTTCCAGTCCACAAATAGAAATTGCAAGCCAAGTGGCTTATTGCAATGCATCTCAAGAAATTGCATCCATCTGCATCACAATGAGTTTGTGAGAGCTGCTTCACTTCTAATGAATAAGACTGTCCTCATTCCTTGCCAAATTCTGAAGCTTTTGGTAAGAACAACTGAAGAAACTTCCGTCCTGTTTGTATACATTTTGCCACAACTTCTCAAAAATTCCAAAGAAACAATTCCAATCAAAATTTCCAATTCAATCCTTCCAGAAATGCTGCTTTGCATCCAAAACATGTATAAATAGATCACAAATATGTTCCAATATTTCACCTAGAAAAATGAATTAAAGGCAGCTCTAAGAACAAGAAACTTCAAAAAGGAGAAAGCCGTTATGAAACTCATCTTGATGCTTGAAAACTCAAACTATTGTCTAAATGAAATGAAAAATCAATCATAGAACACTTTGATCACATGGCTGATATCAGAATGAGACAGAAAATTGCAACAAATCACCTTGGTTCAAGTGATCTCAGGAAAGTAAAGCGCATGCCATTTCATTCCATTTCTACAGCTCAAGCGTTCAAAAATTGCTAGAAAGTCCTTACTTTTGCTGCATCCACTAATGATAAGACTATAGTCAGTAAATATTGTATGTGAATCAGGATCCTTAAAAAGATAGCTTAGTTTGTTGATGAAATGTCAATTCAAAAACAACTCAAATGGGACAAAAACCATCCAAAATTGTTGGAAATGCTGACTGTGGCACTTTTAATGGTAAGGTACATGACAAAGTTGTCACTAATATTTTTCCTGCCGTGGTATTCAGGCTCTAAAGACCATGTCTCCATTGCCTAAATCTTAGCAAGTAATTCAAATCAAGACAGTTTAAAATAATTGATGTATAAAATTAACAACCTGCTTTCTGAGAAAGGATCAGATTTCTACAGATATTTTCATGAGGCCTGAACAGAGTACTAGGAGGATTGAAAAAGTTGAGTGTAACATCAAGAAGCTAGAAACATTCCTCTAGTATCCATGAAAGTAAAATCAAGCCTACCACCCTGCAAGGATTGCTTCAGCCGATAGACTTGATAAACTTTGAGCCATTCTGTTTCACTAGCCATAAATTTATTACAAAATATTCAGGATTCAGGTAGCAGGGTCTAAAGGCAACTAGGCAGCAAGTAAGTTCATCCTTTTGGTGACAGATTTATTTGACATAATAGAGTCAAGGAGCAATTTTGGAAAATACACAAAGAGGCCTTTTGACTTTGAAAATTCGATGAGATTGAAGCACCAACTTAACATATGTTGCTTGGCAACTACTGATTCAACAAACCTCCTGTATGTTAAGAGCTTGTTGTAAAATAGGCAGTATGAGTGTGCCACATTTCTTTGAAACTATGCATTAGCTGTAATGTAATCTATTTTCTCTCCCTTAACTAGTGGTTTGGCAATGGCTACAACTTTGGGGGGAACCAAGGTGAGACCAGGGGGCAAACAGGATGGAGCTAAAGGGGGAGAAGAACAGAGTGAACTTAGGGGCAACCAAGAGGGTAACTGGGACATATCTTCCTGTCACGGAGGATTAGCCTTAGAGCTGTGAAGCCTAATAAAGTAGATAGGACGTCCTTTTAAATACTAAAGGCGACACCTTTTCTAGATATAAATATAGGCCATTTCTAGATGGAAAATAGCAGTTGGGTTCAATGATATGTTGAAAACCATTCATAGACGTTTTGCACTTATTGTTTCAGTTACCTTCCAAGATACCAATTGGTAGCAGATTTTATCGTTTCTCAGACACAATACATTGATAATTGATGGTAACAAACGCTTTTCCTCTCCCCTGGCTACATTGGCGAAGCTAGGATGAAAAAGTTAGTCCTGCCTTGTTGGAATGAAAGAAAAACACATAAGAAGGCATCTCAAAAATTTTCTTAACCCTGCTGTTTTGAAACACTCTATGGAAAGTACCCATTTTCAGATACTTAAAGTTGACATACATCTCCTCCTACAAGCATAATATAAATTGCATGATATGATTTCACTTTTACATTGCAGAGAGATTTTAACACCGTTTTTATTTACTTAAGTCCCCTTCTAAATCACAGATTGGTGTTTTCAGAACTGCTGTAAAACATATACTACATAGAATTAAATCATATATTTCACTGTTAAAAAAACATTTGGAGATAAAAATTGGATCTTATAAATATCAAATTGTAATTGCCAGGCAAATTAGTCCTCAATGGAAACTCCAATTGAGTTAAGCTATCAGCTGATGCTTTATATTCCAACAAGTGTTGGCAAAAAGTACCTTCAGTATGCTAAAATATGATTTAACTCTTCCTTGCCATTCTAAAGCCTTGAGGTTCATAATATCTTTGCAGGCTTTTATTGTAAGGCAGAACAGTGAGACTCATTAGCTTCTCTTAAAACCAATATTCAGAAGCAAAATATGATTATCATAAACAATGAGGACAATTCTATTCTGCAAATGTATTTCATAAACCAACAACCAAGGAAAAGTGGAAATCTATCAGAACTAACATGAAAAGGTTTCAGAAACCTCTCAACTATTTCTCGTTCCCTATCCAAACGAATGATGGTACTGAGCTGCTCCTTAGTAGAAATATCGGTTGTTTCATCTACCTGAATGCTCAAGAATCTACAATTTTCAATTTCCTTGTCAATCTGATCTTGGATGCTAGAATCTATGCATTGAATGAGATCATTTTAAATCTCTGAATAAACGTCAGTGAAAACACCAGAATGTATCATTTCACCTTCTGTCAACTCCCTATGGAGACGACGTTCAAAGACAGATCATATTTTGCAGAGCATTCAAGTAGCTCCCAATAATTTCCCTTATTAAGGCCATCTCTAGATTCATCGTGACACCGAAAGGCTAATTCTTGTTTGCTTGAGAATAATATAGCTTCAGAAATGGTTTTAAGCGTCTCCCTGTTCTGCCTTACCTGCTCATTATGGCGCTGCACCTCTTTTTCTTCTCGCTCTTGAGAATAGAATAACGACCCTTTCTGTCGCATCAAAGGTCTTCCATTTCTTATAGGCCTCCAAATGGCAGTTCGATCGCCCATGCTTTCTGCAATCGGAAAGAAAACACTGCATATTGGCATATCCTAGTCTTGTCCTCGTTTGCGATTTTCCTGGAGCAAATAAAAGGCACGGCCAGCAAAACAATCTTTGTAAATTAGTTGAGCCACAAAGCCATTCTAGCTTCGCATACCATGCATCCTGAAACTGGCGATTGGCAGTTCTAGGCCCTAGTTTTGGCTGGGGCTTCTTATGCTGCAAGATCTCTTTCTGCTCACCAACAGTTCTTGCACTGAATGATTTCTCTATAAGTTCACAAATAATGTCTTCAGCTCCTCGGCTAGTTTCTACAGCCATTTCGAAAACTTAGAACTACTGTCCACCGCTACAACGTAAATTCAAACCGAGATTTTGACGGTTACAAGTTTCCTACATTTCAAAGTAGGTAGGAGCTGCCATCACAAAAGCTTCAAAGGCAATCACGTGTTAAGCCCTTCAGCCAATCAAAATGCTCAATTCCAGCGCAGCTCCATGACATCGCAGCAGCAATACCGTCCTAGCTCCTACCAGTAAAATGTGGTAGGAGAACGGTTGTTTTTTCCATTGTGAGGTAGTACAGGCACAAAGACGTGCTGAAACACTCTTTTGTTTGAGTTTCTACCAGCTCCTACCATCTCAGATGGTAGGAGTTGGGTTCAAAACAAAGATATTCTTTGGTAACCAATTAAAAATGATTTCATAAATGGTAAAACAAAAGCTGTGTTGAATGAGTTCGCTATGAAATAACGAGCTAACGGGTTGGGAAATGTTGCCTTCGCTTAAATTTTAGCCACTTTTTAAAAAGTTTGATTTTATTGAAATATTTTAGTCCTACTGGGTAGGACAGGCAGGACCTCTAACTTCGCCACTGCCTGGCTACGCCACTGCCCACTACATCACGTTGATGTAGTCAGTCTTACCTAAGCACTTACAGTTATTGCATGTTGCGTGTAAGCTACGGAATTTGAGTAACCTAGTGTTTCTATGATAGGACTGAAACACAAAATGGCGTCAAATAAGTGATAAGACCAACTTATGTTGCAAAGCTATGAAAAAGAACACTTTTCTTCAATCCCTTGCCTTGTTGTGCTGCCGAATTTTGTACTTAGGTACCGAGCATAGCTCAACCAATAGCTTGCTCATGTTGGTTGATCACCAATTCCTCAGATGTTTTGCCGCCTTGTTGGTACCATTTTAGATCTCCATGGATCGGTATGTCACGTGATGCTGCTAGCGTTCTAGTCCTACTATTTCTATGGGTTGGTAAATCTACCAGCTGCATAATCCGATAGCAAGCTACGAAAACTTCAGCTTCCATGCCTCGATAGTATGTTGCTGAGCGGTCTCATTTTTGGGCATTATAATGGCAGCCAATACCACTGACCGTTGTTGTGAAGTAAAAACATGATGTAATTTCGCGGTAGAAACCTTGGAGACAAAAGAGACACCTGAGACTATTGGGGGGGGGCGTTGCACCCCACAAATAGTTTCAAAAATGCAAGAAAGTTTTTCAACAATTATCCAGGCTGCCAAGAGAGTTGGCCACAGTATTTTCTGTGACCATTTTCTCCTTTTTCGGTAACAATTTAGTAACAATAGTTGGTCAATCGGTCAGAACGTCCCCCTCCCCAATAGAAGGTGTCTCGGCACATCATGAATACCTCCAAATTTTCAATTCCTAGAGAATACCCAGGGATCAACCTCACGGTCCACCACTGATAGCAGAAGATTCGCAAAATAGGCAAAAGTAGCAAGAGCGCAATTAGGGGGCCTGGGGGTCTATACCCCTGTCCTTTTCATCGAATGAACAAAAGTGCCATTTTTGTAATGCCTTCTCTATATCACAAAGGGAGCTTTCCTGAGATGAAAAGAGCGTAATTCCTAAAATCTTCCAGGGCTTTGCCCCCGGCCTTATTTTTCCTCCCCTACCGTGGTAAGAATTAGCTATAAGAATCGTTGGAAGTCAGAGTAACGATATCAGTAAGCCTCTCACAGTATTTCCTTCACTAGTGGATCTGAAAAAAACATTATAGGAAATTCTTTCAATCGATTTCATTGTGTTTTGATGGAACATAGAATGTCTTGTGAACATTTCACTTCATCCCTTCACATTGCATTTGCTGGAACCTGAATCTCACAGAAAGGTAATAACCACGCCCAAAAAATTCACGCCACGCCCTCCCATAAAAGAAAGCTACGCTCAGATTGCTTCCTGGGTCCTCCTGGAAATAACCGCAATTCTGCAAACAGGGTAGTGATAGAAGCGACTGAAATAGACACTATAAGTACACACAAATCAGGTAAAGCGTACGCAAATCGTTAATGTAAAAACAGCAGCACTTATAAGCAAAAAGCAAGTTGAGAGGTCACTGAGTATGATCGGCAAAAGGAAAAACAGCGACAGCAGCACCAACAATACCAGTAACAAAAATAAGAACCGTCAACAAAGAACAAATAATACACAGGAAAAGTAGCAATGCTAATAAAGCATGAATTTTCAACCGATGCATTCGAATAGATAAAGCAACAAAAAATGCCTTCAAAACATTCCTCAGCATACCAAGCTCGTTTTATAGCCCTCTTTACCATAGGCGTAGACTTGTATTTTCACCAGGGGGGGCCTCAAAAAATAGCTGCAGTAGTCAAAGGATAGTAAGAGCTGAGGGTGTTAAACTGATGTTCTTGTGCATTTTTCTTTATTGCTTTTTTCTATTTGAAAATGGTAGAAGAAACAAGCAAGAAAAAATTAAATGATTTTGATACCTATTACTTACTAGTCATAAACTTTTAGTGTTCATTTAGATAATCGCTTCTATGAAGGCACAAAAAATGTACTCTTTCTCACAGCATTTCTTGATATGAAGTTATCGATAAGTTCATCAACTGACAGTTTCATGACCTCTTCTCCACAGCATTTAATCGTTCTTAAGACATTCGTGAACGTAGGTACGTTTTCAGACGCCTTAGGCCTGAGAACGACCTCTCAGCAGTGCAACTTGAGACGGGTAAGGTAAGTATTATCCTTAACAACTTACTGACCTCTATGATCATTGATCGAAACATTTCATCTTTGATTAGAAAATCAACAACAAACTGGGTGTCTTCCAACTGTGTCCCTTGGCATCTTGCTCTATCGATTAGCATATCTCTATGCAGCACCAATCTAGGGCCATCCACATCTTCATGATAGTGCTATTTAATGTATTCTACTGATTTTTCTTCTCTGATGAGAAACTGCTCAACCTTCTTGAGATGTTCTGCTGTTTTATCAGGCCCAAATCGGTCGGTCAACCCAACAATTACACAATCCGAAATGGTGAAGTATTTATGCCTGTAAATATCTTGTGCACTGGCCGGAAAAAACGAAGCCTCCGTGCCCTCATCTATGCATCTTGGAACTGTATGCTGTCTCGGTAATTTGGGCTCTTTAATCGATCCATTACTAGCAACAGCATGTAGTATTGATTGCCAAATGCAAACAAAACGGGCATGAGATGATTTATGTTGTTGGTGACAAGAACCTTAAGAGTTAGTTATAAAATTGAACTTCCAACTTTCCGAGGGGGACTGAGTCCCTCAAAATTTTTTCAAGGAGGGCTGGAGCCCCAGTGCCACCCTAAGTCTACGCCCATGCTCTTTACTTTACAAATTTTTACCGGGTTGAACCCAGGTTGACCCTAATCCCAAGTTTTATTTTTGCCGTTTAAATGTACTCAAACTGGGTTCACCCCAGGTTAAGACAATCCTATTCACGAGGTGGGTTGAACCTAGGATGAGTGTCATGTAAATCGAACTGGGGTGAATCTGGGTTAAGGAAACTTAGGGCGCATGCGCTTACCGTTGTTTATTTAGTGAAAAACGCCATCTTCTGAACTTGGCTGACGTAGAGAACTGCGAATGTAATAGTTATCCACAAAACGGAGTGAAAAGGTGTTTAACTACCACTTACTATTTCTTGAGCCACGACAATGGTCATCAAAACTGTACTTCTCGTTGTACAATGATCATCACTTATTATTCTGTAAATTAGTTCAGCAATGGCAAGCAAGGAAGTTAGACGCATGCACTCGCAACAGCCAAAAAGAGAAACAATGCCAAGGATAAAACAATGCAATTTTGACGCTAATATGCTATGAGAGGATTACGCGAGATCCTATTGTTTTATTTACCAGATTTAATTTGATAGAATGGATTCTCGGCTTTGTCTTTGCCATATACCTGTTGCATGTTCTGTTATTGATTGCTCCTTTTGTGTTGTATTGTACTTTTTACTTGATTTAAAAAGTGGTTGAGTCGCAGATTCAGGACCGATCTTCTTTTAAAATTTTGCACTACGATGGCCTACTTTCTTTCTAAGCCTTACACGATGAAAATAGCTCCAATCGTGTAAATCAAATGGAGTTGAGCTAGAGTTGGGTTGAAACTGGGGTGAACCTGGGTGGAAGAGTGTCGTGTAAAGTGGGCATATGTCAAACAATTGCTAGTTGCATTTGTGACAACGACAATGATGATGATGATGATGATGATGATGATGATGATGATGATGATGATGATGATCTTGATTATGTTGATGATGATGATGATGATGATGATGATGATGATGATGATGATGATGATGATGATGATGATGATGATGATGATGATGATGATGATGATGATGATGATGATGATGATGATGATGATGATCTTGATTATGTTGATGATGATGATGATGATGATAGTCAATGAAAAGTATATGCAGTAAGTTCTATACCAAAAGCTAATGATGAAATACATTCTAATAATCTCCATTGATTTTCATACATGACTTTGCATACACCATAATTATCCTTATTTTTTTTAATCATTTAGCTAAGAGAGACAACCTCCCAGAAAGCTGGAATGACATTGCAAGTCAGACACAAGGTTCCAAGGTCTACACTATAGCAGGCCACTGCAGTTTGCAAGGGACTTTTAGTTCTAAACAAGCAATATTGAAAATGAAGTCCGAAGGTAAATGCATCAAACCATCTTTAAAGGTTATAATGACCAAACTGTTTCCTGCGGTCAAAGTTGTGGAGACAACTGAGAACTTCATCCTACCGGACAAATTTGACTTCGACGAACTGGAAATTGTCATTGGTACCAAGGAGGTAACAGTGAAATCATCAGCTAAGGATTCATGGGGAATTGCTGAGAGAAAACTACTGTTGGGTGATGCAAAATTGACTCTTGCATTTACTGCTGGAAAGGAAGTCAAAGGAATGAAGGACTGGAAGATCCACGTTGTTGGTAAGTTTTCATAGAAGAGTTGTAAAGCATACTAGTAAACCACGGAAATGATGCATTGATTTACAATGAGCTTTTATGTTATTTTTTGTCACGGGCACAGTCATTTTTCAAAGAAATTTTAAAATACCAAAGAAAAGTTGCGATTATAAAAGAATATCTAAAAAGTTGAGACACAGAGCTGGAAATTCATCACATTAGGCAGTAAATTTAACATGACATTTAAGGGTGAACCATTACCAAATTGCTTGGGCCTAAACGTGACTTATAGTGACGGACCACTAGCAAATCAACTGGGCTATCAAGCATCATTTTAAACATTGCATGTACGAAGGAAAGTGAAAATGAAACTTTCTGTAACGAAATATTATGGGAACAATTGCCTGCCCTAAAATTTTTATTTCCTTTCCATTTATATTTGAAGAAACGTTTTTGCAAAAAAGTTACTTACCAGGAAGACACAAAGAAGCAAGTGTTTTTACCGTGTATAAAACTGCAATGGCCCACAAGTGAAATAAGTTAATGAAATAAATACAATATATACATACAATAAATAAATAAGCATAATAAATACAGTAAATAAACAAGAAGAGGTTAAAAGCTCGAACATTTCTTTTGTGATGCAGGGTCTATTGGCGTATCAGCACATTATATTAAGATGACGATCGACAAACCAAAAGGCCATGTCTCGATGCCTTTTACGTGGGAGATTGAATCTGTACTGATGGTTGATCTTCTTGGCGTGTTTGGTATTACATTGTTGAAAGGCTACAATTTCAGAGAGGTTGGTTTTGACACCTCGAAGTTGGAAGGAATAACATTCAATGGGGCGGCTATGAAAGGCTTACTAAACCCAGATGAAAGTTTTCAAATTGTCTGTAAAGCAAGCGTTAGCTCTTCGCAGGCTCTAAAGTCAGGGGAGGTGTATTTAATCCTAACAAGGCCAGCTGGCAAAGTAACCAAATCTGCGGTGATCATTGATGTAAAAGACATCTACAACATCGGAGAAGCACTTGAGGTTTTCATCAAACATAGTAGTTTTATCAGTGATTTTAAAATGATTGGAAGAATTGAAAGAGATTGTATAATCATGCTGGCAAAGGAAGAAATCACCATAGTCGATAATGCTGAAATCAATGACCTTGTTTCGCCTTTCATTACGGAGCATGATACAAGAGAGATCCCTAAAGGAGTAAATCTTCGTGTCAAAGTACCAATGAAAGGTGTGATATCATATTGTTTTATATATCTTCAGTAACAGCAGCTTTTTTATGAGGAAGTGATTTGCAAAGCAGGTGCAAGATACACACAGGCAAGTTGCAATGTCACTGCACGCTTGTCTTTCCTGGTCTTCATTAGCATTACCTCTCTACTTCCGCACCAATCCTACCTTCCTCCTGCCTTCCAGCACTCATTGTTGTCGTTGCCTTCTTTTCTTGGGCCTCTCGATGCGTTTGTCAGCCATTGCATTCGGGTTGCCAACTTAAAACTGATTAGATGAGTATTATTAAATTGAAATCTTGCTTACACAGCTACGAGACAATATACAGTGAAAATCCGCACACAAGAAATTTCATTGTCTAAGAACCTACTCCAGTGTCTCTAATAGACGGGCCCCCAGTCTATAAATTTCAGGAGAATTCTCCTCCCCCCCGTTGCTTACTAACACCCCATTCTATTAAATTTTACAAATCGATCATGATCAGAACACGCAAAAATTAAATTATCTTTTAATAAAACAATCTACCAGCATGAAACATCTTCTGTTAGCACTCTTCTTCTATTGAAAGCTGCCGACATGCATAATCCCATCTATTAGCACCCTCTTCTTATTGAAAACTAGACCGAAATGAACATCCCCCTACTATTGCCTCCTCCCCTTCTACTAGAGACGCTAGAGTGCACCCATGAACTGTACATTTTGATTTCAAATAAGGAGATTTTCAACCTGATTTCTAGCTAAGTTCCTATTAATGGTTCAGCTTCTATCTACTGGGAAATAAACTCAGCCTGTTTGCCAATTAACCCCTTTTAAGGACGCTCTAAAAACTAGTATATACACATCAGTGATAGGCAGGGTCAAACCTATGCCTTAAACCACGGGAATAAAAATCTATGCTCTTTTAGTAAAGTTTTCTGTTCAACTATAATGTCATAGTATTTCAGTGCTAAACATTCAGCTATCTTCCATTCTGGTAATTGTTTTGGACCATGTGATAAAAACTGACACCCTGTTACTACTTCAGAACATCATCAGGCTCATTTCAAAATTTTTGGCTCTTATTTGCGAGTTTTTACCATGAATATGCTAGAAATCGGAATTACTGAGATTTGCAAGTGAAAAAAATTAGTACTGGTGGTAAGGGCTTCGGATACACGTCTGTTTTTTTAAAAGAAAGCAATCATTTGCCTGAGCCTCAATTTTTTTAACTTTCCCCGAAGTGGAGCCTAAGATTCTCTTAGTGACCGCTCATTATTTATTCCTCAGGTTGGGGCTAAAGAGACATGGGTTGGTTAAATAATTTTTCAGCCAGCTTTAAGGTTGGGTATATCATTTTTTGTTTTATAAAAGTTGGGCAGCATACTTTTAATAGCTCTATATTTGTTGGGTAACTATTATTTTTATTAGGTTTTGCATAAGGTTGAGCAGCAAAAATAATTGCCCAAATTTAACATTTCTCTTCGGTCCCAACATGAGGAACAAATTTATGAACGGTTGCTTAGAAGTTTCTTAACTTTTGCTGAAATAAACTGGCTAAACTAGGTTTCCCTTTCTTTGTTAATCTTGTATACTCGAATTTGAATTCCATCTTTAACATTTTGAAAGTAATAATGAGAAAAGATAGATTTTTGGCCAACAACAAACATTTAACTTTGGAACTTGAGCATTTCTGATCTCTTTGGCCATTTGAGCCTCATTTTCTTATAAACTTTGTTAGTATAAAAAATATACATCACTAATGAACATCACTTATTTTTCAGACAATATAAAACAGCAATGCAGTGCGTCTGCTAACATTAGCGTTGAGGTGCCCAAAATTTTGCCAATAACCATCAGCATCACTGCTGGTGGTCTTAAGTTCAAGTACCCAGAAAAGTTCAAAGCTGATCTCCCTTCAATGCTTAAATGCCTCGATTCCAATATAGCTGCAGAGCTTCCATCTCAGCTCTTTCCAAAACCAGACGGTCCAATCAACATTAAGGAGATGACCGTAGCTGCGGGTAAATTCGCAAAAATTACTGTCGTGCTAAACGGACCATTTGTGTTTCTGGGGGGCAAGCTGAACATCAGTGACTTGGAAATTACTGTTGAATGGAATAAGGGCAAGGATCTAAAATTCATGGGTGTGACCACCATTACAGTAGGACCACTATCCGTTGGCATAACATTGGAAAAGGAAGGAAACTCGTACACACTATCTGCTTATGTTGAAAGCTTTAAACTGAACCAGCTAGACGAGCTTATAGGACCGACAAAATTTACAGATGTTATGTCCCTTCTTGGTTCATTGGATGGCTTTGGCATCAAAGATTTCAAACTCATAAAGAATTTTGGAAAAGGAAGTGACTCAGCTCTTAGGTATAATAGATCTAATTTTACCGTTTTTTTCTAGAGCGCTGTACATCAACTTAACATTTTTCCACTTAACTTTTACTTCATTTGCACTATCCTATTCATTTAATCATTTGAATTTTAATCTTTTAGTTAAATTCAACTCATTCTACTCACTAAACAGGGTCTCTGGAATCCCAGTTCTTTGGGGCTGGGATAAAGTGTCGATTGAAGGACTTGTCTGGTATCCAAAAGAAAAGGGTGGGGGCATACAGCCAGACAAGGCTGTTGCAGTTGGAATTGTTATTGAAGACATAAGACTAGATGAACTAATGGAGAAGATACTTGGCGACAATTTTTTCAAAACGGCCTGGTTCTCAGAGATGGTTGCAAGTATGCAAATATATATTCTTTAACTAATTGTATTTTCATTAATCTTTAATAGGTTCCTATATTACAACACACACACACACCCCGGTTTCGGCACCCCGGTTTCAACGCCCCGGTTTCAACGCCCCGGTTTCAACGCCCCTGACATACACACACCACTGCTCAGTGAACCACGCCCACAACTACACACACATTCTCACATGAAATAACGAATTGCGACAACATATGATATGTCAAACATGATGCTTTTGTTTCATTTAAGTCGTCATAGTCAGCAATGCTTATGCAAAGGTAAAGAAGAGCACAGAGAAAACTAAAGCTAATGACATTGAAGATAAGGATAAGGCAGTTGGTGACGAGTCACTGAAAGACAAAGGAGAAAAACGAGCATTATTCAACAGTTTAAACAGACATGAATTAGCAGCTGCACGATTCAGCAGAGCTTTGAGATCTGCTGAAAAAATGAGAAGAACAAGAAACTACGAGGTGAGCCTTATTGATTTTGGGTATTTGGTATCACTTTACAATTATGTCTATTTCCTAGCCCGTTCCTGTAGGGGTGTATTATGGATGCTAGGAACGGTTCTGTCTACTATGACAAAAACTGTGAATATTTAATTTTTTCCATAGGCAATTTTCAAAGTACGAAATATATAATGCAAAATCATAATGCGTTCTGAAACATGAAGTATAGACAATACACAGGGATGGAATGGAATTCAGTGCAACTTAAAATATCATGAAAATCGAACCATCAAGGATCATACAATATCATTATAAATCGTTGTTGCAGGTGGAAAACGTGGAAGGGAAATTTATCCCCACTTCGCGCCTCCTATCACGTCGGTTGGTACCACGTGTTTATTGATCCATCTTATGGTATTTATTTGCGCCCACTTATACTATCCTCATACTGAAGATGAGACTCAAGCATGAGTCGAAACGTTAAAGTCACACCATTTATGTTACACCATTTAAGTTTAGTTAAGGAATCGTCTTCATCATGGAATCGAAACACCGGAATAGTCGTCAGTATTATTAAAATCAGAAATATGTTGTCTCTTTTTGTTGTCGTTCTGATCTTACAATTAAATATCATATTGTAAAACATAAATTATCAAAATAAATAGCTTTCTAGAGGAAAACGTCAAAATATTTATGCAGAATATAGTATTGTGCATATGAATATTCTGCACATGAATATTATGCAAATGAATATTATGCATTATTTACACAAAGAATATTATGCATGCAGAATATTATGCATAGGATATTGTGCATGTGAATATTCTGCATACGAATATTAATCATATGAATATTACACATACTGATATTCTGAATATTCGTATGCATAATATTCACATACACAATATCTACATGCATAATATTCTTCGAATGCAAATTATTCGTTTGCAAAATATCACTATACATCCTGGAAAGGCACAATGTGTATAGGTTTGATGTTTATTCACTAAAAAATATCTTTAATTTTCACACCAGATGAGAAGGCCAATGAGAAAAAAAGTCCTTCCACAGAATCAGTTGTACCGTGAAATGTTTCGAGGCAAGATGAAGAACAGAAAAAGATTGCAGTGGATGCCTATGGGACGAGCTAATAGTGTTCGTAGGGATGAGACTGCAAAAGGTAGTGAAACTTCCACAGAAAACAACAAAGAGACATCTCAAAGTAAAACTGAAGATGATGAGAATGAAGAAGCCATGGAATTTAAACTTCCTTATCTCTCTGATCGTAAAATTACAAAAGGTAAGCTACTGTTGTGATTGACGTGGCAACACTCCTTTGGCATATTGGCCAGCATATAGTAGCCAAGCTTATAATGACTTAGCCGAATATGTTTTAGTTAGTTGATTAAAGTTCGAGCTACGATACAGACGTGCTTTTTATGTGTCAATCTTCGAGAACCCAGCAATAGCTCTAACACTACTCTAGGTTGGCATTGCTGAAGCCTGATAAGTGAGTTCTCCAGAACACAGCGAAAGGGGTGGGCAACAGGTCTAAATCTCGTTTTTTGTGAAACCGTTAGCACTACTCCGCACAAAAACGCACAAAAACGGAAGTTCACAAAAACGCCCTTCAAAGTGGATATTTACAAAATCGGGGGTTTTCTTCGAACGCAATAGATCAGTGTGAGCGCACAAAAAAGACATTTTTCTCTGGCATAGCATTGTGAATGGATTAAAGCCACAGAAACGGATATTTTTTCCTCCTTTGTTGTAAGCAAACTTACATTTTTATCTGGACTTTTGTACAGAAACGGAGCAGTGTGAACGGTTGAGAGATATCTTTAAAAACCGATAAACCCAGCCTATATGTAATTATATTCGAATTATCTGTGTATACACAGATAATTTGAATAATTACATATACACTTTCTATAAATAGAATGTCCACGTATGTTATTTCTGCTGTCCTCCAACAATTTAATTTCTGTAATTTATTATTGTTTCAAGTGTAGCTCTTCACTTTCCATTACTGTCATGCGCAAAGCATTTCAGTTCAAGAGTTTTTGCTGAGAAAGTCATAAGACAGCTTGATACTGCAATTGTAACAATTTTAAGACAGTTTCAGTGCTAGGCCAAAAAACGTGCGAAAAGATGATATAGGTCAATGGAAATAGCAAAAACCACTCAAGATTTCTCAACAAATTTGCTCTTCCTCCTGCGCAGGTGTGACTTTCGTTGGAATTTTCAACATTCCTCAGGACAACGGTTGCAAAGGAGATGCTCTCTGTCTATGGCTTGGTGAAACAGTTGGTCGTGATGCCACTATCGAAATATCTGGTACAATTGGAAAGAAGTCGTTTGCACTTGGTGCAAAATTTGCAGGCTCAATCCCCATAATTCGAGGCAAACTCAATATGCAGTCAATTGAGCTCAAACTGATACTAAATGAGATAAAATCAAGGGTGGTTCTTGAGTGTACATTGTACTGGTCAGATAAAGAAATCCTTGGAAAAAGTCAGTTACAGTTCATGGGTAAGTAATAACATAAATGACTTTCTTTGTGTTTATGCAAATCAAATGAATTCTTCAGATCAAGGGAAAGTGCAGTTAAAAACTTGACAAAATTGCATGCCAATCCTCTGTAATAAATTTGACACACATTCAGGAAGAGAAGGATGTATTGTTTACAAAACTTAGGGACCTGTCAGTAATTCTTCCGGGGAGGAGGTGGAAGGCATCTAGAAGGGGGACCAACACTTTAAGCACTCACAAAGAGAGGGTATGAAAAATAAGGAGGGATAAGCATTTTATTAAGGATATGTAAGTGTCTTCCACCTCCTCCCCCAATGATAAATGCTAAGCAGAAGTTTTGTGAGCCAAAAGTTTCGTGATTGTCGCGATTTTTGACCTTTTGCGAACTTTTCAGTCTTTGAAAATTCCAGAGTCAAAATTTGCGAATTTTTTTATCGCGAAATTACAGAAAATTCCAACTCGCGAAAGTTTTTTCAATGGGATATTGTTAGACGAAACAAAGTGTTACAATATTGTGCGGTTCATGAAGCAAGGAATATAATCTAAAGAATTAATGACAATAAACTCAGTTACACTAAATTTCTTCCAGAGCAGCCGTGGCCTAGCGGTAGTGCACTCGACTCAGACCAACATGGTCCTAGGTTCGAGGCCCACCGCAGGCCATTGGTGATGTCAGGAAGGGCATCCGGTCCCAATTGCTTGTGCCAGAACTAAAGTCCTCTCAGAGTCACCCTCCAAGCCCCAAGGCATTGGGGGAAACGAAGGTAAAATCGAGTAAACACTAAATTTCTTCCATTTAGGCAAGATTATGGTAGGTTTCACAGGCAAACTAAAGCTCGAATTTAACATGATTGGTCTCTGGAAGAAGGCATTTCACCTCGATTATTTGGCATTTGGGAATCTTCATTTAGCAATTGGTATTCAAGTGGGAGTGCCTCTTCCAAGCTTCGGTAAGTAGAAACTTATGACAAGAACAATATTTGGCAATAGTTTGCTGCATTACATTCTGTCACACCCTGGAACTCATTGGAAAACTGTTGTGAGAACTATTCATATGACTTACTCCGCCCATTGCCCAAAGAAATAATGAGCTTTCCTTGATATCTACTCACATCAACTGACAAGAAACTAACAAATTGTAAATGCACAGCCAGGCCTGTAGCAATGCGGTGGTATGGGCGCGTGAATGTCGTCCCTGGGAAACAGCCCACTAGCTTTCAGTTAATCCTGAACGTCTGTCTGCAATTGTTTTTGTCATTATCTCATCTCTTTAGCTGAGGAGAAGTATCCCAACATAGTATACTTTTTTCATTATTATTGCAGATCAGGAGCGTCAAACTCAAATTATCTGGGGGGGGGACTTAAGGCAAGGTGAGGATTCAGTAGTCTAAATAAGAGGCAGTTAAGCACTATCCACTACAAGGTTGTCCATCAAAGCTTAAAGGTAATATGCCTCAATAGCTAACCCGCAAATTTCGTAAATCACCTAATACAACTTTACCACCCCCTAACACACAGTCCTGGCTACGGGCATGCGCAGAACCAAGCTTCAAACAGTAAGACACGTTGCAAGATCTCAAGACGTCACTGTAGATCTGCGATAGAAGCATCCTTTTGCAAAATCTGCAAAAATTCTTTCTACTCTTAATATTATTCTTCACTTCATTCCAAATATAAATATCATTAATAGACAATAATACTTTATATTCATAGAGTTTGGTGCTGAGGTCTGGGTTGGAAAAATTGAAGGCGGTAATGATAAAAATATTCTCAAAGTCAGTGGATACTTTGGTATCGATCCTTCCAATCCGACAAAAAATTACGTATATGCAACAATGAATTCATTTGCCATGGAGAACCTCCTCAAAGCGTTTAATCTGGGAATCTCGCTTGTGCCTAAATTTGTGCTTGAGACAGAATTCCCCGAGGGGATCACCATTGCATTCAGCTCGGAAGGTAAGCTTTTATTCAGTCATCATGCAGCTTGTCGACTGTCCATTCTAGAAAAGTTCTTTCGATGCTCAAACTGCAAATCCTATTTTCATAAAGAGGCTAGTTGTCCTTCCGTTGTACTTACCAAGATTCATTGATTTCCTGTTGTAAAGGGAGAGTATGGAAGCGAAAGAGATGTTTCTGTTTCTGTAAGAAATCTTTGGTATAAAATGTAAAGCATAAAAAATCGGGGAAATTCCCTTTCGATGTTAAGCTTTCTATCAACATCGCAAATATATGATCTGCATTCTGTTACTTCGACAGTCTACACTGCACAATTATACTCCTACCAGAGAGCTCAATTATAATTTCTACTAAATATTAGCATTTCTTGGAATCAATGGGCCCCTTTGAAGCTGACTTATTACTTTACTGACTACGACTCCTAATCATCAGATTTTGGGGGCACCATTTTCTGAGCCACAACGCCCCTGGTGCAAACTAAGGCCAGTGGTGCAGTGGCTATGACAATGGGCTACAGCCCGCACAGCACAAAATCTCCCGGCAGATTCACATTGCATCTATGTCTGTAGCCCCCAAAACTGCCCCTCTATGACCCTGAATATTGCGAAAGCTATTATTTAAGTTGGTTTCAGTTACTGCACATTTTACTATTAATCGGTCTAATTTCCAGACACAACGATCGATGCCCTTGATATTCATATCCAGGCTGGGCTGTACTTGAAGGGAAAGGTCAAATTCCTCGGTATTGTCGCTGGGGCGGAGGTTGTGGTAAACCCACCAAAAAGATTCCTGGTTGACATCAATCTCGGTCCAATCGATTGGGTAGATGGTTTGATTCAACTGAGGAGGAGCGCCACAGATAGAAAGAACGGGCCAAAGGCATTCATCTATCTGACAACATCATCAATTACTGTTCAACTCGAGGGCTACATATCTCTCCTTGGAATATCAGCCTACGTTTACATAGACGTATCAGACACTGCATTTAAGTTCAATGTGATAACTGATTTATGGGGGATAATCCGTGCTCAACTGTACGTCGAAGCGGCCTATGGAAGTCTTGCTACTTTGGGGTTTGAAGTAAGTACATTCATTTGCTTCAATATGGTGTCAAGGAAAGTAGTGTAACTCCATTATTATTATTTTTATTGATAACAAAATAAACCAGCTTTAAGTTTGTTAATCTCTCAATGAGCACTCTTGGCATCTATGGCGTAGCTTCTAAATCCACTTTGCAAATGCTACAAGATCTGCATTTTGACAACAATTTCCAGCAAACTAATATTATAAACGCATCAGATATTGCAATCAGATATTGCCATCAGATATTGCCATCAGATATTGCCATCAGATATTCTTACTAAATTTACTGCAGGCGCAATCAAGAATTTTTCATAAACAGTCACGAATAATGTTTCAATGTTAAATATAAAAAGTATTAGGATGAAAACCGACTGAAAATTCTGCAGATCACTTCTAAAGAAAATTTTATAAGAAGACCGTTGTATGGTAAAAGTAAAATTGCCAGCATTGCCATGTGGGGACTCTTATAATGGCTATCTAAGTCTTCTTCATTTCCTTGCCCAGTTCACGTCTTTTTTATAGGAAAAAAGTTTATAAGAACACGAGGCTCAAATCGCAAAAATTGCAAGAAAATCTTAAGAAAATCACAAGGCTCAGTTTCCAAAATTAAGTTTTTTATTGACCAAAAATTGATATTACGTCATTACTACATTCAAAAATTTAAAGGTGGAATTCAAATTCGAGTATACATGACAGACAAAAAGTGTAACCCAATACAACCAGTTTATTTCAGCAAAAATTTAGAAAATTCTAAAACGTTCTCAGGCTCAATTTTGGGAAAGGTTAAGAAATTGAGGCTCAGACAAAATGAAGGATTTTTTATAAAAAAAATGCGTTTAATATAACACATCTTTATGTGAGGCATCAATCGATCTTGATACTTCATTATATTCCTTTAGTTCAGAGCGTCGGTCAGTATTAACTTCCATTTGAAAGACTTCCTTAAATCGGTCAAAAACTATTTGAAGAAGGCTGCAGATACTGCAAAGGAGAAACTAGAGGAAGCCGAACAGAAAGTGCGCAACTCGAAATATGCGCTTGAAAATGCGAGACGTAAGATGGCGTCCTGGCGAAACAAACTTGATGAATACAAAAGATGGCTACAGAAGAAGTCAGATGAATTAGATGAAGCGAAAAAGAGAATAAAAAGTGATTGTAAAGAGAAATGTGGGACAGGTTGTTTGCAACAAAATTAAGTAATTCGTTAATTGGCTGATTTATCAATTTAGTATTTCACTTGTTTACACCTTCCCAATGTCTTCGTTTCAAAAACTATCCTTCTTAGGCCCCTTAAAAAATCATTAGTATATCATCCTTTCGCAAATTTTTAGACGTTGGCGGGTATTTTTTTATTTTCATTTCATTTTATATATTTACGGAGGGTTGTCCTTCAGCATTGCTGACTTTCGAGGGGCCCTCCACTTAAGTACTTACAAGAACAATTTAAATTAATATAAAGGAATTTATATACTCTCTTATTCACTTACTCTTTTACTCTCTTTACTCCCTTACTGTCTCCCTTACTCCAATTATAAGAGATTACAACTGACATGCCTTGGGTGATTATATAGTTCTTCATAATAGTAATTAAACACTCTATTTCGACTATAAATATCGCTACGACGATGTTATGCACCCTTGTGGAAGGTAGAAAAAGTATGTACTGTCCACACTCTGAGTTCTGTGTTGATTGACAGCTGAGAAAATAAATGCAGTCATCGGACAGACAAAAAAGCAACGTCTTATACCAAATACAATATTCCCAATGCCTATTTATGCAAAATTCATCAAAACAAAGAAAAAAGAATTTAAAAATAAAAACAAATGATGCGGAAGGAGAAAATGACGCACGAGGGGATGATAAAGTAGTAATTTTATTTTTCAGTTTTTCCTTTATTCCTACCTTCTTTGCGTTAAGCATAAAACCAATCGTTATAAAATCTCAATGCTCACGTGTGCAAGCATGAATGTTTTGCAGTTTGTGTGCCATTTCTCACGTGGAAGTCAGAGTGCTTCAAAGTTTGGTGGTGGTGGGTTGGATGTCCTTGGTGGGACAACTGCAAATGGAGAGTTCCTAACCTTATTTGCATCGCTGGCTGTGAAATCGAGAAGGCTGCCAACAAATTCATTGTTTGGGCAGAACAAGTCGGTCTTAAGGTACGTCTTTGTCGCATCAGCTTGGATAGCAAAATGTTCTTGTGACTCTCTCCTAGCACTTGCTTTCTCTTAAGCCATGGCCAAACACTCCCAAAATTCACTAAGTTACTGACTATGCACCACTGTGGCATTTCTTTTTTGTCTCAATTATTGTACAGTTGTAGCAATGGGAAAGATCAATTACCTCAATCTTTCTAGATACTCATGGGGTTTGCTGATGTTGCCAAAGGTCTTATTAGTGTCGGTGAGGGAGTCGTATCCTTCGCAGAGGACGTTGTAGACTACGCAGCCAATTTCCTCCGTTTTGTCCAAGAAGTTGTCGCAGTTGGGTCGCAAATTCTGCAAGATGTTGCCAATTGGGTAGCAGACAATCTGTTTCAGATTGACCTTCTTGAGCTGAATGGCAAACTTGACAATCAATTCACTGCCTGTGTTGGGTTGAAACTAGACTGTGTTATAGTAGGATGGAAAATAAACTATTCAGGTGAGTCACGTGCACTTTAAGCATCATTAACTTGCCTTTTATACTTCAGTGCTAAATATAACTAAAAGTAGTTCTGCATAAAACTTATTTAATTGTTAATTCGGAAGCATGGGGTGCATAGCAACTACAATTTCACAAATTATACTGTTTCTGCTCTCGAAGGCTGGAGTGGTACAGAGTAAATTGAGTAAAGTGGTACCTGAAGTATTTTAAGAGCAGCTGCAGTTTACTATTGGTTAAGCATGGACAAATTTTCTTGAGAAATAGCTTAGAAATAAGCACAATATTGCTCATGAATAGAGCGGAGTAGAATAGCGCTTAGAGTGCGTGTCTATTATGAGGAAGGTCAAACCTCGACTGGATGCTTGCTCTCTGTCTACGTAGCTGCGAATGGGACCTAGTTGGTTACACCAGGGAGATAGAGGAAGGAAGGAGAGGCACTGGCCACCCAACCTCACATGCCGATGACCAAGGACAAGTGTCATTTCTGACAAGCACTACGTAGAAAAGAATGCGAAAGCCTGCTGTTACCTATACCAATAATTAGGTTTATTAGAAACCTTGAGCTGTAGTATTGTTGAATTTGAGGAATTAATAGAATACCTAGATCTAAAAAATCAATAACAATAACTTGAATAGGGCATTGATTTTTTAGTACGACTGTATTTTCTTTCCTCAGAATGGATAAAACAACCTTTTGCATGGGAGCACCGATCTCCTGTATACAAGTACATGCCTCACCTTGCCTAAACACTGCACTGAAATTTTCTAAAATTATTCTTCTCACAATAGGGCAGATGTGTATCAATGCGAACTTCTGGAATTCTCTTGCTTCTGAAGCGTCAGAAAAGAGATACCGTGGTTTGAAAAAGATGGAAAATCGAATCAATGAGATTGAAGGCAAGAAGAAAGACTTAGAGACAAAGCAAGGCGAAGTAGATAGTAAAGCAGATGAAGTGGAGAAAAATGTCGAAAGCAAAACATCTGAACGCGGAAGGAGAGACTATGTGCCCACTGAAAGAGAAATGTATTACCTTCGTCAAGCCAATGAGAGGCTACCCCCTGTGGTTACAAGAGGCCCAGAAACTACTGCATCCTTCAAAAACTATGCACCGTGGGTATTGATCCATGACTTTGACTCAAGAAACTTTGATCATACACCATTCCAAGATAATGACATCCCTGCAGAAAAAAGGACACTGGATGAAAGTATGATACTATAAAAGCTCCATAAATTTTCCCCTTACGCTCTTCTTCATTCGATATTATATATGCAGTCTATTCTCTTCTCTTTCTTCACTTGCCATTATTGGTAAAACATCTTGTTAGTTTTCAGGCCCAAAAATAAAGGGAGCTGCAGGTTCCTCTTCTTCTTCTCTCCTTTGGACCCTTCAAAAAGGTAGAGGAGCAAAGGATATGAGTAAGCAATCCAAATCGCCAAGGCCCATCCAACAAAAAAGATTTTCTCCTTCTAGTTAAGCAGGCGATCAAGTGATCTTGAAATTTCTTCTCATTAATTACCTTTCCACCGTAGAAACACTCACATCTCTCAAACAGCTGACAATTTGCACAACTCTGCCAATTTTGGTGGAAAAGTAAAACCATTATTGTGCAATAAATCTTACGAATTCTTCTTTTCATAGACTGGGAAGAGCACGCTTCGTCTCCCTGTATCCAGATCAGGAAAGTCATTGATAAATACAGCATGATAGCAGATGGCCTGGCCTCAGTTCATGATTCATTGAAAGGAATCAGAGAAGGTTATCAAACAACGAAAAGAAGCATGCAACAAGGCGTTGATTCACTAAAGAGCAAAATTGACTTGACAGGTAGAGATCTCTTGCTTTAAATTCTAATATCAACAAGGTTGATATTGTCTCCCTCTCTACTTAACCTCGATCTTTCCTTTTGTTGTGGGGTTCTCTTATGGACCAGGGTTTTGTAAAAGAAATTTAGAGCTGCACATAAAATCTAGCGATGCTGTGTTGGAGAATTTAATCCTGGTTGACAATGGGACCAATGAAACTCAAGAGACAATGAGACGAAATGACTGAAATTACAAGAAACTTTTAGAATTTGTTCAAATGGTCAGTTCCTTGTTCAAATGGTCGGTTCCTTGATTAAGAGTAATTTTCTACTACATTCAAAGCAGCATTATTACCCCCATTAAATGGATCTTGTAACAATAACACATCATGGTCATAAAAGTTTGCTACTTACTTTGTTAAATGCATAAGAAAAAGCAATATTTTAAACTGCAAATAGCGAGTACATTCGCATTCACAAGAATACATTCGCAAGAAGAGATGCTTACAAATACCATAATAAACATCACTTTAGCTCGACTTTTTTGTCATGCATTTGTCTGCCCTTTTAATGTTCCAATTAATTTCTCTAGTATTATTTTCTATTTTCTCTTCAATAAAACTAAGCACTTTTGAATCACACAGTTTTTTTATTAACAATGCACAAAAATTTTTCAGAATTGAACATTTTGTGTGGAGCTGCACGTCAGAAAAACCTACTGTAGACCTCAAAACTTTTCCTCAATATTAGATATCTAATATTAGATAATAAAGCAAATTGTAGGATATGATTGATCTGCTATTATGCAAAATATTCCACCAACTGTTTGAGACCGTGTATGTCAGTTTCAAAAATAACTGGAATACCAAACCAGACTGGAAGAAACGATGAAACTAAATGACTGGAATTACATTAAGAATAGATGAGTGAGATGAAGACAATTGAAACCGCTGAACACATCTGTACACCTTTTTTGCTCTTGATAAAATCTTGCTTAGAGATAAAGTTTTTAGAAAATATTCAAAACGCAGAAACTCGCTTTGCATTAATTCATACATGGCTAGCCATTGAGATTACCAAAATTACCCTTGCAGAAAAACATCATAACATGACACACGAGGAACGCCAAGATCTTTACCACTGGTACAACGAAGCGAAAGATGGTATGAAAAACTGTTGATCCTCAGTTAGCGCTTTATTCAATATAATCTTGTGGTCAAAGTACAACATGCAATGCCTCAAAATCACTCGCGTACCTAGATCAATAGATTAGAAGCATTTTTACCATCCTTAATCCAAATTTATTTCATTTTCACTTCCCTAGGCCTTAACAAATGGAATAAGAAGACAACTGACGTTTTGGCAGACCAACGCATGATGGCCTTACCAACTTTCAGGAGTCAAATTAATCACATATTGATGAAGGAAAAGAACACTGATTTCAAAGGCTACATGCACGAGCTGCATACAATTGGACAACAAGCATCAAAGCGATCAGATATCCCTAACGTAAAAATGGAAGATGCAGCCAAAGAGCTTTATAAGATCAAGAGGGTAAGCTCTAGCTTTTGATGCAGCTGTTCTCATGAACATCTTGAGATATATATGCCAGCATGCTGGAAAGCTCCTCGTCAATTTTTGCTAATCATATGTGTCAATGTCTCAAAGGTCAGCGATAAGCTAGCTTTAGAAAGACTTAGGTCATTTGAGCACACTAGTTGTGTTAGCGTATTGAATCTTCTGCAGTCACCAAATTTAAAGGGCCAATCAAAGCCTCCTGGCTTGCTGTACGATGACATCACGATCAGACTACAATTCAAATACAAATCTACTTTTCTGTATCTCCTCTTATTTTGTGTAAAATGTAAGGAATCGCATTTGAAAAAAGGCACTGTAAAATACTATTAAACATGTTAATTTTTAATGCTCTAACAACCCTATCTTCCCTCTCCTATGGAATGGAATATGCAAATTACAATAAAACTAAGGCGGTAGAAGTTAAATCACGTGTTCACATTCCAGGATTTGCTTAAGCTGGTTGCACATGATGACATAAGTCCATTGCAGTTTGGAAGACAGGTGAGAAGTATTCGTTCAAACATAAGAGGCGTTAGACGTACAATGGAGACATGCAACTAGGTAATTGAGAAGATGGAAGAGTTGGATTAATCCGAGATTAGTGAAGAACTGTCGTCAATTGAGTTATTCTCAGAAAACTTGTAGAACTTCAAGAAACTAGCTTTTACAGTACAAGATTCAGCGATAAATGAATCGAATCAATTTGATTCCAGCTTAATTGTTTTTTCTATGCAAAGTACTTTTTTCTGTAAGGTAGGTAGTACAGCCAACCAGTGCAACTCAATAACTACTACGTACAAGTGATGAATGTTTAAACGATATAGTTAACAAACAATCAATGGAATGAAATGAATGAATGTATGCACAAGCGAATGAATGAACTGATAATAGAACAATTGAATGAATGAACAAATGAATAAATATATCAGTGAATGAACGAAAGAATGATTGAAAAAATGAATAAATAAAAAATAAAAGAACTAATGAAGAGCAGAATAAATGAAAGAATTAAGTAATTAATAAATTGATGCACGATGAAAGAAATAAATTGATGAATTAGTGAGAAATGAATTAATAATTAGTTTAATAAGTAAATGGGCTAACTATTGGATTAGAGGATAAATGAACAAATAAATGGAGGAAGAACTAACGAGTTAATAGAAGAATGGCTTAATAAATGAATGAGTTAAACAATACATGAATAAATGAATGAACAAATGAATGTATGAATAAATAAAAGAATGAATACACGAATAAAAGAATGAATACACGAATAATTGATCTTTGATGAAGAGCCTTATAAGTCAAACAAAGAATGAATGAGAAAATAAATCTATAAGAAAAAGATTAAGTAAGCAAACAAATAAAGATTGGTACTTTATAACAATTTGATGATGAATAATGAGATGAAATAATGACTACGCAAATAAGAGGATAAATTAAAGATATATATATATATATATATATACATGTATATATATATATATATATATATATATATATATATA
>WIPJ01000945.1:1064105-1117897 GCA_018155075.1 Cassiopea andromeda
ATATATATATATATATATATATATATATATATCATTTACCGAAGTTTCTGTGAACAGATTCATCTAGACATATATCTTAAGTAGTTTTGGAACATTGAGTCAAATTTGTGCACTTTGAATGTATATTTAGTTTTTTAAATTAATATTACATAAATTAATAATACAGTACATTCACTTACAGTGAAAGCAAATTTCCACAAAACTAAATTGTCCGTAGGAAATGCAATGGTCTTCTACTTCCGAATCAGTTGCAAGTTCTACAACTTTACAGCCTCAATTCTGAACGAGTTCACAAGTAGTTCTCCACGATCTCTTCCTAAAAGGAAGCAAAAGATTTAGACAACATCTGATGAAACCAGCCAATGGTCTTGCCTCAGCATTACCTTGAAGCAAAAAGTTTTTCTAGCTACCTATTTAACAGTCATTAATGTCAAACGTGATTTTGATATCCACTTTTTCTGGAACAACGATGACTGAAGTCAATTGTTGGTCTCTCATACCATGTAAAATCTTATCATTTTCAGTCTTTTTCTATTCCTGTCTATCTTCTAACCAAGAAAGGTTGGTAGCTGGTTCAAAGGGAGTATCGTAAACAAGAGATTTCCCGATATATATGTAAATTATATTGTTCTATGCAACTGCTATGCGGAGTAGGAGGCTCCCACGTAGAGGCGAGGTGAAATGGGTAATAGTACGGTAATGGCTTATTTAAGAAATGGAATATCAAATATAAACGTCTACGAAATTTTTAACAAGCCAAATACATATCATCCAGCGGCGTGGGTTTAGGTGTGGGGACGAAACTGAGACCTTTAGATAAGACATCGATATGTGATTGCTTGGGATCGAATTTGCTAAGGTTATGGATCAGTAGAGAGTTATCGTGATTATCTAGAATTGCGCGGTGCAATGTATATCAGGATAACAAAAACGAGACAAAAACCTTTATTTTCTTCTATTCACTTACTTGTCAAACAATTTCACATATCTTTTCCGAAATATTGAGCCTGAAGGCTTTTTCGAATCTTCGAGAATCTTTTCAACTTCAGTTCTTGTAGCATGCAGCTTGTCCAAACTAAATATCTCGTACTCCCTGAAATCGTTGTAAAAAGTTATGGTTGAAACAAACAAAGGGAGAAATTTAATACGAACTCACAATTTAAGCCACACATCTTACGAGATGTTCTAAAGGGAAACGGGTAACTTGAGTAAGTAGTCAAAAGTAGACAAAAACAGGTAGCATAACCTTGCTTCACGTTAGATGTCTGATCTTCAATCAGATCCGATATCGAATGTCTTTTGCTTATACACATCTTTTTATCAAAAAGCTTTATTGGCTTACTAGTGAAACGTTCTTAACATTTTCACGTGTCCAGTATCAAGGTTTTCTTAGAACAATTTTTTAGCTTCAGTGAAAGCGCATGCACATTAGTGGAAAGTGAAAAAGCTCCATAAGCATCTGAAATAATGAAAAATCCACGTACACCATAGAAGTAAAATTCTTAGAGGGCAGCCAAAACAAAATATATAGCATTTTGTACACAAATAAATTAAATATTAAACACATGTAAACTTTCATAGGTCTCAAAAATCCAGCACTGAACTTTCTTAATTTTTTGAGTAGCTGAATACTACTGTCTTATTAACCACTTTCTTTTATAAAAACATGCATTAGCTCTTAAATAATAATATGAAATCAAGCTGGTGTTATTTTCTGTGAGCCAATATAGACAGCAGGTATTTAATATCGGATTAGATTATGGATGAAAATCTATTATATGACTGGGCCTTTAGAGTAAAGAAAAACACAATTATTTTATTTTGAAAAATGAAAGTAATACTGAATAGTGAGTATACTCTTTAGGGAAATATCAGTAAAATTACTAATCATGTGACCTTCAACTTCTTCCTCCCTTTCATCGTTAAAGCTAAAATTTAGGCCCATTATGCTACGATTTTCCTGCAGTTCTTCAAACTGTATGCACAAAAAACTATGTTCAGACGCAAAGTAAGATAATACATTTGTTCTGCTGTACTGTAAGAAGGAAAATAATGTCATTGAATAACATACATTTTATTCAAAGTGATTGGCACGAGTGTCGTCATTGACTCTTTATTCCATAAATCTTCCTCTTTTAAAACTAGTTTCTCTTTTTCAATTACGATTCCGAAAATCACAGAATTTACCATGCTAAAAAAGTAAATATACATTTCAGCAGCTTTGCACAAACATCTTAATTCCCTGGTTGGCTATTTTTCTTTTACCTCAGCCTCGCTATATTTTGTATGATAATAACCTTCATTGAATTATTTACGATAAAATAAGCGAAAATGTTAAAAATTGAAATTCTACCCTTATTGCTCACAAGTAAAAAGTATTTACGAGCTTCGACTTGGAAGATCACAAGGAATGATTAAGTTGTATCATAGTCTATACTCATAGAACTGCAGACACGTACTCGCATTTTCACTTAAAGCATGTTGTTTCTCAATGCACCACCTGAAGGTTTATTTACGCACAAAATTACTGAGGAGGATTGCTTATGTCATATATCAATATGGTTGAAATTAATAGAGGACTGAAATCTAGTCGGCATGCTACAGTTTCAACAAAGAGTGCAAATGACGTACTATGATATATCTTTTCTTTGAATGCCTTGAACTATGCACATATTAACAAAGATGTAAATCATTAACTCAGCTAGCTTCCACGGAGTTGCTACAATATCTGAAATAAAAAAATACTATTCAAAATGTGATCTAAAGCTTTTAGCAACCAAAAAACCAATACCAATGGGTGCAAACCATCCATTTTCTATTTCTCCTTTTTCCTTGCGATATAGGTATCTTAAAATGAAAAATTATCTTGATTAGGTAAGACAATATCTCTAACCTTTCAACAGTTTGACTGGAACAAATCATTTTTGTAAGAAAATTTTTCATGTTTTACACCGTCATACTTTTTGGGTGTGTTTACATTCTAAGTCTGTACCAAATCACTTTCCTTTTTCAGTGTCTGTAAAGGAAGTAACTTTCCACAGTGCCAATAGCCAGTGAAGAAAAGAGGTCTCCGACGATAAGCATTTTCAAAGCACAACATAACTATGTAAGAGATAATGACATAGATTGAGAGAAAACTATTGACAATAAATATCTTCAATGACAGGAAGAAGTGCATTTTCTTCTAAAATAGTCCTTTGGTGAAGTTATTTCTGTTACAAAAGTTAGATTCAGTAAATTGCCTTGTGGTTTGTTTTTGAAATAAGGCAAGAATAAATTACCATTTGTACTATTTCCAGGGCAGGATAGTTCACAACTCGATGCAGTTTCTAGAGCATTAGATATCTACAAAAATATCACAGCAATAAAGCACCCACTAAAACTGGCATTTAGTCTTAATTTAAACAACTCACAATATAGTCTATAGATATAATATCATTTATAAATAAAACCAAGTTATACAAACGATGTTCATATCTAAGTCTAGATAACTATTGAATTAAAAAGCATCAAAGATCAATACAGATGAGCAGCATCAAAATAAATCGGTTTCAGGTTGTTAGTACCAATTCATTCGTGCTTGCTACCAGAAATGTGCTGAGACACTTTCTATTGGGGGAGGGGCATTTTGAACATTCAACCAACTACTGTTACCAAAAAAATGACGGAAAATACATTGGCCAACTCTTTTGCAGCAAGGGCGACTTTTGACCAACTTCATTGCAACTTCAAAAGTATTGGGGGGCATCATGCCACAACGCCCCCCAAAATATATCACTGCTTGCTATATTCTAAATTGACAATTTGATATGAAAAATAAACAGTATTTCTCACACTTTGTTTGCAATTCCAATTTGATTCATCGGTTGCTTTTTTATCACCAAGAATCTGCAATATTTTTAAGGACTGAAAAAAATTGATTTTAATATCGCTCTTCATTCCAGATCAAACATGAATTGAGTCATCTGTTATTAAATGAATGATGTCAAAAATACAATAAATACCAATCAAAATTTAAGTGTCAAGATAAAATTAGAATGTAAAAGTACAAAGAAAATTGAGGAGAATTAGGTGTATTTGGACAGATTTCGATAAAATAGACACTCGGGATCTAAAATCGGTTTTTGCTGCACACATTAGGATGCCTCAACTACGTTACACAACTGCCATCAATGACCTACCACGCTCAAGCTCTAAGAAAGAATAACGAAGTATATAATAAGGGTTTCGCAGCAGTTAGCCAATGGACATTCACCTAGTCAATGATCCTTGACAGCCTAATCAAAGTCTAGATTAAGTACAACAGTAAGCTGATCTCAGTTTGATGAGCTAATTGGCCGAAGCAATGAGAAAAATGCTTATCAGCTAAAATGAAAAATGCTTATCAGCTTGCCATTCAAGCAACCTCTGTTATCAAAAAGATACAATTTCTGGTTTGATGACATCGAAAAAATTCAGCCATTTACATATTCTAGTTCTTGGAACACCTGCAAATTAAGAAAAAAGAACTACAACATCAGTAATTTAAACTTAGTTGTAAAAAAGTACCTAAACCCTAAATCTGTGCTGCTACTTGTTAATATCAAAATGATCATCATGTGAATTCTAGAAATATGACAGAGGCATCAACCCGCAAATACTCAGTATCTGAAACAAGCATTGAAAATTCAATGACGTATTGATAGAATGACTATGTACCCCAAATACATTGCTTTTACAACAATGACGGAGTCTTCTGCAAAAGATAAGTCATCTCAATGGCTTTCAACATCAGAATTCTTTAAAAATTAAAGTCCTTGCATTTCTATCTATGCCTCTCTAACTCTTCAGGTGCCAAACGCATAGATATATTACATAGTTGGCCAGATGCAAAAAGCTCAAATAAATAACACCTGAGGAAATGGCCTCAACCAAAACACATGAACTTCACTATACAAAGGGCATATCACTTTAAAAAGTCTGTTACACTCTGAAAAATCACATATTTCACAGAAATCACAAAAATCAACCATAAAACAGCAAAAGATGGTGACAAAAATCAAGAAAATTAAAAAAATCACAAAAATCACATAACATTCTAAACAATACCTCACCTACAACAAAGGTGTACAGCAGACACCTAACACTGCCTTTTATTTCCTTAAATTAAAAAACATTATTTAGAGACAAAATAATTTAAGTATAGATTTTGTTTGGGTAACCAAAGTTACAACCAAATTAGAAGGCTTGCATATGAAGCATCCAGGAATATTTCATAATCCAGGAACAAAATTCAGGAAGCCTTTATCAGTACATTGAAAAACAAAAGACCTTATGAAAGAAGATCCTTTTAGTGTGGTTTATTTCTTGAGAATCCTAAAAATTTCCAGCAATATTTCATAATATTTACAAGAATACATGGTCCTTCATGTGCACAGACCCATAGGCAGTGAAAGGGGGAGCAGTGAAGGGGCTGCTCTCAATAATTCACTTAGGGTGTCCTGCAAGGAAATATTCACTCATATTATAATTGATCTATGTTCCATCAACCCAGTTCAACTGTCTACATTCCTGCCTGTGCAAGAGACTACATATGCACAAAGATGTATGCACCAGATTATCTATACAAGCCATAAATATATGGGTTTCCTTTACTAGCTCGTGAAAAAATTTAACCTCCAAGCTACCAAAAATTTTACTGCAAATTGCATAATTTGTTATTTTCTTTCCCTTTTCCACTGCATGCTCAAATGTTCATCAACACTATTCATCATTTCTCAACAAGGGGTCATAAAGTAAATTTTATGTATGAGTTATTAAGTATACTTTGATATGTTGATGCATGAAGTAAATCTGATATATAGCAAATTGATATTTATGTTAAATATACCTCTTATGGAAAATTTAAATCAAAACTAAATGTTGAATTAAGTTATTAGGGATTGTTAAAAACATTTTGTCAAAACTAGGATGCTCATCTCAGATACTTTTGTCTTCTATTTTCTGGCCTTTATAATAAGAATAATTTTTTTCCTTCCTAAGTTATGCTGCTATGAAAAACCTTATAGCAAGGATTAGTGTACTTTACACATACACACATACATGTACACAGATCTTCAAACTAAGCTAAAGCTAAGGGAAAAATTGCTAGCACTACAAAAATATCCTAACAAATTCTACCTCCATTACATCCTCCAACTGTGATGGAAGACAACAGATAAATGTTAGATCTGTTGATTTGACCAACTACAAAAAGAGACAAACAGTGTTGTCAAAATATATAACTTTCAATATATATTCAGATATATTTTATATAGTATATACTATACAAAGTATCATTTCAACAGAGTTTATATTGAGATCTAACTTAATTGAAGCACATTAAATATAGTAAATGGAGTGCAAAGATATATAGACATTTATGTCAAAGACAATTTGATTATCACACCTTTTTATTGTCAAAGAAACAGCTAATTCCAGCTCCACTAAACTCTGTCAAAAGCTCTGGCTGCCTAGTTGATATAAGGAGTTCTTTGGTGTGTATGTCAGCTATGGTTTGAAAAAGCAATGATTGAGATACAAGAGGTATTCTGACTCCTGATAATGCTGGATTTTGAATAATTATCTATCCTACCGCACATCCACCCAATTCTGAGAGGAACTCATAATGATTCTCCCTTGCAACATAGATTATGAAAGTCTGTGCAGAGTTAAACAAAGAAGAAAATGACCTACTATTTAGTAATGCTACCAAAGCACCTTACATAACATTCAATATGCAACAAAGACTATCTGCAGATGGAGAGACAGTCAAATTGATGTTCTCCTTACAGGGTCTGTATGATTTACTTCCAATTTAATCAAAGTCAAAACCATAGCTATGTTATAAATAATGATAATAAAGTTAACTTTTCATCAGAAAAAATAGTTTTAAAATATCACTCCTATTTTCAATGTGTGGCCTGAAATCTAGACCTAAATAAAATTAGATTCAGCCTTTGATATGATGCAACCCAAGCTGTTCACTCACTCAAAAGTCACATAAAAATTCAATAGCTAGAAAAGCATGCAGTGCTTTGTAGCACTCCAAAAAGGAAGAGGGCAACAAAAGCACATATTGCAAAACTAAAGGGCTGCATAAAATATAAAAACAGCATTGGAGTTACTCACAAAACTTTTGCAAATTCCTAGCAAGGGATTTGCCAAGTCCACCACAACCAAGAATTCCAATTCTTAATGGCTTTCTCTCTGCAACATCTTTCCAAGGCTTTTGCTGAAACTCAAAAAACATTAATGAAATAAGTGGAACAGAAATGGGGAATGTGCATGCACTAAAAGAAATACATTCTGCATATTCTCAGAATCACGGAAACAGATTGAGCTATCTAATATTACCAACTATTACTAATAAAGCTATAAAAAAGTAAAATACTAGCAGTTTTCAGTCATCTTTCCAGCAAAAACGAAATGGAATTACAATCTATGTACCACACCTTTTGTTCAATGGTCTTTTCCTGCTCTTCAAAAATAATTCGCTTTCCTTCATTTATTATTGCAACCAGATAGCACCTATTAATAGACCAAAAATAATTTTTAAAAACTCACAAAATGATTTCAGAGCTATTGCACAAAAATTCCGTGGAGGGCTGAGTTACGTAGATTTTAACATAAACACTGACTGGCTAGCTTAGGAAAAAATCAGAAAATCAACTATGGTTGATTTATGACAAAGTCATTTAAAATCAACCAACTTAACAAAAACTAGAATTGCTAATGATCTGGGCTAAAAACCACTTTTCTAAGCGAAAAATATTGCACAAGAGTAATATGGCATTATGTGAAAAAAGGAAATGGTACTAATACTACTTACGCTTGACCAACCATGCAGGTTCTTACGGCGTGGTTTCTTTTCTGCACAAATAGAAATTCCCTGTAAGGCAAAGAACATCCTTACCTGACAAAAACACCTATATGACAAAACCGTTAAAGTCTTTCCAAGACTCCCTGCATGCATAAGAACTAAATTTAAATAGTCATAACTGCCTCCTAAGAAATCCAGATGACTACCATGATAGTTGTCATCTGGATTTGTTTAGAGATAAAGCTTCAGGGCTAGTGACCATCCCCTAAGCTTTAGAAACATCGAGCATGGTGAAGTGTACAGGTCAAAATGCCAGGTGCAAAGCAGCAATGCTTACTATGGCAAGAAATTTAGATATTTGAGCCAAGAAACAGATAAAAAGTCACTTAATAAGCACCTTTCATCTTCAGATAAGCTGGTATCAAATGCAAGGCTCTTCAGACTTGCGGTGATATCGAGTAAAGCTGACGCCATGTTAGATCAAACTCTTTGTTGTTGTTGTTGTTGCTGTTAGGTTCTCATTTGGCTTGGCTGTTGCCATGGTTAACACCCAGTACCTTTGATGCTATCCTCAACTCCATTGCATCAGCCCTTATCTCAGTACTGTGCATAAATCAAAAGGAGTAAAGTCCCCTACCTATGCACGGATGGAGCGGAACACAGCATACTAAATAGTTGCTAAAAGAAAAAGCCAAGAGCTTCAAACTCTTCCTTCCAATGTGCAAATATAGGCGTCATCTTTTGTGCAGCAAGAAGGGTCTTGGTGTAAAGTCTCCAGAAGCTTCAAAATGTGACTTTGTATTCCCACAATGATAAAAACACCTATATTCTCAAATGAGCACTTTTCGACACTTAAGAGAATATGAACTTTAAAGCTGTTCTGGGGGCAAAACCCCATGATAGCGTCCCATTCCACCTTCTTGCAGGCTGGTTCAATTTCGCTTTCCTAAGAGTAACTGTGCTCCCAGCCCCTATCCTACGAACATCACGCTGGGTACGAGCCAGGAACGATTTCGGAAAACTAAAACGTTAGCTTGCTAAAAGACGATGATACAATGTGGTATTGACCAAATAGTTGTAACTAACAGAAAATCAACAGGATTTCAATTAAATTACTTTTTCACTTTTCTCAAAAGCTCACATAGTACAAAAATTGAAGGTAAAAATATATAAAAGACACAAACAACAAATTTGAAAAGATAAACTATCAAGAAAACTCCGGCCTTTCTGCTATGAACAGCCAAAACTACTGAACTGAATTATCATCGTTTGCTAGCATCGATGAAACAAGAACTTGCTACAATTATGGTCATTCGGAATTCCAGCAGTACATTAACGTTCATGATTTAAGGTCATGATTCCAACTTGTCTTTCCTATTCTTAATAATGAATGTTGGAGAAATAAAGCTGTACTTTATATGCAAGTAATCACTGAGATTTGACATTGGTCATCTCCATTTACTATTTAATTTAAGAGTGTTAAAGTCAGCGATGGGCAACTGGATTCGGTGCTTTTGAGGAAATCTGCTAAAGAACGGGCAGCTTCTGAGGTGCTCTCCCATCGAAGGCTCATCAGTGAAGTGCCAATTTGATACGAGGGAAAATGCAGGTGAAAATAGCCATTTCTAGGAATGATAAGAGTTTGTCACTGCAAGTACAATCAGATAACTGGCTGGATGAGTGGGGAAGTGAGTGACGAAGTGGGGAAGTAAGTAAGTGAATGAGAGAGAGAGAGAGAGAGAGAGGGAAAGTGAACGAATTGGTGTGTCACGAAGCAGTCGAGAGAGTGAGGGAGAAGTAGAAGAAGAAGTTAAGAGGAAAGAGAGAAAGAGCGAGAAGAGGGAATAAGACAAAGGAACGGAGTGAGTAGAAAATGGAGAGTGCAAAGGAACTGGAATGCAAGGAGCTAGAGAGTTGGGAACGAACTAAAATACCATAGTGCAAAATCAATAGCTAAAGCAAGTAAAATATTCAGATCCGTCACATGACGACTAATGTACGGAATGGTAAATCATACAACCACCTCACCTTTCTTCGAACTCTCCAAAGAACAGATCCATCCGAATAGCAGCCTCTTTCCCATTCAAAAACAACAATGCCTCGTCTTTGCAACAAAGTCCTACAAATTTCATGAGTTGTCCGACATACTTTCGAGAATTGATTTATGCTATAGCTGTCTAAAAAAAGGGTGATCTTTTCCACCAATTCCAAAGGCAAGCTCAAAATATCAAAACCATATCCTTGGTTTGATCCATATGAAGTTTTTTCCAATCCATTACTCGGCACAATACCAAAGTTATCAATCTCATGGTCGAACACTATACATCCGGTTTTGCTATTCGGGCACAATCTGCGCCTTATAAATGGACAGCCATACTGAGCAAGAGGACAATGTTGCTGGATCCAATAGTTTAACCCCCCGTGAATATCGTTATGTATGTTTTTAAAATGTGAGCAATATTGATCCCGACGGAGGTCAACTTTGCATGGAATACTATACATGGGATGACTTTTCTGAAATTTCGGGATTGTTTCTATAATGACGTTCAAACCGAGCTGATCAGTCGCAGTACCTTTTATTTGTTCGTGGAAATGCGCGGGTATCTGCGGTGCACCAATCGTTGGGTTGCGCATCAATACCGCCTCTTTTTCAGTATGAAAGTCTTCTTGCTGCACTTGTATTTTATACACTAGCTCCCTCTCCTCCATACAAGCAGCATCAGATTCTATATCGGGCTTATTTAACTGAGGCTTGACAGTACAACAAGCCCTTTCTTCTTGGAATTCAATGCCACGCTCGTGTTCCTTCGAAGAAATCACTACTTCCAGTTCATCTAGATCATCCGTACACTTCTCATCGTTATCAACATGACTACTTTTTTGTGTGTCGCGTTCAAAACATTCTTTTTTGAAGCTACGCAAAATCGCTTCTGATCTACTTGGAGAATCGCATCTTAGAACATATTGCTTTCTGTCATAAATACCCTGATTTTCTTGGACAAGCTCTGCATTTGAATCTTCTATATTCAAGTTGCCTATAGGTAATAAATCCAAAGAGCTCTCTAATATATCTCCACCTCTGCTTGATGATTCTGCTCCACATAACTTTGGTCCAGTTAAGTTTTCAAGCTTTTCTATCTGATCTCGTGGAATTCTACTGGCTTGGGGTCTTCTTGATAACTTCCACTTCCCAACTGCCATCTTCTTTTGATACTCTTTTAACAATTTTCGCTGGTCACTAATGGCAAACTCTGTATCAAGCTGCCCCCTTATTTTTGGAGGATTTATTTGAGAGAAGGGCACCCAATGCTCACGTTTCTACAAGAAAATAACAAAAAATGCCATGCTAAATTCAGATGTATTATGTAAGTGACATCTAAGCTAAGAAAACAATATAGACTACCATGAATTATGTGGTTAAAGCTTTGGATCTCAGAGTTTCATAGGAAATTCACTATGTACTTTTCTCAGTACACGTCATGATTTACAAAAGCAAAAAAAGCTTCAATCTGATACAAGACTTAAAGGCTACAACAACAAAGTTATTTGAATCAAACAAACATTTTTTCATTCAATAGATAGCACTTCTCTATCACACATACACACCTTCATCAAAATTTAAAATATAACTTGTTCAGTACTTGATATATATCCCTTAAAACTCCTTAAAATGTCCTTAAACACTATCTACTCAGCACAGCATGAAACCTGGCACTGTGATCAAAATTTGAAGCTTAGCTTGTTCAGTACTTGAGTAGGCCCTGGACAGTAGAAGGAAAGTTGCTTTCTATGCCAATAACAATTGATTCTCAATGTATATAAAAAACTGCATGCAGTTCTTGAACAATGCTGGGGATTCTACAAACTCAATCTAGCTATTTGGAAAGGCATTGCTCATACCTGCTTTATTCTACCTTCTTGTGAATTATAAATATTTGTTATTGTGTACCTGTCCTATGATGAAAAAAATGCATTGCAATTAGAATGTTAGGCAGCATGCTGCAGCATAGGAAATGTAAATAAATAAATGCAAGATTTATGCTCTGATAATAAATAATGGTTCCAATGGATCCTATCAAAACTAAAGTGAAGGAAAATGACCTAGAAGGCATTTTAGATTGTTCCCATGAGAAAATGCTTGGTTATGAGTTACGTGCTTTTCTATAAGGATAAAGTTTATAAGAATATCCAGGCTCATAACTGCTGAAATTCAAGAATAATTTGAGACTAATGCGTGGCTCAGGTTTCATCAAGACTTAGAATTTTTGTGTTTTTGAGCTATAGTACTGGTCTTAGATTTTTAGATTAACTTGTCACTACCAATATGCCACTTATTATTCTGCTCCACTTTGTTTTGTATACTAATGAAATAAAACATCAATAATGATTTAAATATAATCCTTTGATTTTCAAGTGTAGCTACACATTTGATATTTAAGAACAATTTAAGAATAATCTACGGCACAAAACTGCAAAAATTTAAAAACATTGAGGTTCACCAAAAAAATTAAGTATTGCTATAAAAAGAAAGTGCATATTGATCTTTGAAACACAATCTGATTAAAACCCATTAAAAGAACTCTAAACACTTAACAGATGTCAAGACAGTAGTAGGATTGAGAGACTTACTTTTGAATACAATGGGTATCTATTCCATTCCATTCCACAATGCACAACATTAGCAGGGCATGTTTCCAAGTGCTTTGCCATTTCACTTCTCAGAACTCTAACTGAGCATCCATATGCTGCATTTAGACAAGACACTTGCATCATCAAGCATATTGTTTCATGGTCATCTATTTTACAACTATGCAAAGCCACCTCACAGTATAAGCACCTTACCATTACACAGTTTTCCTGCTCTCTGCAGACCATCTCATAACAGCTCCTACAGTGCATGTGGAGGATGTCACTGTAGTCATAAATTTCCACATTTTCTTCCATTTCACACAAAGTAGTTTCCCAATCTGTGAGTCTTTTCAGATATGAGAGAGTGTGAATTTAGATTTTAGCATAACATCCCCTGACCAGTTCATGCCAAACCTCTGAAAATGCAATGTTAAAGATGGGTACACTAATTAGAAATAGGATTAATTATCAGAAATAATAGAATAGAATACTTCATGTTGATGTGTACTATGGAATAAGGGTCAATTTTGGAAAATGTGTCAGAAGAAGGCATTATCACCAAATATTCACTTCTATATTCCATAGTTTTGTAACAAAGATACAACGCCAAGTCTGGTGTTGTATGTGAAGACGGGACATTCTAATAATACAATTTTAAAAGCTGGGGCTTTTTGGAGCACATTGAAATATTTTAAGTTGATTATCTTCATCAGGTTACCAAACATATACTCAAATGCAGTAGAAAGTGAGGATTGGAAGCTCAAATTGCAAGCAAATTTCGAAAATCACACTCCTGTAAATGAAAACTCTTTTGTTTACAGCTGAATGAAAATAAATACAACCAGTATGTAGAAAACGTGATCTAAAATAACAAAATGACTATCGCAAACTTTATCAGTAAGATTGAGAACAATAACAGAGAGAGAATAAGAACAGCATTAGATATAAGTACAAGAAAACACTACAACTACAGCAAAACATATTTAAGAAAATATGAAAAAACCTGGAAATTCAACTCAGTTTGAAATTTGGCCTAGACGACATTAGCTTTTTGCAGCAATGAGTTGTTCCCCACGATAGACAATTACCAGCAGCTCGAGTCCAGAGATTCAATGAAACCAGATGTTTCTTTTATTGACTGTGTAAAATAGCCGCATTTGTAGCTAAAAACAAGCACTAAATTCGCAATCAACGAAGCGACCATCTCCCAAATATGTCATGAGGTGTGGTAACAGCATCAACAACAGGAGTGACTGCCCCTCCATGAAGAAATCCACGATTAAGTGATTTGTGATCTATCCAGATACACTCCTTTTTTGTAAGCATAACGTGTATTAGAATACTGAGACTAAAAATCGCTGATATTTACCAATACTGTAATAATTCAAGGCTCAAGTTTCATCAACACTTAGAGCCAGGGACGTAACTTCTAAATATTTTTGGGTATGTCAGAGGTTCGCCCTCAGGGGTGATTTCTAGGGAATCACCACTGTTCGCCCTGCGATAATTTTCCGTAATCTTTTCTATTTTAGTACCAGTAGTAGATCAAATAGTCCTGGGTCCAGTAAGTTGCCCTGCAAAATACATTGTAATGCGGTTTTTACCCTGCAAAATGGCCAATTTTCAACGTTGGGGGCGACTCACTCCCATACCCCCTTAAGTTTCGTCCCTGCATAGAACTTTAGTGTATTCAAGTTATAATACTGCATGTGGTGTGACAGAGACTTTTGGGGCCCCAGGAAGATAGTAGTTTAGGGATCCTATCTTAATTTTCCTTCCAAATAATGTAAAAAAAAGCTTGAATCTTCAAAACTTCTGAGGGGCACCTTCAAGACATCAATTTTGCACTATCTATAAAAGACTTAATATTCTGTTCCATTTTTGCTTTCTTTAAAACAGTCAACATATTCCTTTGATTTTGTGGCAAAGTTGCACTTATGAAATTTAAGAATAATTTAAGAATAACATAAACCGCAAAGATATTGGGAACATTGAGACTCAGCAAAAAATTGGGCATTATTATAGAATAAAAGTTTCCTACTTTTGCTACGAAGTGGCAAGACAGAATTTCAAGAGAAGCAAAAATTGGTCTGCCAGATCTTCTCTTCTAATTCATGTTATTTATATCCAATGGTAATTTGTAGGACACTTATGTAATAGGCTATTAATAAAGCAAGGGATATTATTAAATAAATTTGTATCTGAATTCCATTTAAGTTAGTTGTTTCATTTTAAGCAAGGTCAAATGTTGTATGGTATTTTGGGCACTGAACTTGTACCCAGTATAGATATGTAAAAATGAAATTACACAATAGCTCTAGATTGTCGTCATACAGCCATGAAGCCTGGCTTAACTATGATGCAACATCTTGGTAACTCCAGGAACTTTCCAACGGGGCTGAGTATGGGAAGTAAAAGATGGTATGCAGGGAACTAGAAACCCTAATCTACAATCTTCTAAATGGGGGTTCGCATGCACCAATGGGGGACTGTAGCTCCTTAGCCCTCCCCTGGGGCGACCTCTGAACTACGTGGGTCATAGAAGCCTAGATCACGGCCCTTTTAGCCAAAGAACACAGGTGTGCTGTTTCTTACAAAATTGTACAATCTCCCCCAGATGTAGGAATTGGCAAAAGACTCTCTTTACTTGAAAGTAACAAAATCAGGAAAATTTCGATTAGTTAACTCTCAACCTGAAAAACACAATTCCAAGCTATATCTGTATAAGAAACTCTTGCTTTGCCTTTTGGGGACTAGAGACTGCCCTCTAAAATTTCTTTTTGCGCGCTGGCTGTGAGGAGTTCCTCAAAGCAAACCCACTGCCTGACCTGATACAGACTCGGATGATCTAACTGTACTGCTGTAAAATTTCCAGCTTCTGATGGGTAGACATCAGCTTGAAAGCAAGCAAGGCCGGCAAGTAAACGCCTCACAGCCCTTCAAAACGCAGTTGAAAGCGCTGCAAAACAGCAAGCTATATCTTTGATAAGCTAATGGGACATTCTCACGAATTGTCAACCAGGAATGTAAACTCTCTAGCTCGGGGCATAACATGGGTGAAATCAGCAGAGTATTGAGACAATACCGTGTTTTGGAAGTTAACAATAGAATTGATGAATGTTTTTTGACATTTACAATTTTTTTGATAGAGATTATTTTCAAAATGCATCCGCCACGCATTTTGTCACGTACGTCACGAGATATTTTGCTAATTTTTTCTAGAAAATGAAAAAATTATTCAAGTTGCTTTGAAACTTCATCAATTAGCATTGCTATGTACTTAACCATTTATAATTCGCTTTTAGAAATTCGGAGAAATCTCAAGAAACAAACTATTACTGGGATGATGCAATTTGTACTATGTCACGTACGTCACACAACTTAAAGCCTTCTGCTAGAAGTAGGTTCTAAAGGATGCAGAGTTATTTTGTAAATATTTAAGCTCTGCACATTCAATTTTACGACAAACACATTTTTTAGTTCATGTTTGGTTGTTTTTAATAGCACCTTAGCCAATTTATCTCAAATTTGTCAATTTGGATGTCATGTACGTCACGTGAGAATGGCCCTAATACGGAATAATCATGAGGGATAAAAATATAGATGAAAAACGGTCCTTATAGGTAGATAGATCGATGGATAATCAAAATTTGGCGCCTGTTGGATTTCGAAATTAAATTTTAAATTGATAGAAAGATTAATCTTGTTTATTTTATGTAGTGCTATTCAAGTTGAACTAGTTAATATGTATATACAGCTTCAGTGATGAGGCACTAGCGAAACGTTTGAAATATATATATATATATATATATATATATATATATATATATATGTATATATAGTTAGGTAGGGTTTTTTCAAACGAACTTTGTGATACACACACAGAAGATAGATACTCGAGAGTACCGATTAATCGTCCCCCGATTATTAACTTTGAGATTTTTTCAACCCTCGCTCTTTTCCAATCCCACCATGTGATAATTTTCCAAAATTTTGAAGACGTGAATTCATAATTTGCCCAAAATATGAACCAACAACGAAAATCCAGTACATTTAATAATGGACAACGTGCCCATTGTAGTTGGAATCGTCAGGCAAATGGTACAAATATAGGTAGTATTCAAATTATTCGATATTCCAAGTTATTTAATTTTTAGATGTTTCCAACCACCCACCCCCCAACTATTCGGTACTCTCGATTACAATATTAAATTTGATAAGTTCTCCAAGGCAAATAAAGATAATATTAAAAACTTTATTGATGGTGAACAAATTCTACTAACATGCAATTTCAAGATTACACGAAAAAGCAGAAACAAGTGTGAGCTATTTTTTGCTGCAATCGTCAACTTTACCAATATCATACTTATTATATACATACCCATAAACTGCACTTTAGGAGAAGTTAACAACTTACGATAAAAACAAAAGCAAGTAGAATTCTATGTGTTAGATCTAACTCAATAAACATCAGTATTGATGAAATCCTTTTCACAATTCTATCATAATTGATTGATAAAGATTGATACTTCAAATAGTAAAAGGATAGAAATACAAAATGCTAATAAAAATGTTACAACAAGAAGGAAGTCTAACATTAATACAAATAGGGGCAGTGCGAGCTCTAAAAAATTTGAGGATGAGGAGGAGTGGATGTATAGGTGCGGAGCCCTCTGGTATATCTTGACAAAGTTCGTCAAACTACTCAAAGCATATTTCCAAAACTTTTCCAAAGCCATATTACCAAATTTCCAATACCATAAAACACATTTTCGTTCGCATTTTGAAACCTCATTAAAATAGAAAAAACATTATTTTCAATGCTATATTTCATGATTTTTGGTAGATTGTGAATACTATTATAAATAGTAGAATGAACAAGCATAACATAAACGGTGTTTAATACGACACTGGGTAATATCCGTTTTAGGATATTTTAGAATATTCCCAAGCAAAAGCCCAAAACTTTTCCATAGCTATTTTGAAAAGCTTCTCTTTTGCAAAACTTTCCATGTCTTGGAAAATGGCAGCATCAATTTCCATAACTCTGCAAAGCTTTCCAAAACATGTACGAAACCTGTCTTTAGGATCAAGCCTTTTCTATCCTGGGGGGGGGCGCTCTTTTCAAGCATAGAGGTATGACCTTTTACACAGGATATGTTTTAGCATTGGGTGACCACGAAATCAAGATAAACAGCTACACATAGCAATGTCTTTCTACCACAATAGCATTGAGGTAGAACAACGTTGATGAAAGCAAAATCCTACTCATTTCCCCCTGATTTTCCCTGATTTTTCGAAAAAATATTTCTTTTTCCCTGATATTCCCTAATTGAAAGCAAAATTCCCTGATTTTCCAGATTTGATAGCAATTCTGAAGCTACAGAGTCTTTGCTTAATGGTCATCCCAACACCAACTGCAAGAACAGGAAAACAATAGGAATATAACATACAATCTTGCATAAACATAAAACTATGAAAAATCACTTGACAAAAATTCCATTTTTCAAACTCGAGAACGTTCCTCCAGCTACATGAAAGGCCCAAAGCATGTAGAATAACAGTACGGAATAGTTCACTGCCAAAGGTACAGCAAATAATCCTTTTGAATTCAGGATTGTCTACAATGAAAATAGAAATATATAGAACCAACACCTTAGAATAAACTTTTCCGTGAGCGTATATAAAAATGGGTTGATTTGTCCTAATGTAAATGTAACAATTCTAAGCTGGAAAGTACAACGCTCGTTTTAGCATTATCAAATTGCTGACTCAGCAGATTCCGCCTACAAAAATGAAGTAAAGTTCAAAATATAAGTTCAAATAAACCGCCACACGGTGGGAGCACCTCTTAAAGGCTCTTGTCTCCTTGCGTCAAGCTATAACGGCCTATCCTCGATAGCTATAACTTCTAAACAACCTGTGTGAACTTGATAATGGTTAAATGCAAGCAAGAGACTCAAGCACTGTGAACATCGTCCTTCCAATTAACGTTGCTCACGTGGTTTAATGTACATTGATTCTGGTCTAATTTATAGTATAAATTCTCAGACAAAAACAAAATGCAATGGACGGATGAACGTACCAGTAAGGAGACAAGCATATGTGAAAGTAGAACGCTTGACAAACGAATCCAACATTTCTTCTCAAGACCATCATAGAACAAAATTCCCCAACAAGTATGTAACAGGATAATGCAGTTGGTGAGGAGTGCTGAAATTGCAGACGTTAAAATTATTAACTGCATAACAATGCTACAGTAAAAATACCTTGTATTTAGTCTGTATAAAAAATGCTTCCAACTGTTGCAATATTTCATTGCAGAAAATCTCTTTTAGTGAAGGGGTAGTACAAAGGGAATGTATTAACAGATTGTAAAACTATGGAAAAAAAGAGTCATAGAAGCTCAGATGTGTAAAACATCATTGATGGAGTCAGTTGATGTGTGGACAACATTTTTTGATGTTGGAATTGCCATTACTAATGTGAACTTGGAATATGCACCACATTTTGATTCAGTACCCCAAAGAAGGTGGCTGATTAATTTACAGAGCTATGGTATTTGCAGGCACTTTCTATTATCAACAAAAGACTCTCTAATAGTGAGAAGGTAGAGGGTTACTGTGAATGGTTCACCCTCCAACTTGGCACTTAATGTGGCAGCAGTTATATTCAAGCAGGCAACACAATAAAATGGGACAGATTCCTTCTAAACATTTTGTAATAAATCAAAGACTATGAGACATGGAACTTAATGCATTTGACACTTATCCACCATTCTACCATTTCAATAAGAAGCTACGTGGAATTATGTGGGAAAATAAACCAATAAGAAATACCAAAAACAGGAAAACAAGGAGTGTGAGTGAAAAGGAAGTGATTACACAAATGAACATGGAAGTGAGAAGAATCTTAGCAAATGAGGAAATGTGATTCAGCAGTGAACAGTGTGAAAGTGTTATGATGTCAGGAAGGTGAAAATCGATGAGCAAAAGTAAAAGAGTAGTATTTATGACATCTAAATAACAGTGGCATCCCTCAAGGTTGCATTCTTGGACCACTTTTATTCATTTGTAATGCTAATAACATTTCAGAAATAGTAACTAGCATAAAAAAGAACTTGCTGATAATACACAAATATATATAGAGTGCAAGAATGATGAGGTCAAAGAGAAGCTGCAAAAAGAGCTAGAATCTTTGGAAAAGTGGTATGGAACATTGCAAACATGATCAAACTCAGGCAAGTGCAAAGTTATGCATATGGAAATGGTAAATCCATATCATGAACATAATAGAAATCACATATACAAAACATCTATAGCTCATCAGATACAAAAAATAGCATGAAAAATAATCATATACCTGTAACTACAAAAAATTCCTTGTAATCACCATAGAGACCAACAGTACCAGGCCCAGTTAAATGAGCTAGGACATTCACCATTGCAAATAAACCACTCATAATGCCAAACCCAAGTCCAGAAACTAAAATTAAAGTAATTTGTGATATTGATTCTAGCTGTGAGATTGATCCTGACATACTTCAACAAAGTAAATTAAATCCCTTGAGTCATCAATGCTTTCAATAGGTTTGTAGATAAATGGGCATTTCCTGTGACAAGTACACAACTGGACAAAATGCTGTGGAGGAGCAAAAACATGCCTATATAATTGTTTTGGAGGGGTAAAGCCCTTGTTTTCCTATGTAAACCTCCAGGCTACCAATTCTGCTGGGGGAAAAACCATGCAAAAATTTTCCATTTGAGGGGCATTGTCCCTTGTGCCTTCTTGCAGGTACCTGCCAGAGCCATAACTCTTTAGTTTGTACTGCACAAATACTTTTGCTAGTAATCATAATCAAACTTTGTCCACCTGATAATTTTACTGGAGATGACTGCATACCTAGGGATAGCATTAAGATTTACTGTCACCAGAGAACAATCTATTATTGTGACATCATGTTTTCTTTGAGTTCCAATTCACATGCAATTCATATGTTTCAAGCATCAATATACCTTTTCCCAATGTTTTACACATACAAAACTTTTAATGAAAGCATGTAATTTAACTAGTCTTGATCGTGTAGCAAGTAAGTACATGCAAATATGATATTTTATCAAGTTTTATTTCTGCAGATTTAAACCAGGCATCCTTGTGTGATTTTTAACTCTGATCTATAATTGCGGATGACTTCCATTATTTCTGAGCACATCCTGCACTTTATAGTCAAGAAAATACAGTAGTTGAAGGAAATACTAGAAACAACTGCAAATAACCTATCAGACTTGAAGTGATATTTCAAGATTCCAGAATTACTTCCAGTAGAAATTTACACTGAGAGAATGGAAACATTAATCATAAAGGGAACATACCATAATGAAATCTGAGTTTTCTCAAAGGAGAATGGTTGCCTGTAATGTTAATCAGACCTTCCTCAGCTTTTCTATAAATGAATTGCACTGCATTCTGTTACTAATGACAAGAGCATTTGGCAGTTTATCAATCAATCAATAAATAAACCAACCAATAAGTCAATTAAAAATCAAGAATCAAGGAATACATTTACTTACTCATTGATCATTCACAAAATTACCCAACTAAGTCTTTTGCTATTGCTCAGTCCTTGTGGAGAGTCTATTAAAGTGTTAAACAGTCAATGGATTCATGCACAATCTGCTAATCCACTGAGAAACTAATAATCATTCTATGATTATTATAAAGCCTTGGCCAAATGTGATGAACAATTCAACAAACAATGTTCAACTTTCATGTCCTGCAAATGTTTGTCACATTTGGCCACCTTTTTTGATGATGAATTTCATGATGGGCCTAGTTCAGCATTGTTCAAAAATTGTTTGATGAAGATCAAAGCATTTCTCAAACTTTTTCATGTTCTTCAAATGTTTGTCACATTTGGCCACCTCACCAAACACTTCAATGAACACATGAGATTTTCCAATGCACATAAGCATATATAAGAAACTTTCCAACCAAAAATTGCTTAGTTCTTCATAGATTTTTGAATTTGAATGAATCTAAAACTGATTGAATTTTAAGAATCATGAGAAAATGCATAGGGCAGCAAGTTTAGGGCATTAGCGGGATGATTTTAGGAACTTAGCCCAAGCATTTATGCTTATCCTTATCAATTGCCTAACAACTCTTCACTTACTCTTTGGTACCCGGTAATATCATTCTAGATAAAACCATGCTCAAATCTCATTGTTTCCATGCTCCATTCCTATCTTTCTCATAAATCCAGCAAAGCCATGCGAGCCTGCATATTTTATTTCCTAGATACTGTGTTGGTACCTTTTCATTGCAAAATGTTTGTTGAAATGTTTGTCAGAGTGGCCAAACGTGATGAACACTACATTGAACATTTGAAGTGATTGCTGAACATTGCTTGTTGAAATGTTCCTCATGCTTGACCAGGGCATGAGTTATGAAAGTATCATTATTAGCGTATAAGTAGAGTGACATTGGCTGACTGACTGATTTGACATACAAAGTGTATGATCCACATAGTTTGAATATGCAAATGTTCATATAGCTGCTGGCCTTGAAATAATAATGTCATTAAAAATGCAAAAAAAATAAATAGCCAATGCTGTAAGTTTCTTAGAGATTAACTAAGGAAACTTGCAAGAAACACAAGTATCAAAATCATAACTCAGCCTACTCTCCCATCTGGAATAGAAGGGGGTGTGATAATAGTCAGGGGGTTGGAAAATGTCAAAAGCTAAATAGCCAGGGGGTTGCAATAAACTGGAGGGGGCTGCTAAATGTCCCAGTAATGCTTTTGTATAAGATACAAAATGTAACTCCATTTTCCTCTCTGGTTGTTATCATCATTGGTATGACTTTCAGCTATGCAGAAAGTGCTTCTAAAGGCAATTTTCTCTTTTTGAGTGCTCATCTAGCAATGCCAGTTCTAGATCCCAACTAAAAAATGGACTGGAGAGTAAATATGAAGTGCTAATGATATTTGCACATGAAACACTACAATCATAACATTGGAAATTATACCAAAATCATACTTGAGAATTTTCCAAAATGCAAGTCTGAAGAGTTCTTGAAATAAGACTGAGAAGATAACACCAAATATAAGGTACTGCTTCAAAGGAACCACTATCATCCATAACACTGCAGAAAAGAACAGTGCCAGCAACCAGAAGAATGCACTAAAAAATAAAGGATATGGTCAAAAGAGATTAATAAAATGCTCAGAAAAATAACTGACTGCCTGTATAGAAGGACTACAATGTGAATTGACCTCTACCTATGCACCTCATACATTTATAAAACATAAAACACAAACTGACTCTCTCAACACCTACTACATATTGTGTCAAGCTTGTAAATTGCTTGATATTAAAAACTACATCAATGTTTTTTAAGTTCAATGATCTCTTGGGCAGAAATAGCTTTGTATAGGCTACTTCAATACCTATAGAAAATCTAGATTAATCTCACCTCATCTACATAGATGAGATATCTAGTCTATAAAGTTCATAAACATACTCTGTATCTATGAACTTTGGAAACTTAGGTATCGGTATCATTTATTTACCAACAACAAACAACTGAGGCAATGCTAATCCATGAGATGCAACGACATCTTTTGGAGTCTGTAAAAACTTCTATTTGTTTACTGTGTACAAAGAATGATACATTCTTGAATGTTGTAGCAGATGGTTGATGATATGTATGCGGGGCCTAAACTTTCGATCTTAGCGTAAAGCGTTAATGAACAAATTTCAATTTCATGTGTATTCTCAAATTACCTCGTAATAATTACTATAACTTGCTGGGCATCTGGCGCAACTGTTAAAACAAACAGAGCAAATGCTGGTCCAAAACCAATGAACATACAACCAAACAGTAAAGGGGTAGTCATTTCCGTTCTTATTTAGCTGCCATTAAATACACTTCATTTTACAATAATTTGATTCAATTCAATCAAGACATAGTAAACAGCAATCATGGAAAATCCACTTCATTTAAACAGTACACTCTAGCAGTGGCTCCACTCCATATTAACTCTATGCCCCACTCGCACAAAAACGCTTCCTAAATCAAGCTGCATAGTCTACCGCTTTAAATATGAGAAAAATCATTCCATCACTGCACAAACTGGCAATCACTGCACATTTACATTATGTATGATAACAGCTGGGATGGGAAAAATGACTCCATCCTCCAATCTACACTGCAAGAATATGGAAGACACAAATCTTTAACCCCTGAAAGCAGAACTCTTATCGTGAGCGAGTCTAATCAGGTAAAAGCGAAAATGATGGAAAAGTTATAGGCATCCACTTCGTCGAGAGAACCTTGTGGGTCTGGGGGTTTGCTACCAAACAAATTTCTGAAACAATTTTCTATAGAACGTCAGAAAATGCCTTTCTGCGTAGTAGGAAAACATGTTTATATAATTGATTTTCATCTTGGGGGGGGAATATGATCCTACTCTCCCATCTGCATTGCACGAATTTGAAAAAAACTCAAAACTTTGTTCGTTAAAGAAGAAGTCTTGTAGTGAAAGAGTGTGCTCAGGCAAATGCTAAAGTGAAGAAAAAAATGCTCTGAGCCAAATTCTGATACTCCAGGGAGACTCTTTCCCAATCCTCCTGGCTACTAGCTTGTAGCCGAAGCTTGCCTTTCTGTTATCAATTTGTAAAGAAAACTGCTAACGTTTGTATGTGTTTTGACAAAGAAAAGTAGCACATTAGAGTATTTCTTAAATCTGCTTGCACGAGATTGACACACCTCATGAATAACGTAAATTCACATCTTCCTTGAAACTTAAGCAAATACAGTGTCCTTCTCTAACAATTGTGGATCGCTGTAGGCCAATAAAACAGCATGTGACTGGAGTACCGTACTTTAGGTATATCTGATCTAAACCGTCTACACTTTGTCTGCCGACTGGACATCTGAAAATCTCAAATCTGCCGGGTATATTCAGATGACACAAATCTGCCGACAGAAATTGAAAACTTGGTTGATTTCCCGCCAGAATTTTTGTCTGGGAGGGTGTGACACTCCTTTGGTACGGTCTTGGTATTGCGAACAAAAATTCAAATGAGTTTGGAAATCCTGAGCAAAAAAATAGAAAAACTTAAGACAATGTTCAATGACTTGGCATTTAAAAGGGGGGCTGTGCCCCCAAAATTTTCAAAAATTTTAACTAGGGCGACTGCGCCCCCAGCACTACATCCCTGTTGACGTGTACTAATGGTATTTGGCAAATGTGCCAACAAGCAACACATTGGGGTTGTGGCATGGCACCTCCCTATGGCTAAAGGCTAAACCGTTGCCCTTGCCTATCCATTCCCCTCGATTAAGCTCCACTGTAGAGCAAAAATCTTTAAAATGCCCCCTCGAAGAAGCCCCCACCCTGACGTAATGCCTCGGTTAAGTGCCCGGGCGCATATAAAATTTTGAACCAAAACAAGAAGAACGTATCTATGTCAGAAAGCGAAAAGGTGTAACGCGAATAAGCACAAAAAGTAATTTGTAAATGAAAAAGTGAGAAATTTGCATGCGCTGCTGCACCATCCACAACCCAAATACGACGCCGCTGGGGGGGCTTCAGTCTCTCACTTCTTTTTATGTCATAGGTTGAATCACGTAAATTAAAAATTTTTTTATGACATAGGAAGTTGCATTCAAATAAACGGAAAATGAAACAAGCCCTTCTGAAATGACATAGATGTCATTTTTCGAATAATGTTTATAGCTTTCGGGTTAAATTGTAGAAGTAAAGTTGTAAGATTTTAGCTTTTACTTTGTAAATAGACGGCCCCTTGCAAACCAGCTCAGCTGAATGGGACATCGCAGACAAGTAAAGCCTGGTTTCCAAAGAACTTTCTAATGCCGGCGACCCACCGCAGTCATCGAAGACAAGTTTAAACTTGTTCAACTTTTTTCCATTGCGGCGCCGGCGACCGCTAGAATTTTATATGGAACCATAAATGCGGTAGGTTGCCGGTGGATCGCTGGCAGTTGCAGAAGTTTGATTGGCTTCAATACTACTAAAAATGACTTTCATGTCAGTTTTATTTCAAAATAGGAGTAGCCGTCTATTGTAGAGACTTCTTCAAATCTAAAGTAAGAGAGGATATTCCGAAAACGTTACTAGAAATTATCGGGGGCGAGATTACACCCCTCAGAGCTGCACCCTTTATCATTCTCTCGTGGTATGGGTCTCCCAGCGATCCGATTGATACTCTTGATAAGCTTGAACAAGTCATGCGTTTTTTAGAATTGGAGGGGAAGGAGATAATTCTATTAGGCGATACAAACTGTGACCTTTCGATAAATCCTAACACAACTGATGGATCTGCAACTTTGTTTTCAGGTAATGCTAGACACATCAAAGTAATGTACGAATCTTTCGGCCTGACGCAGCTGATATCCGAACCGACACGTGAAACCGTACAAACTTCCACCCTGACAGATCATATTACTGTCAGTAATGTAAGAAACATTTCAAAATCCGGTGTTGTCAGGACTGCCATAAGCGAACATTATCTCGTGTATACAGTAAGGAAGCACCTAGGAGGTATTGAACGAAAACACAACTAATATATACTAGGCAGATGAAAAATTTCAATGAGGAAGCTTTCCTTCGGGATCTCTCTGCCTTTGATTGGTCAAGTATCCTGTATTGCTCTGAAGATCTTAATGGAGTAGTTGAAAAATGGATTAATATGCTTTCGTTAATCATAGAAACACATGTCCCCCCTTGATGCAAAAGCGAGTGTCTGAAAGATATAGCCTTTGGTTGTCTTCCAGTCTGAAGGACTTGCTTAGGAGTAAGGACAAACTTAAGATTGCTGCAGTCAAATCTAAATCTGAAATCCTTATGGCTGCATATAGGCAAGTAAGAAATAAAGCAAGTAGGATGAATGCCGATCTTAAAAAGACATATTTCACAAACAAAATAGAGGAAGCCGAAGGTAATGTGAAGGAAACATGGTCCACTATCAACAAACTTCTAAATAAACGATCGAAAACGACGACAATTAAATCTTTAAGGGTCGATTGTATTAATATTTTCGATTCAAACGAAATTGCTAACTCGATGAATCAGTTCTTTTACACTATTGGAGAAAATCTGAGCAATGATATACCTGAGACAAAAAATCCCCTTTTAAATGGTGAGTATATTGTGAATCCTATAAATGCCACTTTCAGCTTTGCACCTGTTACACCTAAGCAGCTAATTGAGACTATGGGAAGTTCAAGACCTCTCAGGGGTTTGGCCTTGATTGTATCTCAAGCTTTTTTCTTAAGGCTGGGATGCCTGTTTTGGCTGAGTCTCTGAGTTAGCTCTTTAACATGTCCATGTCTCTTGGCATTTTCCCAGAAGATTGGAAGATAGCTAGCGTCGCACCTATCTACAAGGATGGCTCAGAAGATGAAAATTCGAATTATCGCCCTATATCTGTTTTACCGGTCATCTCTCGCCTTTTTGAAAAACTGGTTCATGATCAATTTTACGGCTATCTAAATACGATAAACTTCTATTCTCACAACAATCCAGTTTCAAGTTACAACATTCCGTACTGACCTGTCTCTTAAAATGTACCAATGATTGGTGCCTCAATTTAGAGAACAGTGAATATACAGCCGTCACTTTATTGATTTAAAAAAGGCTTTTGATACGGTGAATCATGACATCCTTATACAGAAACTGGAGCATTATGGGGTAAAAAACAAAGAAATACGCTGGTTCCGTTCGTATGCAACAAATAGAAAGCAGTGCTGTAAGGTAAATGGGCAGCTTTTAGATCTTGAATCAATAACGACTGAAGTTCCTCAGGGCTCTTGCCTAGGACCTCTACTTTTCACAATATACGTTAATGATCTTCATTTCTCTTTGAGACACTCGGATGTCAATATGTACGCGGACGATACAAGCATTTCGTTCTCTTCAAAGTCTATTCCTTTGATAAATGAATGCGTCAACGAGGACCTTGGATATCTTAAATCTTGGCGTAATGCAAACAAATTGTCCTTCAATGTGACTAAGACACAGTCTTGTGATAGGTGGTAGCAAGCGTTTGAACGACATAGAAAAAGAAGGGGGAGTAAAACCTCTCTTTAATGTAGGGGAAGAAACTGTTTTTATCATAAAGCAGGCAAAATATCTGGGAGTAATGGTTGATCAACACTTGAACTGGAAAGAACAAATTTTTACCATTAAGAAAAAAGCTTCCAGAGGAATCGGGATGTTGAAATACTCCAAAAAGTATCTCCCTCTTCTCACAATACAAAGCATGTATAAAAGTCTTATAGAACCGTATTTTAGATATTGCTGCCCTGCATGGGGAAGCAGTGGCTCCACAGCAATAACGAACAACTACAAAAACTTCAAAATCAGGCTGCAAGAATAGTTACTAACAGTAGATATGATGCTTATCGCAAGCCTATCGTCAAGAAACTTGGATGGCACACTATTAGTGAAATTATTCAAATGGAGACTTTGAGTATGGTATAAAAATCTATCAATTACCTAACAGAAATGTTCTCAAGACTCTCGGATACAAATAAGAGAGAATTACGCAATACTAGATCTGATTTAGCAATTCCCATGCGAAAATCTGCAAATGGCCAAAAATGCTTTTCATATAAAGGTGCGACAATGTGGAATCGTCTCAGCCTAGAATCAAAATTGTCCCCGACTTTGAAAACTTTCAAAAAAGCATAGCAAACCTCGCATCAAGCTAATTCTCTCTCTCTCATCGCATCATACCTTATCATGTCCATATCAACAATATTGTATACACTTTGCTATTGGTTGTATAGATCCCATAGATCGTAGTTTTATTTTTGATTTATGTGTAAATTTAGATTCTTTTCATTTGTAAGTATTTATTTTTAACAGGGTACATTGTAAACCAGATAGCTGAATGATTTTACCTTGTATAAATATTATAAAATGAAATGAAAATTCTCTACGGAGGAGAGCTCATCGCCGGTGGGTCGCCGTTGGGTCGCCGGTGAGTGAAAAGTATAAGGAAACATGCTTCAGTAGCAATCTCGCCAGTGGATCGCCGGCACTAGAAAGTTATATAGAAACCAGGATTTATATGGAAACAAGGCTTAATTTCATAATCCAGTTAGGCACTCAAAAGGAATGTTAATCATTTCCAAACTGAAATACTATACGTGATGCTACTGCGGGTACATAACTGCTTTACTTGAGTACGAGGGCTAACAAGTACCCTATCCCATCCTATCCTAACAAGTGCCCTATCTGCCAAGAACTTGCCAAGAACTCTAAGAACCAGTGGATATACCCCCTTTTGTGTATTGATGTTGTTGTTCTCTTCAGTTCTCATCACCGTTAGCACATGTTTTTGCTATTGAGTTTGATCGAAATGTTATGCATATATTTTGGAGAAAGTTGGCTTCTTTACATCGTTCTTCACATTACCCTAACATCGATCGATATACTAGAGACGTCATCCATTCCCTTCTCGCGGCAAATGGTAAGCAGTAGCCAATTAAAAAGCAAAAGAAGAGCGAAATTTGATTTTAAATGAATGAGAAAACAAAGTGTTCTGTCCTTAGCGTGCAGCACATCAGTTAGATGATCCTTGACATTTTCGTGACAATTCCACAAAGCTCTTCAGCTGAGGATTGAGCATCGGGTTACTCACGAATGAGTTCGAAAAAAGGTTGGCAATAGTGCGGTCATAACTGCTGACGTAATTCTGTCTCCGCGATTAGTCGAAGTTCTCTGCACCCATTCGCTTCGGATCTTGTGATGGATAATGGATACCCTGTCTAGGAGGTCCCCTTGGCGGCAATGGGGGTCTTGAAGGCATATTCGGAGGGGGACCAGGTGGTGGGCCTCTTGGTGGACCACGTGGGGGGCCTCGTGGTGGCATCCCCATTGGCTGTTGATAGAATCGTGGTGGAGGATTAGGGGGGCCTCCTCTAGGGGGAGGTGGTGGCACTCGCGGTGGTGGTAGTTGTCCGGGGCCACTTTGATGTGGAGGAAAAGGCAAGGGAAACATGGGAAGTCTTGGGGGTGGTGGCATTGGCGGTAGAACTGGCGGCACTGGTATGGAGCTAGTGGATACATCGGTGTCTGTCGCTTTTCCATCGTTTTCTTTATCTGAACTTTGCTCATTTTCTTGGAGTTGTTTAGTACGGTCGACTGGTGGCTGAGGTAGGGCTATAAGATAAGCAAAAAATGATCAATATATCGCACATCTTTTATAAGACTTACACCGCTTTTGTAAGAAAGTGGTCAGTGGTGATTTCTAAAAATTTTAACAAGGGGGCTCTAGGTGCAACCACGCCCATATTTTGGGTGTGGCCTAGCAGCAACTACGCCCATATTCTTAAAGACGCAAATATGATACTTTTGTTTAGTAATAATAAAGTATAATAAATAATTAGAAATGTCTCAATTACCATATAGCAGTGAATACTTAATCATAGCAATACAAAACACTTTAGAAGTAAGGTCAATACACTTTGAAAAGCAAGGTTAATGCAAGAACTTTCGGGGGGCTGAGCCCCCAAAATGAACATTAATTTTAACAAGGGGGCTAAGCCTCCTGAGCTTTTCTAGAAATCACCCCTTAAAGTGGTGCTCTACTACTTAAACAGTTACACACTGCATTCTTCAGACCTTAGGAAGTCCAAAGAATATATGCATTTAAAATTCCACTTATCTGTTTATAAATTACTCAGCTTGAAAATATTAACGTTTTGTGCCACATACTATATATTCGCCCCTTCTTCAAAATTCTATTCAAAGGTCTATCTTCTACCATTCTAGGTGTACATACAGTCTTCTACTCTCTTCTAAGGAAGTCATATTACTATAACCTTTGCTTATAAAAAGTATGTGTATTCTCTAGAATTCCCCCTGTTATCAGTAATTATTTCACTCTTCCAAAAGAGTGGTTAACATGATTTACGATCAAAGTACATACTAATGTTGCCTCTAACGAACACAATTGAACATGGAAATGATATTGCAGTCCTTCGAGGTAGCATCTTGTGGAACTACCTTCACCATGACAATACAAGCAAACCCTTCGCCTGCTCTTTCAAGCAACATATAAAACGTTGGAGTGGAGAGGACCGAAACTGTCAAATATGTAAATAATCTACGTTCTCTTTTTTCAACAATTCTTGAGTACATTACTTTCACTAGAGTATGCTGCTGTAAATAGTTGGCCTTAACTAGCTTTGTTTATACAAGCTATGCAAGTTTCACAATGATAATAATTATTATTATCATAATTTGCAATAACAATACATAATAATGCTTGTGAAAGGGGGCAACAGGAATAACAATAAAATAAAATATATGTCGTTCTTATTTCAATAAAATGAAACTTACGTCCTGGTAGTCCAGGAACTGGCGTCAACTTTACACCGCCATCATCTCCAGCTTTCGGTTTCTCAGCTTGAGATTTGCCCCATAGTATCTTAAGTCGCCGGCCTTTGATGATCAGCTTATTGTATGACCTCTCTGCCGCCGTTTCTGCCACCGGTCTTGACGTGAAAGTGACAAAAGCACAGTTTTGACGTGTAACCATCGTTACGCTGCGTATTTCTCCAAACTGGTAGAAATGATCTCTGTGGAATAGGCAAGGCATTTTCGGTGACAACAACAATATTGAGAATAGTATGGCCAATAATAATCAACTTACGCATAAAATTTCATATTTATATTCGTGCCCCATATTAGGGGTAGCTTGAAAAAGAGCCTTTTAACAAAACCAACTTACAAAATCAATTCCAAGTATTCTAGCACACCAAAGATTTCCTAAATGACATATCCTTCGCACTGTGTATTTCCGTCCATTAGGGGTATGCCTTGACACTTTTGAATGGAGGTATACAAAAGGAAATTTACCGAAGAAAATCATTGTTTCCATTTTACCAACCATAATCACAACTTTATCAACAATCTGCAGATTAACTAAGCACTCACCAAAGTAGTGGGGTTTCCTACCTCCACTCTCCACATTACAAGGGGGAAATGTGCCAATGTACTCCACTCTTTTTCAAACTACTCATTGATGTCACTAATTGGTGGTGCGGAACTCATGGAGGTAATTTATAAGGTTTTCAATATATGTTTTGTCATATAGACATGTTCATATCATCATCATATCATATCAGCAATTTATTTACAGTAGGCAAAAGAAATTAAGATAGCAAAATTACTGTTAATTAAGGCCTACTGACCTAAAAAATTAAAATATATTAAAAGTGTAAAATAAAAATTGAAACATATCATTTTAGGTATCCAACCTGTGGTATATATATTTTGCAAAGTCTACAGTTGCAGTTCTTGCCCTTCCAACATTTAATTTGGCTTTTGAAAATAGAAAGTGTGCTTGTTTGTTTGATTATATTTGGCAAAGTCGGCCAAAGTCTATTTCCAAGTTACATACCTAAGGTCCTGTTCTGTGACTCTGCCATCCAGACCTCCAACATATAGGGTCATAACTGTCCTGTCTGTCGGTGGCTCAAGCCTAGGCATGGCAGCTGCCCTCTTCAGCAACTTGTCAGCTACAGGGTCATTTGCTCCATAGAACCTGTCCTTAATGTTCTGAGTTGCTAGTGGGTCATTTGGATCTGTTGGCATTTCATGTCTGGAAAATGTTGAGAAAACGGCACTAGACAATGAACCTAATGTAAAACTTCAACATAAAGGCAATTAGAAAATAGAACATATATGAACACTCAATCAAGATCTTTCTCTTCTTTACAACTGCAATATAACTTTGCATGCTCACAAGCTGGCTGGTTTTTTAAGGTCAGCACTTTTGTAGAAGAGATATTGAATAATACAAACCAAGAAGCAAAACCATACACTAAGAGTCAGCAGGGAGTTGTAGTCAGTTACTTCTTAATATACTAATAGCCTCTTAGTAAAGTAGTAGAATTTTATTGTTATGTCAAACAGTTTAACTCTAAAATTGCCCCAACTGAACAAAGTACTGTTATGGTATTCAATCAATAATTGATGCATTCACATACTCTATTTCTTCTAATCAATGGTAAGCATTATTCAACAGGAATATGACAGGTTCTAATTTTTCTGATTGATGTAACATCTTTGGCACAAGGCTATTATATAATATTTGGCAACCTTGAAAGATCTTACATGAATGCTGTCTCTTATAATCTCACAAAACTTCCATCAAAGAGACTTCAAAAATATTTTGATCTTCTCAAAATCTGTGAAGATCTGCAAGTCTTACAAACCTAAAAGGACACTCTTCACCTCGCTTGCATTCACCCTTAACCCAAAAAGAGCAAATGTGGGGCCTGTTTCTTTTGTAATATGGAGCAGTCCTTGCCAGCTTCAGCAGGAGGTCATTTGCAGCTTGAGATTTTCCAACTGCTCCTCCTGCAGAAGTTCCATCTGTGTTAGCAAGCTGAAAATTAAATGGCATGTGAGTAATACCACTTTGAATTCTGCAATACCAAAGCCCAAATGGAACTGCACTACAAGAGCTTGGAAAACAATAGAAATAATGAGAAATGCAAAAAATTCATAAATCCATTGATATATTCATAGCATACAAGAAGTTTAAATGCTGATCACAAACTCTATTTACCTCCTTGTCAATATTCTGAGTATAATATTCCTTATTCACATCTGATTTTGGCATTTCATCTTTAATTGCAAGTGCTGTATCTCTTACTTGAACAGGTAGACCTAAAGGAAAAGATGTGATAACAAATGAAAGACTATAACTATACCATTTTAATAAACAAATCTATTCAACAAGAGCGCAAAAACAAGAGTGCAAAAATTGATGCATTTAGCATTCTATATAAACCACCCACAAAGCCATAATTTTACAGTTACAAGACATTCTCTATTAATATCCATCAAAATGAACTCACAAATAAACTATCAAGATCAATTAATGAAAAAAATTTTAAGCAAATATTTGTTTACAAATACGTACCATACTCCAAGTCAAGCAAACAGGTCTGACAAATATTCTTAATTTTTGCACATGTTTGGCAAATTTCAGTTTTCTTATACCTCATTCTAGCACCTGGACACCACCTGAATATGGTAAATGGCCTTTGGCAAATCTAAAACATAGACAGAACATATTTACCAATGCCGTAATGGAAACAAATCTATCACAATGCAAAGTTGCAAGAATGCTCACATACCATAACATCCTCTTACATGACTTATCTATATTCTTAATAAGTCAATCACAGAGAGAAAGCAAAAATAAGAGTGAAATTTTAATATGATTCAAAACAAATGATAAAAGATATCAGAAAAACAGGGAAAAAACAGAAGTCAACAGGGAATAAAGGCAGTATCAACAAATAGAATAAACTCTATATTTGTACATCAAATGTTAGGGACCTGACTCAGCAAGCTCTAATTTTGTCCTAATGAAATCTGGATGAATGGATTGCCTATCAATAAGAACTGATATTCATTGCCTTTCAATGAAAAGTTTTACAATAATCTCATGCTGGAATGCTCATCTTGTTGGCAGAAGGGCAAATTTCAATGCCCATCTCAATGCTCTGGTAGCATGCTCAACACATAAGTACAATACATACATAAATTATGTCAAAGGAAATAATTTGCATAATCTAAAGAATAGAAAGCAACTGAATAAGCAACTTTCACATGTCACATGACCATAATGTATTCTTACCTCTGATTGGTTGATCCTCAATTAGAGGGCAAGTGATGGAGAGAAAAATATATAGGCCTATAATTCCCTTTTATGATAGTCCTTGACAAGAATGATAACTGTATATCTTATTCATGAAATGACTTATTTACAATTTTGTAAAGCAGGTAGAAGTGTGCTACATATGAACTATATGTGCGAAATACTATCTGCCCCAATGTCTCAAAGAATCTAGAATCCCTTCATAGTTCTGCTCAGGAAAAGTACATAATAAAGGACTGTATAAAATGAAGAAATAATATAAATAATGAGAAAAACATGGCAAACAATTAACTAATGACCAACCAATGATTTGAGTGTTGGGAGCATGAACACAGATGATCACATCTAAACACAGGGTGAATGTCTTAAAACTGCATGCTGAAGGTACACCAGGGATTATTTGTGGAGGGCCAAAAACTATGGCTGTGAAGTATAATCCAATTTTGCAAGCCATGTACTTAAGGAGTTGCATGCCTCAAACCTTTAACTATTAGTGTCCACGCTGAACTCTGAAAATAGAGCTTTGTGCATTCCAAAGATTTTTGGGCCTAAGTACATGAAATGCACCTTAGATATCAACTGGATCAACTGTTCAGCTCTGTTGTTCATAATTTTGCTTCTGTCTTTTGTTCTTTGTGATCCTGAGTTAACTCTGTCTGGTATAAAGATAAAAAGGAAAGCTTCCCCCTGTGATATCCCTTCTTTACTGTCTTTCTTGAGTTGATGGAAGGAGTAGTCCTCAGCCTTAACTTGAAAGTACTGCTGTTCAATCAACTGGCAACATACCATTCTTCCTCGCAGATATCAACATATTCGTACCAATATCAATGTCAAGATCTTTTGACTAACATTGTACATGATGCAACACAAACAAAACAAGCAATACACCCATAAATAAATGCTTTTCACCATACATAACAACACAGCTCACTACACCAAGCAATGTTTTCCTGCCGCTTGCCCCCCAATTGAGAATCAACCAATCAGAAGTTAGATTACATAATGGTCATGTGACATGTGAAAGTTGCTTATTGCACTATGATAACTTGTGGAAAGCTACTTCTGGTGCAAATGAAATAATTTATGGATACCTTGCACTCTTTGCCATATTTCTCTTTCAGCTGAAAATATACTTAGCATATATAAGCACTTTTCAAAAAAAGCTACTGTAAATAAGGGGAAAGAGTATTCACAATATCAACTTGGCAAATCAGTAACAATATATGGAGTAACAATGCCAAAAGATTTACGCTTTTACAGTGGTTAGATCCCTTTCACTGAAGAGTTTAACCTGTGGTACCATAGTTAAGCTGGGGTACTGGTAGCCACAATAAGACCCACAATTACTTGAATACTTTCAAATGACTAAAGCTTGCTGAACTAATCCAAGTACAAAGAAAGCAATTTTGAAAAATCAATAACATGAGAAAATACATAGAAATGGTCCTTTATGTGGTAGTGGAAGGTGGTTATCAAGCAGTCTATATGTATGTTCAAAGTACTATAAGTCTCAAATCTTTCCAATAAAAATAATTACATAGATAACAATACCAACAGCATCAGGGAATAGCAATAAAGACCTTGTGCATACTTAATAACAAATAGAATATCATGTATAGAGAAAAGAATTATATTAACATTAGGTTGCTAAACACTTACCATACGTATATAGGGGTTGTCACCCAAGCATGTCTGACACAAGATTGGGAACTCCTGAAAGACGTCAGTACAGTAATATCATAACCAAAGAGAGCACATCCAATACTATACACTCTTTTATACAGAACCAAGTCAAGGCATAGTTCAAACAGTTCCTTATCCCTTGACCTCTGATGATCAAATTGTAGTACTAAAAGTTTCTTAATAGCTCCCTAATTTTCACTACAATTAGCTTTAGCACTCAATAAAGAGAGGGGAAATGACTATAGACAAAGACAGCATAGCCAGAAACAACTGAATGAGCACCTGACACAAGCACAGCAAACAATATATGCAGCATTTGGCTGCTTGTGAGTTGAATCAGCTTCTTATTTCTTGATTGGTTCCAACTACAAAAGTTTTTCAAATTGAAAAGCTCCTCAGGGACATTTTTATACTCTTCAAAACTTTCCACAAAACTCAATGTCTTTTACTATTATTTTTTATCTCCATTATATTGTACTTGCCAAACAATAAGAAAAAGAATAAAACAAAAAAATAAAGCTTCTTTCACATAGAGAACGTCTTTATAAAGATATTCCCATGCAAACGAAGATCTAATTTATTCTTGTATATTCTTTTTCTTATAGCTTCGCAAATATGAGATAATGGGGATAAAACCATGTTATAAGACATGATATTACATTTTGTGGAAAGTATGGGATTTGGAGGGTATATAAGTGTCATGAAAGAGCACCAACCTAACAAAATGCTCTTTTTGCTTGATTAAAATGAAGAAAGGGTCGTTGCTCCTTGTTTGTCAACTGCCACAAAACCTCGCCTCTTCATGGCATTCATTATCAGACTAAACTAGTATTTCATATACAAACTCATTTGAAAAAACATGGATGCTTTCATACGAACAGAAACCTGCCAAATCTTACTTCAAACACTAGGGGAAGTATGCTTCGCTTGGAACCTGCAATTTTACAAAAGGAAACTGTAAAGAGTGGTTTCTACTTACCGATTCCTCCCAGTTTTGTCTGTTGTATGTATTCGCACTTTTGGAGATAGACATGTTTTTTGAACAAGGAATCAGCTCTTTGCGAGGCAATAATGAAAGAGAGGCAAATTCTGCCATCGCTATCACTGATGCAGTGATTCCGGGTGATCCACTGATCGCTGGGTGGCCTACTGATCACGAGTTGACCCACTAATCGTTGGGCTCTTTCAGAAATCAGAATCTCTTAGCTTTCAATGTACATACCGTTAGAAGAAATTTTTGTTTTAGCTTACAATAAGACTGTGCAACAATGGAGGATGCAACTGCCCAGGCTGCATTCCGTGTAGGTAGGTCCGAATATGTCCGACGTGAGCTAGGAAAAATACCTTGGTGTACAAAAGAGACACCCCCATGCCTCGGCGTATCGGTCACAAAAAATCCCTTGGATAGTTGAATTTTTGAACGTATTGGCGTAGCGCTGACAGAAGACGGTAAAACAAATTTTCTGGGGGTATCGCCCCAGACTCCCTTTTCTTCTCTCTGCTAGAATTTTTCAGATTAGTTCCTCAATACATTTCACCTTTACTTCACATAGCATTATATGTGAGTGTTTTGCTTATTTAAAAACTATACGTTGGAAGGCTCTCCCGAGTAAATCTGGCCAAGGATTAAAAGAAGTGCAGTATTTACTGTATTTGCAAAAGCCAATTCAAAATAGCCTTTCCAGCCATCTGAGAACCTTTGCTTTGAAAATTGTTCTCCAGATCCAAACATGGTGGCCCCTATAGTAGGCTCTAGATGCGAAAGAATATCTAACATGTTTTCTGCAATTTCTGCTTAAAAGATAAGTGAAATGGCTCTCTTATGAAATACTGTATTTGCAAAAACCAATCTCAACGTAGCGTTTTTCAGCCTTCTCAGAACCTTTATTTTGAAAATTTTTCACCGGGCTTGTGAAATTAAAAGATAATGTATATGAGAAGAGATGCGTTTGAAAAAGGAATTCTTTCTTCCATCATAATCATCATGGTAGAATTCTGTATGCGCTTCTTCAGTGACCAACTTTATACTAAGTCAGGGTTTCTTGATGCACGAGCGGTCCTTAGAATCGTAGTGGAGAGAGTAGACATTTTAATAGCTATTAACTTTTATCTTCATTCCTACAGGTGACTCCCGTCCCTGCCATTGAACCGTTTATGGACTTCCAATTATTTCCGACGAACAAGAAATTAAAAAAGCTGTCAAATGACCCGGCACTGAACTCTCTAACAGTTATAGAAGCTGAGTTTTTTAAAAAGTAAAGCATAATATTTTTGCTGACTTTTCGTACCATTAATGTATACAAGATTCTGTGATGAGAACTGTGTTTGGAAACGAAATTAACGAAATCTCTAATATCTACTTAGCGATACCTTCAAAAGTGGTCCTACAATGTTTGCAAAGCACCACATACTAAACTGTTCAGCTTGATATATAATTAGGTTCATTATATAGTTAACTTATTCATAACATGCTTACAGCAGTTTATATACTTCTTTAAAACCCATGGGAGCTACTATAGAAGGTGTAAAAGGCCTTAGATTTATTTAAAACTGTATAGGAAACAATGTTTACCTCATAACTCTCTATATATGGAAGTTTATCATTTGCTAATTTATTCATTATTATTTATCTACAGCAGTTTATATTTATTTCCTTAAAAACCATTGCAGATTGTATAGAGAGCCCAGAAAGTCTAAAATGCACTCAAAATTTTCCAGAAAACAAAGGCTTTGACATAATGGTATTTATCGAGTCCATTTATTCATTATTTATTTACACCAGTTTATATTTATTTTCTTAAAAGCAATAGCAGATAGTGTAGAGAGCCTAGAAAGTCTAAAATGTACTCAACATTTTCCGAAAAACAAAGGCTATGACATAATGGTATTTATCTAGTCCATTTAGTTATTATTTATTTACACCAGCTTATATTTATATCCTTAAATACCATAGTAGATGGCATAGAGAGCCTAGAAAGTTTGAAATGTACTCAGAATTTTCCAGTGGACAAAGCCTGCCATATAATCTTTTTTATCATAACTTTCTTGATTTTGTATATTTCTTGTTTGCTATATATGACAAATAAGAAGTATACCAACTGAAAGAAAATTATGATCAAATATTTATATGGCAGACTTTGAGGCAATTTCAACTATGTCATATATGACATAGGTGAAATTGCCTCTATCATGTATGATATGACACTGCAAATGTGTGGTATGGGGATTGTTTGTGCATTGATTCCATTGAATTAGAAATTTAATGCGTTGTTGTTTGTGCAAACAAAATTTTTACCTCTACAAAGTTTGGAAACAATAAAAAGGTAGGATTTCATCTGCTATTGTCTAGGTCCCACAGCTTTTCAAGGGTTTTGCCCCCAGGCTCCCCTTCCTCTTTGCTTTCCACTTTCACAATGCTGTTGTTGTATACTGCAATAGAAGTTCCTCACCATTTCAGCTACCTCTCCAAAGTTTCTCCAGAATCCCTGAATTGACAGCATATTTAGCTGATGAAAAACAAGTCTTCACTGATAAAGTCTACCCCAAGTGCATAAAGTGAGATATCATAGTCAACTGCATCTTCATGTGTTTCTTCTTTCACATCTCAATATCCAACTTTACAAACATTCCTTGCTTTGACTGTTTCAATCCTTCCAATAAAACTCTTCTTTTCTCAACTTTCTTCCTGCCACACATGAAAAATGTTCCTACCCACATAATTGCCTGAAAGCAATTCTTTCAAATTTTGGCTAATGTTTTTTCTCTAACTCTGGGAATTCTTTGTCAATCTCATCAATATTTTCTATCTTCCTAACATTTTCTCTAATATTTGCCTGTCCTTCATAACTAGTTTTTTGTTCTTTTCTTGCATGGAAAATGAAATAGTAATGGAATCTTTGTAAGAAACAAGTTTAGATGTTGCAATAATTCATAATCCGATAACGTTCAAGCCTTCGACAAGATGGCCTACCACGGATCGCATCAAAGTGGTGTGTACTCCGCGACCAACAAACGATCTGCGCCACCAAATACGGCAAATAGACTTATTAGTACGGTTTCCCTGATACTTACTGCGTATTTCCCATAAATTTTATTAATTTCCTATGGCGAAAAAGTCGCTTACTTTTCGTTCAAAAATACCCTTCAAATTCAAATGTTCAAATTTACGTCTTCACATGTTGACAGTCATTTGAAAAGTGGCAGAAAACTAAGATCAATCGTATTTATATCTGACTGGCCAAAAACTACAATATAGAAAAGCAATGATCAACTGACTTTTCCAGTCACAAGATTCCTGCGCACATACCTACACATAGTGTAGAAATACTGATTTAGGATGCATCAGCAATTTTGCCGACATAGAGTAATCGTTACTCAGCATAAAATACAATAGAAGGGTAATGATAGTTTATTCTATTATACCTAGTCTAGTCGTGTATGATGCAAGGGTAAATAACCCCTAATCCTTAAAACAATAGAATGGAATGCTGTGCAATGTACAGTCATTATTACGGGGTTTCCTATGGTGTGCCTAGCTTTATGAGATTACTACGTTTGTATTGCTTATATCAAACCTTAACTTATTTCTTAACAACTAAAGTAAAATGCTTTTTGTATATATACGTGCGTCTTACAATTAATGAAAGAAACTAACGATATACACATATGCTTACATTTCCTGGAATCTATAATGATTCTGTTGGCTTACTTCCAGTCGAGCCCTCGACGTGTCTCACCAACAACTAATATGAGACGACCCTCTCAGCCTTTCGCAAGCCTCGAGAGTCCAAATACCTAATATACCAACGCGATATGACATAGACTTCTACAGTCTTCTACATGCACTGTGAGTCTAAATACCAAGTAACGAATTGTAAGACGTCCTAATACAAGATACAAGTACTTTTGCAAGCTACTTTATCTATCCTAATTTTCCATCTATAGCTCCATTCTTACATTTATAAATTAGCAGTATGACAGGCCCAACCAAGATGGCCCCCATAACAGATACTACAGAATTTCTAGCACATTGAAAGTTCTTGATGGCCATGCTTACCCTCCTGTCCCTACGGCATTTAGATATCCGAAGAACATTGCTTTAAGACATTGGAATGAATAGTGGTTGGTGACAATAGAATAGCTTACTAGCCAAGTAAATTCACGTAACGTCTACCTTACATCCCCTCAACCAAAGTGCTCTCTCGACGTCCCTGCTTATGAGAAGCGGTTAGTTTATAAGATTTAGAGCATTACGAACGCCTTCTTGAGGGAGCACTGTATAAGTTTCTTATATAACAAGGTGGACCAAGTTCTTAGTCTCTTATGCTCTAGCCAAACCAGTCCAACATTTTTGCTCAACAAATGCCAAGCTACCCATGTTGGGCATTGTTGGGTGATGTTGGATATTGTTTGATGATGTTGGAATGATTTGGCCACTCTACCCAACAAAATCACGATTGCGCAAGCGCAATGATAAAAGCCGGTCACGTTTTGAATTAATTTGCTTGGGTCGAGGGTGCGATTTATGAAATATGGAAACCAAACATCAAATGAAAACCATTAAAGTGTTATCAAAAAGTCCCCTGTCATTTCTTCTCTCATAAACAAGATGCCTTCGTCGTTTTTTGCAATCGCCAAGGAAAGTTTCAGTTAAGTGAAAGACATCAGGCTCTGGTTATTTTTGTCGTTGATATATTTACAAATGTTGGGTACTAATGTAGTGATGGTTTGGTCAAGGCTTTATAAAAATGATCGAAGGAAAAGCGCCCCCCCCCATTGCCATCAATTTACTTTCACACCACTGTACATGTCATGTGCTATCTGATATCAAGTGATCCACAGACCAGAGCAGGTATATTCTCAGTTTCTTATATAATAAAATATTTGCGGGTAGGAAAAGATCCCCCTGGCTATCAAGCTACTTCTGCCCCCATGACAATTAGCAAGTTGTGTGTAAATGAATTGGTTTTGATGAAAGACTTCACGATATATCTTCGCACCTATTATCTCGATGTTCGCACCTATCACTACTTTCCATTGTTTTAGAGTTCGTGATTTGCTGCTGTGTCAATCTATGTCAGACTGTGAAGTCTAGATCAGACCACGAACAAACTGGTTTTACCTGTTTCCTACACTGGTCCGTACTGGGATAAAGGCTAGACAGTAGGAACTGTGCTAGACCAATTCACCAAACCTGTTTTTTACAAAACAGAGGAAGCAAGAAGCAAATCACTGTGTGACGTCATTGCATATTTTATGCGTGTATCTTAGGCTATCTTTTCCATGTGGCACTTCGTTTCTTTTATTTTTTTAAAAGCTCTTTAAGGCGAGATATATAGGAAGTGCCTAAAAATAGTGCGACTTTGTTTCTAGATAATAGCCGCTTCAATTTAACGACGAATAGAGAAGACTTAATCATTGAGACCATTCTGTCAACAATGTGTTCTGCGAGAATGACCTTTGAACAATAGCCCTCTCCTGTTTCTATTGTGTCGTGTGTCGATGGGTCTTGCATTCTTTTATCTGCATAAAGTCAGTTGTAAGGCCGGTTTGACCTCTTTGCAGTTACAGGTTTGTCTAGGGAAGAAGTAAGTCTGTAGGCGGGCCAGCAAATCTCAGACACTCGTGCAAAGATGGACGAAGCCGATCATGCACATCCTGAAGAGCATTTTTTATTTACATCTGAGTCTGTAGGAGAAGGCCATGCTGGTAAGAAAGAGATTATGAAAATTAAACTTGTACTTTCCTTACATTGTTACATTAAGTATAGAGTTAGTTCTGATGCCTTCCATTTTGTGCTTTGAGTATGTTCTCATTTCGTAAGTGACTTCAAATGTCAAGACAGGTGAACAAAATGGGCACCGACATTGATTCTTTGAAACGTTGGACAGTGTGATATGGGAATGCAGCCTACCCCACATGTGCAAATTTTGTGAAACGTTAGGGGTTTCGCTTTATAGAGTTATATTGTTTTGTATGTGTAGACTTTAAAGGAAATTTTTTGGCTAGTTGGGGCTTCGCTTTATAGAGTTAAATTGTTTTATGTGTGTAGACTGACAGGAAAAGTTTTGGCTATTAGGTAGTGTAACTAGTTGCTGATGTAATTGGTGGCATCCAAATAGGCTAGTATTAAGCCATGCAACCATGGAGGATCTGGAAAAACACTAGTGAAAACCTGAGATGCAGTCGGGCGTGGATCGTTAGTGTTAGATAAATACAAGTCACATGCTTTCTGCTCCATGGCGAACGTATGATTTCTGGCTTGTAGCATATTGTGAAAGATGCAACTTACAGCATATTCTGAATAAGTCTATGAAATGCAAATTTATGTTAGCATATCTTTTTGCGGTTTCTCTTGTTCTCTCGGGGCTTTGAATATTAGAGTTCCACGATTTTTTGTGTGTTGGTTAGTGTAGCTTGCGGTGCAAAGTGGCGTGAGTAGCGGAAGAGCTTCTTAGGTTTTATGGGAAGAAATGGCGGCGAATGGTGTAACTGCTGATAATGGCGATGGAATTTTTCTATTCACCTCTGAATCAGTTGGTGAAGGCCATCCAGGCAAGTTTTACGCAATTTTCTTTCGAGAACCCCCAGCGACTGTGAGCTGTTCTGAACCGCGCCCACCTTACATAACTCCGATTTCAGAGTTGCGGGGCCGTAACTCTTTTAGATCTTGAGAAGTTGTAGTTTGTTGAATTATTGTTGGAGGAGATAGGAACAGGTGAAATATAATCCTGGAGGTATATTCTGGAACGAGGGGGCGTCTTGCTAGGTAGTGATTTTGCACCGACTAGAGCACCTTTCATGGTTTTACTTCTGTCTTGCAGCAGTGAAAATTATCTGTTTGCAAGTTGCAACATTATATGCGAAATACGAGTACTTTATTCAAATGTGATAACAGAATTTAATTTCGGTGCACATTAATGGGCTTCTTCGCAGACTCTATAGCAGAATTTACTGTGCTGTAGTCATCATTTTCCAATGGATAGATCTACTAGAAAACTCTAGGAGCTCTGCTTATATGAAAGCCAGGACTTGTCCCCATTCTTAGTATTACTATAAAGTTGCTTGGTGCAAAAGTCAGATGCCTAATCTGTCTTTGCCGCAAGTTACCCTTATTTCGTATATGGTTGTTGCGATTGAAGATACTCTACACGTGGTTATCCAATATGGCCCCACCGACATCCTTTACCTCCGTTACGCAATCTTTGATTTAGATTTCATAGCTCCTTTTGTATAAACATCAGGGCTTTGTAAAGAAAAATTTATAACTGCATGTAAAATCTTGCGACGCTGTGTTGACGAATCAAATTCTGGCTGCAGACGAGATTGAACTGCCTGCTGTAAGCAGACTGCAGATGGGATTAAACTGAGTAGTTAAATGCCACTTCCTCTAGAAATTCCATTTCTGGTTGTGTTTCGACTGTTATTTCATATCATTTAATACCATGTCTACCATTCTTACTGCTATTTACTTCTTGCACCCTAGGGCCACAACAATAATAAGCTTCTGAATTGCGCAGTTTCTCCATTAGAACTTCACAAATTTTTTTAGAACTACACATGTTGTGTAGAACTGCAAGTTAAAAAACCCATTGTAAACATTGGTAAAATTTTATGATGAGGAAAAAGCTGTAGTTTTCCGGTAAGAAGCAATAGTTCTGCACATTTCATGAAATAATTAATGAAAGTATTTTATCCAATTTGGAATATTAACAGAATCTCTGAAGCAAAGTTATTTTTGTATTCTTTTATTAGAAACTGTTTTAAAGGGAGCCTGCATGTAGAACAGGCTTGCAGTCCTAGGGAACTCAGGAGGTGAAACCTCCTTGTTAAAATGATGGAAGGCTTTGGGAGCATACCCCCTTTGAATGCTAATTTATTGAACAGTTTTCTTAAATTTTTCTACTTTGCTTAAGATTTACAAACTCATTTCAGTATTTATTCTCAATATTGAGTAATGTTATAGCCTGGCACATTTTTGGTATTCAGTGAAATACCACAGAGTGAATTAGGATTTTTTTCACGGTTCCAGAGGATGTGACCTCCAAATTTCTGTCTTGATCGCCCCTTGTTAAACATCTAGCACTGCAATCGTGAAGTAAGGGCCAAAAAGTTACATAACTTTCTTGGCCTTTGCTTCAGGATTACTTCTGAAGACAGAATCCTCAAACTTGCCAAGGTCCAATATTTTAGCCATTGCCAGCAATTTAGAATAAGGAATCAGGCTCCATTAATTTTTATTAGATTTTCTAAAATTGTTTGAGTCATTATTGATCCTGAGTCTATTTTTCCAGACAAACTATGTGACCAAGTTTCAGATGCAGTACTTGATGCCCATCTAGCTCAAGATCCTAATGCTAAAGTAGCATGTGGTTTGTGTGCTTATTTGTTATTGAATTTAGGGTGAATCATATGAGCCTTTTCAAATTCTCATGCTTCTAGGAGCTGATTTCTTCAGGAACTACTTTCATTTTTGTCTTAAGTGTTTTGTTTAGTTCATGTAACTTGGTTTGATTTGAAGGAAGTTGTAAAAAGTTTATGAATTTTGCAGTGTAGGTAATGACAGATAAAGGGAAAATCATTTGTGTTTATCTTGTATTCATATGTTCACACCTGAAAAGATAAAAATTCCAGTGAATTTGTTCATAGGTAAGCATCTAAATGGTCGACATAGATATTGCTTGGTTTTGCTGTAGTAATTTATTACTTGTAGCTGTTTGGACACTGCTGCAGATGTACAAATTTGTTGCTCAAAATTTGTTTAGTTTTACCTCCAAGTACCCAATTTCTACCTCCGTTTTCCCCCACTTCCTTGGGGCTTGGAGGGTGCCTTTGAGAGGACTTTAGTTCTGGCATGAGCATTTAAGACTGGATGCCCTTCCTGATGTCACCTATAGCCTGCTGTGGGTCTCATAGACCCAGGACCTCCTTGGTATGAGCCGAGTGCATTACTGCTAGGCCAAGGCTGCTTCTAGGCCATGGCTGCTTATTTTTACCTCTAAGTGATGTGTTTTATTTTCTGCATGATATTTTTCAAATTCCACTTTTGACTTGCTTTGAAGTTTTATATTATTTTTGCATTAATAGGTATTTTTAAAATCATAATAAAGCTTTGACAGTGTGTAAGGCGTAGGTGTTATTTTTTACTGTGTAACTAAGCATGACAATCATTTCAAACATCAATTGTGCATTAATTGATTACTGCTTTGTAAATCTTGTGGGGTTCTGTTTTTTGATATAGGTATATTCAGTGATTCACATTAACATATTCATTGTTGTCTTATCTGTCATTTATTTATTTGCAGAAACTGTTGCAAAAACAGGCATGGTCATGGTTGTTGGTGAAGTAACTTCTTCTGCACACATTGACTATCAAAGTGTGATCAGGGATACAATAAAACGTATTGGTTATGACAATGCAGATAAAGGTAATTATCAGTTGAATTGTGCTTTATTCATATTTTTTTATATGTTCTATGTATTTCACGTTTCATATGCACATCTTGTCATGTATTATTTGAACCACCAACTTGTTTGGAGGAGTATATTTTATGCCAAATATTGCACCAGATGTTAGTTCTTTTAATACTCGATCTGTTTTGCTGCTTGATGCATTTATCTAAAGTCTGCATTTCACTTTCTGTTCCCTGCTGTCTTAGGTCTTGACTACAAATCCTGCAGTGTGCTTGTCGGTATTGAGAAGCAGAGTCAAGAGATTGCAGAGGCTGTTTACATTAACCACAAAGAGGAAGATATTGGAGCAGGGGACCAAGGTCTTATGTTTGGTTATGCAACAGATGAGACAGAAGAACTGATGCCACTTACTGTTGTATTGGCTCATGGTCTTAATAGGAAGCTTGCTGAAAACCGTAGGAATGGTACAATGCCGTGGTTAAGACCAGACTCAAAAACCCAGGTCACTGTTGAATACAAAATGGATGGAGGTGCATGCCTTCCTCTTAGGGTTCATACTGTTGTCATCTCAACCCAGACTGACCCATGTATTTCTTTGGCAGATATTCAAAAAGAGCTATTGGAAAAAATTGTCAAGGTGTGCTACAAATGTTCAATTGGTATTTTCAGAATTTTAAGAAGTATTACTTCTAGGGTCATGATAAAAATATGCTTCTCATGTATAAATATACTTTATTCAGTTTCCTCATTTTGGATAATTAGCTATAGCAAATTACAAGTAATAAATAATTATCTTATTCCATCTGAAAGTAAAGTTAGCAGGTTAAATGATACTGTGTACTATTAATGTGCCCATTTTGGGACTGGATCATGCTTGTTTGTTCCTCTTGTGTTAGAAATGTGCTTATACAAGAAATTGGTTTGTTTTCCTTCCTGAAGTGCCTATTTACTTTTGCTGCTTTATGTTACCTCATATGCAGTCTGGCTGAACCATATTACTTCCATTTGGAACATCCACAACTTATTGTTGTCAATTTGGATTTTGTGAAGTAAAGTAAAGTTTAGTTTATGATAAAGATTAGGGAAGACACAAGCTAGCTATTTTAAATTTTCTGGAAGCATAGATTTTTTCATATAGATTTTTTTCATGGATTTGTAAATGAAGAATCATGCTCGTTAGAACTTAAGAATCTACTGAGGAAGGTTTCCATGTGTCTTATAGGAAAAGTGACTTTTGTCTCCATGTATTGAATATTCCTTCTTTAAAATATCAAAGTAGATTTGTTGATACCTTACCACAAATCCTTGTATTGGTCCCCCCTTGAAGAAGCCCCCACCTAAGCATGTGACTGTACCTATTTGAGCAGTCTGTTAGTGATTTATAGAGCTAGGAAAGAAAAAGCAGTCATCATCCTATTGCTTGTATGTGTAGCAGTGACAAAATAATTTATTGGTAGAAAAGTTCCAACTGGATTATGACCAACTGCCAGGAAAAATTTTTAAGCTCCCCTTGATTAGGTTCCCCATTTTAATGTGCTCTCTTGCAAAAATCCAAAAATTAAATAAGCCTCAAAGCGACTAATATGAGGGTTTGCAGTATTTTCAGAGAGAGAGAAATTAATTGAAGTCATTGCCAGTGAGTTTGCTTCTCTTTGCTGAGAATTTGTAGAATGCCTCAAATTTCTAGCAACCACTCAGCTTTAGTTCTCCATCTAGTGAGTACCACCATCTAGCACCTGAGAAATTTCATAAATGTCATGCTACTTCAAAGAAGAAGTATAGTATTTTATACATTATACCACCCTTACTATTTCCCATGCAATTTACTGTTTATTTTATTGTGGAAGCACAGCAAAAGGACTGACAATTATTTGGGTATCCTTTTTGCTGTTTCTTTAGGAAAGTGGCACCCTGCCTAAGTAAGTTGCAAGAGTCTCTCATTAGCAGGAAAGGGAGTAAATTGTGTTAATTCTGATTCAGAAAATGACCAGAACATTTCAATCCTTCCACCTGAGGTTCCCTGTGTATGCTAAGCACTTATTTACTTTAGGCCTGGAGTGTCAAACATACAGCCCACAGGCCATATCTGGCCCGCCAAGGCCTTCAGAAGAAGCTTGAGTAATCTGTAACTTAGCAATATTTCTCACCTGTAATATCTAGCATTGAAAAAACTGGTTCTCCAGTTGTTTGCCATTGCGAAGCATACCAGATATGAAACATCCAGATAATTGTATATTTTAAAGTCTTTATTACCTAGTCACGGCACCCTCTTGGAACTACCTGGCTCGCTTGATTTCACATGCCTTTTGTGGTCCCTAGGCCTAAATGAGTTTGGCACCCCTGCTTTAGACCTTGACTCTTCAGTAGGTATAGCTGTTTTCTTATCATTGTTTTTCAGCTATGTATGTGGTTGCCTTCTAGGTTGTCATCCCTGCAAAATATCTTGATGAAAGAACAATCTATCATATGCAGCCATCAGGAAATTTCCATGAAGGTGGGCCACAAGTAAGTCATTTGCTTTTATTTTAGTACACATTTCTGTTCCCTGGTATTTCATGATAATAGTTTGTGGTAACATCTAGCTTGAAGGGTGGTTCATTCAGTAGCTAATAGCATGTTATGACATTGTTGAGTAATTAGGAGATATGTGCTTTTTTGGGGAGCTATTTTTAGGAGTTGCACATTAGGAAAATATATTTTGTTTGGGTTACAGAGAGTGTGTTTAAGCATGTGTATATTTGATTTGCATCTTTTGGATAGTATTGAATCAGTTGCTGCATATTTTGATAGCATGTAAAGTAGATACCAACGTATTTCAAATTAGTTGGGAAAGTTAAGAACAGGAAGTTGGATGGATATTTATAACTTTTATGATGGGCTAAAATGAGAGCAATACAAATTCGATTTTATCACATTCTATAATGGCCTCATTAATCCCTTTTTATTGCTCATTAGCAATTACCTTTTAATTGCTGATGCAAATCATTCAAGTTTTACATGCTAGACATGACTGAGATTGGGTAATTTATATATTGAGCCATAAATAGTCTGTTGATACTACAGAACTTTACCACAGCATGAAAAAGCAGCAACATTCTTTTGACATACTTAAAAGCTTTGTTCATCTTTTGACATACTTAAAAGCTTTTTTCATCCGACACTCATCAGAGTATGAAAACGTCGGATAGTGACCTAAAGGTTAACCTAAATATATATCCAGATGCAGTTAATGTGTTAGGATGCGTCTAATTGGCCCCAAGTGTGACCAATTAGGACCCATTAACATTCTTTACTTGAAGACCCCCCTCTTAACAGTTTCTTCAAGTAAAGAATGTTAATGGGTCCTAATTGGTCACACTTGGGGCAAACTAGACGCATCCTAACACATTAACTGCATCTGGATATATATCTTGGTTAACCGTTAGGTCACTATCCGACGTTTTTATAGTCTGATGAGTGTCAGACGAAGAAGCTTTCAAGTATGTCAAAAGAATGTTGCCGCTTTTTCGTGCTGTGATATTGAGCCATATTAGCAAGCCTCCCAGATGGCATAGAAAAGAAAAGGATATAATTCCAGATTTAGCTTGAATTTTCCTAGATTTGTATGAAGTATAGTATGTTTATTGTAAAATTTCATATATGTTCAAATCATGGAAATATTTTCCTGTATATTTTATCCTTAGCAAAACTTGTGTTAGACTAGCAATAGCAATTATATGATATTTAGCACTCTTGTAGTTATATTAAGAGCTCATTTCAAGTTTTTTAGCTGCAAATTTGAAGGATGATAATGTTGCTATTGACAATACATTGGTTAGTTAGCACAGAATAGAATGAAATTTACAAAGAGATAGCATGAAATAATACAAATATTCTAAAACTATGTTGTAAAATAGCATAAAATATGATATGAAAATGGCATAAATTCGTGAAAGAATTGGTGTATTTATTAGAGAAGGAAGTAGTTACTGCTAATGGCAGATTAACAGCATCTGCTTTAGGGAACATCTGCTTCTCTTTGGTCATTTTGTATACTATTTGACATCTTTACAATTAGTTATTGCAAAGTGAGAGAACTTGAAGCACTCATCATTAGTGACTGTGCAATTGCAGAAGTCAATCCATTGCCAGGTTCTTTTTATGTCAATAAATTAATGTAGTGCTCCAGGATCTCAGCTGCTGAGAGCTGAAAATGTTTTTCAGTAGTGTAGTTCAATTGTTGAAGAGTCAAAATTTGAAATGGAATGCAGATATGCAGCATAGGATGAAAACTTAGCCTATACAACGTGCTCTCTTTGCTGGCAAATTATGGACACAATGACAAATTGATAAGAGGGGGTCTTAAGAAGGCCTTGGGGGTGGAAAATTTTTACAAAGTAATGAGGGATCCCCAACGTTTAGGCATCCAAGAGTCATAGTTAGGTTTTTGTGGCCCTCTCAATATTTGAGAGGCTCTTTTTCTTAGCGGACCTGATGAATGAGTGCTTTTTTCTCCAGTTGATAAATATGAATAGTGCCTTATATTTGTGTAATAACTGCCTTTAATAACTGATATTATGATAACAATGTATCCTTTTTTATTATTATAGAATTATATCTTTCCTGTTGCATGTTTTGTGATCGCTTTCAATCATTATTGCTCAGTTTAATTTGAATCTAGTTGTAATTAATATCATTATACATTAATTAGTGAGTAAATTAGATACATATCATAGTGGCACTGTGTTTACACAAAGAGAGCAAATGGTTAAATATTTCCTTGTTTTTTCAGGGAGATGCAGGTCTTACTGGTAGGAAGATTATTGTTGATACTTATGGAGGATGGGGTGCCCATGGGGGAGGAGCTTTTTCTGGTAAAGATTATACAAAGGTACATATAATAAAATTGTTAGTTTCTTGTGTTAAGTTTTGTGGATGTGCTGTGGTGGACCTGAGAGGTCCTATTGTGTCAATCAAGAGTTGTGCATCCACGTGCCCCTGCGTGTCTGTGTGCTTGCATGCATGTTTGTTTTTATTGATAGTTGTGGTCATCCACAAAATACAGCCCCTTAAAATTTGGAGTGTTGGTTTACTGACAATGTCCCCACAAAGCCATTGACCATAGTGAAGTTATATGATATTCCTCCCATTGGTCTACATAGAATGTTTTGTTTACAGATGTTGTAATGTAACAGAACCATTCGTAACTCCCCCCCCCTAAAAAAAGCATGGGGGGTCATCTGCAAAAGATATTCACATAGTTCTGCCAGTTTTCAGCCCCTCCCTCCCCCCCTCTCCACACCTGTCAGCTTTTTGCATAACAGCCCCCCTCCACTGCCCGTGAGAACACTAAGCTGGAAGACAATTAAAGAGCTGCAAAAAATAAAAGCTATTTGGAACAAGATATGCATATTTTAGTTGTCTCTTTATTTATCAATCTTTAACCAAGGAAGATGATGATGAATGATTTGAAACTGCTCCCTCATCTCGTAAAGAATCTACACTGAAGAAGAATGTCCACTTGCAGCTAAACCCCCTTCCATCCCCCTCTTAGCTTTTGTCTGCGTTTTTGCTAGTCCCCTCCCGCTCCTAAGATGCGGGCATCCTTTTTGGTTGCCCCATTGAGAGAAGATAAGGAAATTGAGGTTGAGGTCGCTAGTTCTATGTATTATACTGGAGTTATTTTTTACGTTTTGATTAATTACACTTCATCTATTAACCCAATATATTTAGCAGGAGGTATCGTTTTGTCAACAAGTTTTGTTACTAGCTTCAGTGTGATATTTTTACCATTGTTAGATTTATTCATTAATCTCCCACATCATATAGCAATATCTACGCGTCACAAGTGCCTGGTTAGATGTTGTTGCATTTCACTCTCATCCCATTTCATTGATTTTTCCTGTGCTTAGATTATCTTCAGATCTTGGTCCATCCTCGATGACCATGACTTACATATTCTTCTAGGTCGACCGGTCTGCAGCGTATGCAGCTCGCTGGATAGCGAAGTCGTTAGTGCATGCGGGTTTGGCGAGGCGTATACTTGTACAAATCTCGTATGCTATTGGGATTGCCAAACCTCTTTCCATATCAGTCTTCGATTATGGAACTACAACTTACACGCAAAGTGAACTGTTGAAGATAATCAAAAAGAATTTCGATTTAAGACCTGGTGTTATTGTTAGGTAAGTTCCAGTCCAGACTGTATTCAAAATCCTTTTTGCTCCAGATCTGTGGCGAGAACGAACCTTTATAGCAACTCATCAAATGCACTTTGGCGAGCTTTGGCGAGCTTTATCATTATTTACGCCAATTTTTCCCAAGGTTTTACCAGATCAGATAGCTATCCAATTTTTCTAGAAAAGCTTTGGCTGGAATCAATGGCGAGCGAAAGTCCCATAATGCATACTAGCGTCAATGTTTTACAATATGGCGAAATTATGTTCATTGTTCATTGTTCATTATCCAGCATGTATTGGCTAGGATCCTTTGAGTGTAGCCCCCAAGATTTCTCAAAAGTATAGTTTTACCGACAGGGGTGTGCTGAAGTAGGGAGTATGGGGTGTCTTACCCCCCCCCCCACTTTTCCCAAAATAATCAGTAGTTCTATGGCTTTTCGGCCAAAGTTTGCTTTGCAATCATCCCATGTCGGTAATCGATCATCGTTTGTCGGTAATCGGTCATCTTTTTTCGTTAATGCTGGGACATTTAGTAGCCTATCTGTAAATTTCTGTTGCTACATCCCCATCACCGCTCAAAAGTTTCTGGGCACGCCACTGGCTACCGATTTTGATGACAGGACGGCCTAGTTTAGTTGAATGTTCTTAGGCCCTCGCTGTATCTTTATTATGGGCATTAAGCTAGTAGAACAATATTTTTTGTGATGACTTGGCTTTGACTTATTATTTTCTGCTTTTACAGGGAGCTTGGTCTTCGGCAGCCGATTTACAGGGATACTTGTGTTTACGGTCACTTTAAGCCAGGATTCCCTTGGGAAGTTCCCAAGAAACTTGAATTGTGATGATATTGGCAGTAATAATACGCACAATTTTTTGGAGTAACAGAAATATCTAATGCGCTATCTGATTTAAATAGTCAATCTTGAATAGTCACTTTGCGATAACTTGTGTTTGCATAGCAAAGTAGGTTGATGTATTTTTTTAATTGTGTTCTGTGTTTTTATCACTAGTATTTTCATAACAGCGGGTTTGATCTACCACATCTATCACTCTTGTCCAACATCATTTTGTGAGTTTTCTCTTTCACTTCTTCGTTGTATTGGTTTTGATCTTCAATCTTTGAGTGATTTGTACTTGTGCAGCATTTTCCACGAGAGAACCTCCCTTCAGACAGTGATGTGCCTGTTGAGGGGCGTGAGAATTTGTTAGAAAGTTGTTCATGCAGCAGGAGATTTATAAACCCATTGCTCATTGTGTTTCCCTTGACCTTTTCTTACTCATAGTTGGTCAAATGTTTCCAAAATGCCCCCCCCCCCAATAACGTCTCTGCTTTCAGATATTCGGGTTTTATGG
>WIPJ01000945.1:1117987-1170317 GCA_018155075.1 Cassiopea andromeda
CAAATGTTTCCAAAATGCCCCCCCCCCCCAATAACGTCTCTGCTTTCAGATATTCGGGTTTTATGGTTCGTGGCTTGAGGCTTTTAACTACTTTCACCCGCGAAACACACATACTTTTGTACGATGCAACAGCCAATCCAACAACATAGTAAAGAAACATACGCATAGATTGGAATTAGCACAATATTGCTTTCATATAATTCAAAAAGTACCGTAAATTCCCGAATGTAAGCTCCCCTGTGAACTAGCTCCAATATCCTTCCGAATATAAGCCCCCCCGAATATATGTCCAAGGATTGCATTTGGGTTTCTATGTGTATAGTTTGTACAATGAATGACCGTGGACAGAGCATATATAGAGCCTCTGTATTTACTTGTGTCCTTTTCTGAAGTTTTACGTATTGAATGTTGTCAATAGTCTCTCGAATTTATTTTTTATTTAAAATTTCTTTACCCATGACTCAATTAAATAAGGGTAGTTGCTTTTCAGTGAGTCCTGCAACGAAAAATAAAAACATGTAATGCATAAATATGCTAAAACTTTAAGAAAATGAAATGATGAAACTTTTAATGCTGAAAGTACTTAAAATAACTTTCCTTGAATAAAATCAAGTATGAGCCGTGTATTTCGCTTTGAACGACTGGATTGGACACAGAATGATGAATTTTTTTGTTATACACAAGTCATCAGTTAGCCTAAAGGACCTGTAAACCTTTTCTTTCGTTTACGGCAGGATTAGCAGAAAACACAACACAATACTTTTATTTACATACACTTTGTTATCCAAAACCAATGCTACTGGTCTTTTTTAAGTACCACATGTAGGCCCTCGTAGCGTTAAGCAGTTGAATGGTGGACTTATTTCTCTCTTTGCTTTTAAGAAGTGCTACCTTTTTGGTGCTTTTCCAGTACAATTCTGATATGAAAAAAGGCGTTGGTCACATTTGTAGCCAAAGTGAAGGAACGTGGATTTCAAAACATTTTCTTGGGGGCTCCGACCCCAAAGCCCCTCGTCCTTCCACGTTGCAACAATAGTCCCATTTCCTGAACTCTAGCTGCCACGTCCATCCTGTCGGTAAAATATCTATGGTTCACACCCCCAGTCAACATCCCTTCACGACTACCTTGTGTAGTCCCTCCTTAGAATAAACACTGCCTCCTTTGATAATTGAGATGGAATCAGGCTTGGCCTAAGATTTGACTGTAAGAAAGATCGTGTCGGCCATGCTGGCAGAGTTCCAAAGGTGTAGCATATGCAGGTTGAAAAAGTGTTTTAAGTATAAATGCGGTTGACCAGACACTACGAGTCTAAAGCTTTGTTCACCGTGACTTTGAACAAAGCTCTTCGAACAACAATAGATAAAGTCATTCGAAGACACCTTTGTCATCAGTGACAACAAGTCTGATTCACTTTCTCAAAAGATAACTGTACACTACACCAGCAACGCTTTATTTTGAAGATTGAGCTCTTGGTTTCTGGTATTTAACATAAGAGTTTTTTACCCAACTCGCAGCACTGGCAAGTTACATAGAGGTATCATACTTTTGTGGTAAGTTGATTGGTATTGTACGTACCCAAAAGGTTGGAAATGTACATTTCAGGTTGAGGGGGCAAGTCTTTGAAAAACTGGGCGTGGTCAATAATATCTTTGAGAGCCACACCAGAAAATGACATTGGATAGCTTTACCTCCAGATATTAAAATACACGCTTTTTTGATATATGAAACAAAGTATCTGGCTTCAGCCAGGAAGTTTTTAATATTTTGTCAATTACAGCTTGAAATGTTTCTTAAATTTACAGACTTCCAATGATAATAACAACCCAGATTAGGCAAGTATGATACAAGAAAAAGGATGTTCAGGTTTTTTGAGGTGTGTAATGGATGCCAATTCCATTTTCTTTCTAGTTTTATAAAACATTTACTTGCAAAAACAGTTCTTTAAAGTTATTGTTTGAAACTCAGCCTGCCTGTTTCTTAATTTTTGCCTAATTTCAGCCTCATGTTTCTTATGGACATGTTTCTCATAAAAACTAAGCTTTATAAGAAAAGTAATGATTGTTAACTTTGCAAAATAAGATGCTTTATTGCTTAAATCTGCTTCAAAAACCACAATATCATTTTCTCTTCTGCTATTTAGAGCAAAAATCAATTCAGGCAGATAATTTTTTGTCAAACTATTTTTGTAATTGAAAGTAAGCATTCCATGGACGATAAATAACTTGAATTGTCTAGAATGATACATTTTTGCACCAAAAGTTCAAAGAGAATCTAGGTGATGTAAGGAGAAACTGTCAAATATAATACGCTGGCTGGGTTCAGTACTTTATACTATGGCTTAAATGCATCTCTCTATAGCCATTAGCGGTAAGGACCTGAAATCCTGCTGCATCTGTTTTTTGCAAGAGGCATCCTTCAAGATGGCTTGGAAGATATTCCCATATATCATATTTACCACTTATAGTCACAATTTGAGCCATGGTTTATCTATTCAAAAGCGATTTCTTCAGTTTTAGCGTAAAGGCTGATTTCCATCCACCAATTTCTGGCGCGCGCGCGACTTTTTGCGATCGACATTTTGCGAACACATGGTGAATATCAAATTACACTTTAGCTACACCCACGCAAAATGCGGCCTTTGAAATGCAGACATTTGCTGCATAATAAGAATGTTTTTCAAGGGGGCAAAACAAACTCACTGCTTGTTCTTAAAGCTAAAATAACAGCTGTTATCGTCAGAGTGGCTAGTGGCTTTTCCTTCTGAAATATCCCACATTTTCTTAAAGTAGATGGCAGCAACTAATTTCTATGATAATTTCCCACCTACCTATCTTCCCTGATCACTATGTGTATGATATTGTTTATGTGCAAAGCGACCTTCAGACCACATTATTCCTAGCCAGACTAGTCCACAGCTACGACGCCATTGCGCAATCTCTCACTGCCTGAAACTTCTATTCTTTTGATTGGCTACTACTGGCAATCTCTCAAAAAAAGTCAAACAAACTTCAACTGTTTCTGGCGATCGCGCGATCATACTCACGTTTTTTTTGTTGTAAGTACGCTTGCCTAGATCCACGATCAATCGCAGAAAGTCGCGCGCGCAAGAAATTGGTGGATGACGATTGTAACGTTCTATGAAGCCGTACAAGTTGGTAGAGAAACACGAGAAAAGACTAGGCTCTTACCATCTCAACATAACTGTAAACGAAACCAGTTTCACACCTCTCAATATTACAAACATCACGAGTTCTAGTCATGTGACATAGTCATGTGATACAGCAGTCGGGTGACATAACGTCACGGAAATCAGCCTTAAGGCTTTTGGAAAAAGGGATAATTTCTAGGGGCAAAACTCCACTTACTAAGGGGGCAATTTTGAGAACTAGGAGGGCAATTGCCCCCTGGGTTTGTATGTTAAAAAGGTCCTGTGGTACATGGCTGCATTCATTGTCCAGACGTAGTCAACATATTGTTGAAAATATCCATATCAATGTATTCCATAGAATAATTACTTCTTGCTTAGAAACTGCTTTTGTCATTCAATTCACAGCTTTTTCTGTCAGTAAATCATTGCTTTACACCCCCCCCCAGGAACGGTCACCCAATGCTACTGAAGTTCAGTCCTGGCTTTTAGAATAAAATTTGAATCATCTGTACCTGTGTATATAATATTGTGTTGGCCGCTCTCCTACAGTTGAGCTACTTACTGAGGTCTGTCAATTGTGAATAGAACTTCTTAACTTTACATCAATGTGTATGCCAACACATTAGAACAAGAATTTCTTCAAAGAAAGTCCTCAGGAGAGTTTTGACTGTGAAATGATGAAAAAGTTAGAAAGTTTCAGTACTGTGCCAAAAACAATTTTCTTATTAAAAAATCACCGTATTTCTGTATTCACCAAGATCAAGTTATTATTATGAAAATTATTGCTATGTATTCAATTTGTTTTTAAATGGTGCTTTAGCCACTCACTGAATCTATGTGTATTTGAACGGTGCATTGTTTGCTGAGCGTGTCTTCAATTCAGGTTACAAACTCTTGTAGTGAGTATGACCTTTTAGTGTGCTTACAGAGCATAGACGTAGGAGCCATAAAGGACCGTTTGTGGTTGATGGTTCTTTGTGCTTCAACGTATCCACACCAGAGCATCTTTTAAAGAAATTTGACTGCTGAGACAAGCCAATGTAAAGGCCCTATTCATTTATAGCTTGGTCTGTCAAGTAGTGAAGTCTGGGACTCATTTATTCATAGGGGACTGGGCCACAATATGTATATATAGCATTATTTACTCATCGTTTCAGCTCGTTTGCAGTCAGCAATCTTCTCAATTTGATTCAATAATACGTCTATTCTTGCTATTATTTATAATTCATTGTTATGTATATAGTTATGTGTCTATAATCATGTTCTGAATATATTACTTTTTTGTGCTTAATTGCAGGGGGGTCATTTGAAATTTTTGCATTTTGAAATTTTTCACCCCTTATAGCATTTTATAATGACCCCCCCCCCATTTTAGCAAAATGTAGCCATCATCACTATCAGCAAAGTATTCACTGTCATTTTCATCCAATTATTCATGAGTCAGCTCCCCATGAAGCACTTCGCAACCCTTGTCAGGTGGAACCCTGTTGACCACTCCATCCAATTTTAGCCTAATTTCTTCTGGTGAGATCACCACGTCTACTTCCTGCAAGGTTGTTGTGATTTTCCTGGTAGGTCACTGTATTATCACCCCTCCACTTTATGAAAATCTAGAAAAATGCCCACCCCTCCCTGCTAATTCGACCCTCCCTACAATTTAGCACAAAAGAGTACCAATTTTACTACTCTCTGGGCTTCACACGGTGAATAGCCCTTGATTGGCTAAGGATCTAGAATTGGTGTCAAGAAAGCTATTTTCAATGTTAGTTGTAAACAAAAAGTCCAGCCTGCTGAACCAAAAACCTAAAGTTTTACTTCTTTGTTGAGCTGGGAAGATGGCCCACTAGCCCAATGGCCCAGTAATGGCAAAGTTAAAAGATTAATAGATGCCCTGATCCATAAGTATAGAGAAGTATTGCTCTGTCAAAAAAAACAGAATAAATCTTAACCATCCCAGCATCTCTTTGCTTCAGTATGGTGAAGGTGATTGAGATAATGCATTATCTCAATCACCTTCATCAAACTGAAGCGAAGAGATGCTGGGATGGCTTGCAAGCCAAGGCCCATCAAAGAACGCTTGGTTGGGTGTGCACATTGACTGATGATCATAAGCAGCCATTTAGCAGTAAGACATTACAATGCCTTTAATGTTATAGAATAACCTTGCAATTGAGGTTAAACAGGCACCCTACCTTTCAGTTTTTAAGCAAAAACTTCTTTTAGATAGAGACCTTACTTAAGATTTTTAACTTTTTTCTTTTAATTGAACAATTACTTATACTAGGCTTTTGTGGTGTTTATATGTTTATCTTTGCCGTTTCAATTGTTTTTCCAGTATTGTAAGTAGTTACCCAAGTGGAAGGCTCCTTGAAAATCAGCTTCATTCCTGAAGGGTGACCCTTAAGTATGAAGTGAAATGAAATGCCCACATCTATTATGATTATGGTATAAAGAACTCATCCAACCAAGCTTTCTTTGACGGGCTTTGACTTGTAAGTAATATCTCATCTACACCCTTTTTAACGAAGGTTGCTTTATGCTTCAAGTTGTTTTTTGATAGCTTCTTTACATCATAAAATGTACATAGGAAATTAGCGTCATGCGAAATTGGAACACCACACTTTGAAGCAGCCTAGGGGACAATTAAGTCTCCCCCAGTCCAGGAAATAGAAAGCACTCTTAGATTTGCACAAAAAGTTCTTTAGACTGCTAGACAATTTAACAGATTTCCTAACCCTTCTCTTTTTTCTTCACAAGAAGCCTTCTGTGAGCAGAAAAGAGTGGAATTGAGCTTTGAAACATGTCGAAGTTACTCACCAGCAACGCAAGAAATATTCACAAAGTGGGGGAGGGGCATGAGTTTTCAAAGGGCACTCTCACAAACAAGAATTTCAACTAAATTGCTATTTTACTTGTGAAAGTGCCCTTGTGTGCCCCCCTCTCTGTAAGCTGCAACGGGGCACATTACATACATGCTTGTGCAAAAGTGGTGGCAAGTATCCCCTATGCCCCCTAATTCCTAAGTCCGTGGCTGTTAATGTTCTACAAAAATTGACAAGTTCAAACTAAATTGCCCATGTGTGCTTCTGGGGCTCAAAGGAAAAGTCGCCTTCTTTTAAGCATTTGCAGCATTTAGCCATCCTGCAACAAATCTAGGCTGCTTACAGAATAAGTTGTAGCTCCAAGCTCTATTTCAAAGGTTGTAAGATTGTTGTTTTCAGTCCATGAAATTGAGAATGACTTATATTACTTTTGTCTTATTCGGCCAAAAAAGACGTTATGACCAGAAATTCCAAACTGAATCACGAATAAGCAGGCACGCCGGAGCCGGGGGGGGGGGCTTGAGGGCTGCAGTACCCAACGTATTTGCTAATTTATGATTCAAAAAGGGGATTTTCTTGCAATCTAAGGACTTACTTATAAGAAATTAAGGGGCTCCGCTCCTGACTTCCACTTTTACACCCAAAAGGAGCTTGTCACTTGTCCTCAGCCCCCTCAATCAAAATTTTGCTTCGGGTTGCCTGATAGCACACTTTATGACAATTCTATAGAATTCCTTAAAATCTACTTAAATTCCTTACAAAATTTTTTAGAAAGATGAAAAATTCCTTTGTGCACTGTACCAATGCAATTCTGAAAAAGAGGAACACTTAGCTCTCGTGTTTCTCACGGTTCCATATCTTTGTCCTAGTTGCTTCTCATTAACAACCGGTTTCCTTGTGTTTCAGGCAATGCATGGATCTTAGCAATACGATGTCACTTCAAACAATCTTTTACCTTTTCCTCTTCTTGCATTTAACCTTGAGCCTTGAACAGACATGCAGTGATGACAACACGGGATGTAATTTGGCATGCAATAGCACATTCTGCGATCAAAAGTGCCAAATCCCCTCATGCAAAATGAGATGCAGTGGTACGTTAGTATGCAATCAGAATTGCTATAAAGGTGACTGTCCTCTGATGGAGTGCCTAGACAGCGAGGTAATCTTTTACAAGACAGATGATTGTTGCAAATGATTTCAAGGATCTTTCCCTTTTCCCTTGCTGTTTGATTTTCGATTTCTTTTCAGTCTCTCTTCAACCCATTCATACGTCTGCTGCTTATCCCACTACATCTTTAAGACTCTCCATTCATGTCCAACTCTTCGCTAGTTCCCAAATTGACCTCAAAAGCCAGATAGAGAGCTAAAGTTCCTTATGCGTAGTCACTCTAGGCAGGGCGTAACTATAGGAGGAGTGGGAGTGCCACGCCCCCTAAACATTTAGCCTGTCGGCAAATTTGCAGTACACACAGTTGAACCTCGATAAGTCGATTACCGGCTAAGTCGAACTACTCCGATCTCGCACTTTTTGTCATTTGCTTGGTTTTAGTATCCTTTATGTACAGAAAATACCCCGGAAAGTCGAGCTCCCGATAAGTCGAATAACTCGATAAATGGAGCAAATTGCTAACTCCTTTCAACAAAAAAAGCTCCGCTTAAGTCAAGCGAAATCGGTAAATTCAAAGAAAATTCAATCGAAAAAGTCCCGCCAGCAATCTTGATTAACATTTCATCTATTCATCTTAACAGGTAAATAGTAAATACCCCCTTCTGTTATAAAAGCATCACAAAATCCGCATGACCTTCAACAGTTTCAAGGTTATTGGATTTCGTGACGATTTTTCAATTAGCAAGGGGCTTGCATTCCATCTCCGTCGTACAAATTTACTGTTTGCTCTTCCATTTTTTATGAGCATTTGCTCTTTGAGGCATCTGTTTTCAGAAAATCAAATATAGTTTTTGTAAGTTTTCCTTTTTTCAAATGTCCAATTGAGGCATTTAGGGGCATTTGGCAACTCGGCAAAATGGACCAAAGTAGTGTTTTGGCGGACATTTATCTTAGGTTAGATCGTCCAAAAAAGTTGAGAGCTCATTTGAAGAATGATTGACCAATAAAAAAAGAAAGGAAATTTTTGAGCAACATAGGGCCTGGGATCTAATTTTGGTCAAGTACAATGCACTGGCACGTAACACACGTACCTAATTTATTTTTAGATTAAATCTTAACTCAGTTATCAAAATTAATGATTTGGAACTTTCATGAAAATTGTTTCTTTACCACATAGATTTACGAAAGAATCTAATGAATTGAATGAGCTTGGAGCAACCCCAAAATTTGGCTTTAATAGATGAAAAAGTGCTACTACGACCCAAATAAATTATAGTGGTTTAAATTCTACTTGAATCTCCGCCCCTTGGCCCATTGTGCTCTGGGGGTATTTGGAAACAAAATTCAACTTCCAGATTTGTAAACCTCGATAAGTCGAAACCTTGATGGCAGTTGGAGTTATCGAGGTTCAACTGTATTTAGCTTGTCGGCAAATTTTCAATACACCATTATTGCTAATCGACGTTGGAATGCTAGGAAATCCTTCTTTGTCGGGAAATTTGGCTTGAGAGAAGTCTTCTTTGTCAGCAAATTGGGGTTGCCACCTCTCCAAAAAATTTTGCTTAGCTACGCCCCTAACTCAAGGAGCTTTATCAAAACTCACTTTGCCTATGGCAAGCCCTCACAATATGACATCGAAACACTAAGATTGACTTATCTTTCTAGCATTGCAGTGCCAATTGTGACGGTGGCAATTGTATCAAAATGTCATGCCAGGCGAGATCAATTTGCGCTTTAACGTGTGACAAGCTGCCATGCTCCATGGTTTGTTCTGCAGCATATTGTGAGGTAAAGTGCATTGGCGGTGGCTGCAACATAACATTTGCCGCTAATAGTATGGGAAAAGTGGATTGCCCAGGAGGAAACTGCCGGATAAAGTGCCCAAGGTTGGGCAAATGTAGGATTGGAATGTGTGAAGCAAATAGCTGCAGTGTTTCTTACTATGCAGTGCCAACTGAGACATCTGCAATGTCGAATACAAGAAATACCACCAACACTAATAGGCCATCTGCAGCTGTGGTTGGAGCTCCTCAATATATAAATTTGTTTACTTGTATTGCAATTTACATTGCTATTTTTCATTAGGCTAAGTGCATTATGAAAATGTTTTCCTACATTCAATATTCAGCATGATTTATACGTACACTAGATTCAGTTACATATGTCATAGTTAATCTATGAGGCTCAGCCCCTCCCCTCCCCTTTGAAGAATCTATCTTTCTCTTACCACAAAAGGAGCACTCCTAGTCATTATATTTTCTTCACATTTTATCATGCATTAACTCATTCTTATCTAACCAAATATTGCTGCTGTAATTGAAGGTACAATAGTTTTATAAATAGCTCACATCTACGATTTTAGATTTGCATACCACTTTTGGAAACAGTATTAGTCAGTAGCATTGATCTTCATACAGGGGCTTACATTCCAAGAGATGTTAGGTTGTGACACCCCACAATAGATAGGAGAGCAGTTCGCAGGGCAACTGCATCCTTTTGCAGGATAATGATCATATGAAAAAGAAGTATCGCGTATAAATTCCAGTGCACATTCCTACTAGGACTATCTTCCCCTCGGCCCACTAGCGTGAGATTTTGTTTCTAGTATCGGGCTACAGGCATATGACACCAAAAGGTCAGTGTCGCATACTCGCGTTTTGTTTCCAGATTACAGAATCAGTTTTCCTTCAGAGCACCAAGATCAATGATGACAGCAGCGTCCTCTCATGTTTTAAAAGGGCGTTTTCCGACGTTCTTGAGAGCGTAATCCCAGACCCCCATCTTCCTTCCACTTATCTCTGACAGTAACTCCAGTCCAGTTCTTTGTCATCCAATGAAATGGCATGCACGTCTCCCTTTCCAAGCACATTAGGGGCTTGTTGTTTGTGTTACCTTGGCGTAAAACCAAGTCAATAACTTTACCTAGATGGCACCAAGGTGTACACATGAAATTGTATCTCATATTTATTTCCACTGCAATTGTATTCTTTGGCATCTGTTTTGATATTATGGATGAATTTTTCGCAGGGCAGAATCTACTTCTGCAGGGTAACAACCTCTGACGCCCTTCATTGAAAGTGTGCTAGTTACGCTCATACCTAATTTTAAGGAAATTTTATCACTGCACGTTTTACAAGAAATGAGGCATTCTGAGGGGGTAACACCAATGGGGGGCCTGGCATATATGTGCCAGCACGTTTTATGGGTTATTTTGAGATATTTTTCCAGTAGTTTAAAAAATAAAGTTAAAATTACTAAAAAGCAGGGATACCGTAAAAGAAAAGTCAAGTAAACTGAGCAATTGCATTTCACAGTACATTCCGTGATCTGGTAACATTGTTTTCAAGAAATTTAGGTCTATAAGGTATTCTAAGATTTTTGAACATTTTTTGTCATGGTTATGGGGCATTTTCCAAGGAGATGTTGGACAAGCAGTTAAACTTTGCAATATGTACGTACAAAAAAAGTCAGGACTCTTTTCCAAGTATGACCAAAATTGCTAAGCACCGTTCTTATCACTGCACATTTCATAATTTATCACTGCACGTTTTGAGTTTATCACTGCACAAATTGGTTATCACTGCACACTAAAATTAGGTATGGTTACGCTCATGATTGGGGTAACTTTTCAAGGTGTCAAAAGCTCATCGATGGATTGATTCCAAAAGGTCAGTAGGACCTGATAACATAAGCCCCAGGATACTCAAACTAACTCCAAATGAAGCAGCACACTTCCTGGAAGTTATTTAGGAATAAATTCATTAGCAACCTCTGAAATACCAGGTGACTGGAAGATGGCAAATATTACCCCTATTCATAAAAAAGGAGCGAAAAGTAATCCATCAAGTTATAGACCAGTTTGACTCACATCAATTCCCTGTAAACTTGTCGAGCATAATAATATAATAACATCTTTATATAACGATCTGGAAAGACAGCTTTATTGCCAGGAGGCAACATGGTTTCAAGAAGCATTTTCCTGCACGGCATAAATTTTGTCCCTTACTCATGATTTATTCGTCCCCACCTTGGGTGTTCTTCTGAAGTTTGGCTACGTAGCGCCACAGAATTCAAGCGTAAACTATTCTCTATCGAATTATAAAGAAATGAGCAATGATCACTCCGAGTTTACTTTGTTCAACACCATCATTTATCAATAATCAATGTATACATGTTCTCTCTTTGCAATCTATCGCAAACTCCCTCTTGTGTCAATTACCAGGTATACTGCTGCACAATATACTTTCTTGCTTGCATCCCCAAAACGATGAAGGCTAACCCTGATAATCTTGTCCTCTACCTTTGGAAGAATGCATCAAAGATCATATTTGAATGCATCTAGGGGCTTCAATAACTTCAGCTTTCTTTAATTCATCAATCCATTTCTCCCACCTAGCTACCTACTCTGGATTTAAAGGGCTATCCTTACCTAGATGAAATTCTAGCTTGTCACATCTGCTTTCCCACATTAAAAATGCACGTACCTGCAGGGGGCACGTGTGCTATGCCCCCCAAATGAAAAACTTTCCATGATTTGATGGTAAATCAAAAAGCCAAGATGTCTAAAATGGACCATTTTTCATGAAATACGAGAAACCTCTTGGAGAATAATTTCTCGTTAGGTTGCTTCCGGTGGAATAAACTTCCAACATATTCCCTCTAGCTCCACGACTAAAGAATTTTCAAAGGAGGAGGACGCAAGTTGCTAAAATTGATAGAATGTTTGTCTTGTGCTACTATGCTTTTAAATAGGAATATCCTATCTTTCCCTATCTCAGACACAGAGACTCAGAGACTCAAGCTCAATGGCAGGGACTCTAACGTCACCTAGCCGAGTCGAATGGTAGTAACATGTTATGAAGTGAGTAATGAATTGAAGACTGAATGCAAAAGATCTATAAGTCATCTCTCTCTCGGAGTTGATTCTGTCTTTGAAGTTCGTAATTTGGATTAGACCGCTAGGAATGAACGTAAACAACGTAACTTTCAGATTTACATTTGTGATGGATATAGAGGTGTGACGGACAACCACATCCCATTTTACAAAGAGAATGTGTATTGCAGCCAAAGTTATGAAATACGAAGATTCCATTTAGAAATATATGATTTGGGAACATTCATCAAACCACAATGACAGCATTTGTAATAAAGGAAGCCTTTGAATTTCTCAAAAGATAGGTGTCAACCACAGGGGACAGAATTTAATCTTCAGTGTTTCTAGCAATTCCTTCTTTAACATTGGCTATTCGATATTTTTCAGTCAATTTATCAAAATAAGGAGCATTCTGATAAATTTAAAATAAATCCAAATTCTGAGTCAAATCAAAACAAACATTTTTAATCCAAACAATTTCTCAGAAATCCAGATCTCTCAATTTGGATTTGAAAAATCCAGATTGGTAACTCTGCCTGCTACTGTGTGGTGCAAAACAGAATACTGAGAGAAATGTCCGTCATAGGATCAGCATAGACTTCACCTTGGAGTTTGCGGAAACAGTGGTGTTGGAAAATTATGTTAAATTAGACACTCATCAAGAAGGATGCTTTTCTAATTAAAATGCGTTCATAAATGTTTTTCACCCATGTTGGCCCAAATCCTTTTGGCCATTTTGAAAGAAACACCTGCCAATGAACGTATGGTAGCCACGCCCCTGGTAGGGTGTGGTTAAGCTCTATCATTGCACAGTGTGGTTTTGGAAAAATTCCTTAAAATGTGCCCTGAGTTGAAAGAACGTATATGTAAAGGAAGCGTATGCTGTATTTGCAAAAAACAATATAAAAATAGCGTTTTCCAGCCATCTGAGAACTGCTGTTTTGAAATTCTTTCCGGACTCAACCATGGTGGTCCCTATATTAGACACTGAATACTAGAGAATGTTTAGCACATTCAAAGCTCTCGATAGTCATGCTTACTCCTCCTGCCTCTCCAGCCAGAGAACATTGCTTTTAGACATTGAATTAGCACATTCAAAGCTAGGTATAACAGCCTACTCAAAATAAAATAAACAACAACAACAAATAAATAGTGATCGGTGACAATAGAATAGCTTTTTCACCATATAAATTCAGGTAAGTACAGCCTTACATCCCCCAACCAAGGGTTGCTTGCGACGTTCTTTCTCTCCTCGAGCAGCGAATTACAATATCTCCAAACCCATGGACAGAGTAGATTCAGAACTAGGACGTTGTCCGTTTTGTGATTTGTTTTCATGGAAGGATAGATGTTTAGTTTTGTTCTGTTTGATATTATGATAGATATATCTTGTGAAATTAGTAGTGAAATGATCTAACTAATTTTTTATATATTAATTGCTCTTCTAGTTGATAGTTTGCATTTAGAAGCAATGAATAGGACAGGCTTTAGGATCAATACGACATACATTTTGTTAATGCCTCAAAATTCAGAGAAGTGAGTTTTTCTTTCACTTCTTCACATCTCTTACTTTCTATTGCAAAACCCACTATTTCTGAGCCATATTGCCATCCTTTTCAAGTGTGCTCACTTCTGTGACTCATTGGTGAGTAGTTAAATTGGCGAAATAAGCTTTCCCCTGAAGTTTTTTAGACTTATATTTGATACTATTAAAATTATCATGTTAACGTCTATACTTCTGATTGTAACATAGCAGAATGAAAATGCCAAAAAAGAAAATCCGTTTGCAGTGAGAAAATTTTAAATTTATTTCACAGTATTTGAAAGTAGGAGAAAAGCATGTACTGTTGCACAGTAAAGTAGTGAATTTGACATGTGCCTCATGAAAGCACTTCAAAGTAACATGGCTACAGCACAGGAACACGCTTCCCTTTTCTGAAGTAAAAAGTTCACATTCCACTATGAAACCATTTATCGGCGTACCACACAAATTTCTTGGCGCACCTTTGGCGTTCACTTTACATGGAATGCACACTGGCCCAGTGTTCAGCTCTGAATCCGCCCCTGCACATTGGCCTGGGGCATCGGAATTATGGAGAAAATTGCATAGTTCAGCCAAAAATTAGCATATGGAATGGACGAGGGCTTGTTAGAAGCGCACTGACAAGGCGCATCAGATGACATCAAAAATTTACATAAAATCTGGGGTATGGGGCCGAATCTCCTTATTTGGATATGGTGTTCTCAATATGCAAAATTTGCCTTTCCCTTACTTTTAGTGATAACAGGAAAGTGGTAGAGGGCTCACCAGAAGTGTATGGGCAAGTGGAATAATGGAATACTTAAAAAAACTGAACTTTCATTTGTGTTTAGTCCTTTACGGCCTGAAAGTTAGATTACCAAAGCATCATTATTGCTAAGTCGACCAAATATTGGGTTTATGATTTTACAACAAGAACTTGAATGTCCATGCTCAGGGTCGTTCCTAGAAATTGCCCCTAAAAGGGTGTAGGCCTGACATTTGCCAACAAGAATGAGAGTGGGTGACTCTAAAATGGGTGTCGCAGCCGGTAAATTGCAAAATTGAAAGCCACGACTTGAAAGAAAGTGCATGATTAGGGAAGAAGGAAAGAGAGGGGTTTGAGATTTACAACTTTTCTTAGTTTTGGTACGTTTTTATCATGTTATGTGTTTCGTTTATCACGATTGAACGATTTTAATCACGTTAGCACGCACATAAGGGGCTATTCAAAAAGTAAGGAACGGTAGAGGGTGGGTGGGTATGCACTATTTTTGTGACAAACTGCTACGGGAAACATAGAAGGTAGGAGTGTAAAGTACCTTCACTGCATGACGCCAAAACTCTAGTGCAATAGTTCTACTTTTTCACTTTCTGATGAGTGCTTCAAAAATGCTCAAATAGACGAAGAGCTTAAGACCTCATCGAGCTTGAATCTTACACTTTCCCTACTCCTTGGCATCGAATAGTAGGGGGAATAATTATGAAAGGGTTAGTATTTTTGCTAAAAAGACAGAAATTAGGGGAGTTGTTAATAGTTGGGAGGGTTCAATGCTCAATGGACAGTATAGGGGCCCAAACACTTCAAAGTTATTGCAATTAGTTGCTAACATTATGCAAGTAAAAGGTAAATGACTTGCTGTGATTTTTCTTAATTGTTAATATTGGTTTGTGTTCACAACGCCAATGTACTAGGTTGGGGGTCAAAACGACAATTTTTCTCGTTACATACTTTTTCAATGATCCCTCAGATGTTGTCACACTCTCTTTCCTGATAGCACAAATGTCAAGCATTTTACTGTGTTTGAAATGTTAAAACTTTGTTTGAAGTTACAATGAAGATGAGATTAGCTATTACCCCTTTGATTCTGTTTTTCTCTCTTGCCTGCCAATGGCTGTCTCAGTGACTTTTTCTACTTTTTCAACAGCAGACACCACTCTTTTCATTTCAATGCAGTTTTTTGCCTTTTGGTCATTAGTTAGAGAAGTCTTACTTTGGAACAAAAGGACCGATAGAACAGTGAAAACAGTTCATGATCTTTTCGTATTGATGAATATTGATGGAAATTTTGTGCTAATATATGAATCAGAGTAGTAGCTGCATCGAATGCATTCTCAGGAACTTTTGATCTACACAATTGCAAGTTTTTCATGAAAAGGCCACCAAATTTTAACAAACAATTTCTAATTAACTTGATGATGTTTGAGTTTTCAAGTTAGTTTTTGAAACTTTACACCCCAAAAGCTTTTCTGCAATTACACTGTTACATTATATGTATTTATTTCAGTATATTTCTACATATTTAGTGTAAGTATTAATTTTATCAACTTTTTAACCTCGACCATAGTGGACACTTTCTTGCTTCTCCAGTTACATCTGGTTTTTGGAGTTGTCATAGGCCAAACACTTGAAAACTTAGATTTGTTAACAGTCAAAATCCCATTCTTTATAAGGAAATGTACACTTTCCTATGTCTGGCTTATGGCAACTCGAGAATTTAAAGATTTGGAAACAGCCAATACTTTAACTCCAAAAAAACCATGATTCTAGTTGTTCATTTCATAAAAGAAAATGAGGAAAAAGCCCAATTTTCAATTTTTCTGGAGAAACCAAACACTATAGATAGGTTCTGGCAACTGAGGACACGATTTGCAACTGGTCTGCCAATAACTAGGTGATTTGCTGAGATTCAAACTGCTATAACTTTGGAATAAGTTAAGCTTTTGATTTGATTTTTGCTTTTCTGCAATGCATTTTGTTCTATTTTATTGCTCATTGAAGCAAACATGAAATTGGAGGGGGGCCAATTTTCAAAGTGTCCAGGCCCCAGCCCACTGTGCCCTGGTAATAGTTACCCCTGTTGAGCCTCTTCGCAGGAGGTAGTTGATGCTGAACTGTCATGGCGGCGTATCCAAGTTTTAACAATCAGTTCCAGCAGCCTGTTTATCAACAGCCTCTTCCACCAGGCTGGGAAGCAAAATACGATCCAAATCATAGGAGATAGTAAGTGAGGCCTTCTTATTAGGGGATGGCGGATTATATTTTTAGCTCTTCAATCTGGTGTAAGCCACTGAATAGTTTTAGGGCGTTTTTGATGACACAGCGTTGTTACCGTACCGGTGATTTTTTTAGGTAAATCGACATTACTCCTCTCTATAAGCAAAAAACGACTGCCTTATTAGAGTAAATCTTCAATGTTTCATGGCATGCATATATGCACTTTAATATTAGACTGCAACCTGTGGTATTGCGGAATGGCGTGTGTGCTGCGTAAACAAACAATATTGAGGAATATTAGAAGCAAGTTGGTCGTACAATGAAAGCTGCACTTCCAAAACAAGTCAATAGAAAATCGAGAAATCAAAAGTTCTTAGAGACAGTCGTATTGATTATCATCTTGCAAACACAACTTTGCCACGATAGGACATAGTCCGCAGCGTTGTGCTGGACTTGTCTTTTTTCCCTTCTCTTTTCCTGGGTAATTTGAAAAAGTAAGGATAGAAAGTGTATTGAGGGTTTCTTACATGAATATCGTTGATCGTAGCTACTGTTTTCTATGAAGAAAAGGCTCAAGGCTCCGATTGGAATTTTTGCCAATTGTATACATTACTCTATTCTCAGCCGTGTACGCATTACGATTTAAAGGGTGTAGTTCTAGAAATTTTTCTATGAGGCTAAACTTCCTGGTCCCTATCCCTCTTTACTTCCTCTTCAAAGTGGCTGGTTCTGTTATGGGTTGTTTGAGCTCCTTTCTCTTTTTTTGGCTCTAAAGCTCTGATTCTGAATGCCAATCAATGCAAGCATTGTTAAGCCTGTTTCACACAGGTAAGAAATTGATAATCTCACAGAGTGAGACAAAAATTTTCAGTGAAACTATTTAAAGCTGGGAGTCATTTTAGTTAGAACACTAGATTCACATCAGCTTGTATCACTCAGTGAGGAAAATGACTCAGAGTTTGCAAAATAGATAGTGAGTTGAATGACATTTTCAAACTCGCAGACTTTGCTCTTGTTATGATTTAAAGGTCTTAAGAACATCTTCAACACAAAAAATAGACAGCTTTGGGTAATGACATTGTCAGAGCCGGAAATCTTTGTCTTACTCAATGCTATATTTATTTGTTTTCTCCAAGGTTGCTTTATCACTGATATTAGTTTGTGTGTTAGCATATATGCCTCTCTGAATTTGGTAGGGCTACTCCTGCTAAGTAATGTTGCCTCACTTTAAAATGATGGTGATTGGGAAGTTCCATTGTTTTAAATGATTCTATCAGAGTGTGTTGGTTACAGGCAGATGAGTGCCTTCCTTTGTTGAGCGAGAATATCAGTTAGATTAAGACCCTGTTAACACTAGAACAAATGCAAAATATAACAGTTCAATATTGGATCCATACCAATTTTTGTTTGCTTTTACACTGGATCAGATCCGAACCAGTACCATGTTTACACTAGGAACTGAACTGGCACATTTCCACTCAAATATGTGGTTGGAGAGCTAGATGTAAGGGCATACGTTGATTCTGTCAGGAAAAACAATGGTGATTGGGGAAATTTTCTGTGAACTTATGATGAAAATGTCAAATGTGGTGTCTGAAGTGCATAATAAGTACAGGCAATACTGAAGCTGTCAGCACAAACTGACATAGTTCCATTCTTTTAGTTGATCATTTACCAGCTACTTTTATGTTGTATTTTTGGATGTAACTTATAAGTTGAGAACAAAAGGTATAGGAATTAACATCAAATATTAGAAGATGAAAAGCTGGCACTGCATTTGCAAACTGCCTTAGTACAATATTAAAACTATCATAAAATTGGCTTAGAGGTGAAAGATGTTATTATCTTCTATCCTATCTGTACCAGCTTGGATCAGATCCAGTCATTTACATTGGACCTCAACTGGAACAGATCCAAGTGGGTACACTTTGGAAAGCGATCCCAAAATGGTACGGATCTAGCAGGTCCAGTGTAAATGGAAATGCCTTTCTGTCCCCATACTGATACAGATATGTTTGGATCTATTTCAGTGTAAATGGGTTCTAATATCAAAATGTTTTGATATCAGAATGTTTTGATAATATTCTCACTGGTTATCTCACAACAACAAAGCTAGTGAGAACAATTTCAGGCATTTACACCAGTGGGATACCCAAAAAGTTCACTGGAAAGCAGTGAGAATAACATGATCTCACTAGCGTGAGCCAGGCTTAGTGGAAAGTATTTAATATGAGCACATTCAGGGCCACCGAGAGGGGGCAGGAGGGGCGAATTGCCCCAGTGCCTCAAGGTCCAAGGGGCCTCATAACACTCAATGCTTCAAGGTCTGAGGGGCCTCATAGAGTAACCCAGCAGAAATTTTCCAAAGTTATTTCCAGACACTGAAAATTTTCTGCTCTGTTCACTCACAGGGGATCTCATCTTTCTCTTTTGCTCCAGGGCCTGTGACTTCTCTCAGCGGCCCTGAGCACAGTAGATGTATTTTGTTCTTAAAGCTATTTATTTGAAATCCTGCCAAACTCTGGCATGAATTGCAGAACAAAGATGACAAAAAGAAGAGTCATGGTTCCATTACCTACCTTTCCAATTAATAAGACATTTCCATAGTTTTACTATTTCATATAAAACAAGTACTTTCTTTTATAGAATTGTAAAACTATGGAAAAGTCTTATTAATTGGAAAGGTCAGTAATGGAACCATGATTTTTCTTCTCATTGTCTTTGTTCTGCTAACCAACACTGGTATGGGTATCAATGACATAGCTAGGGTTGGCAAGCTAGGGTTAAACAGAGTTGCATTGAAAGGATTTTGAGTAGGTCTTTATGTGTAGGAGAATGGCCAAGTAAGGTAGTCTGAAGCTACTTGCAATTATTGCTATGTAAGCAACTTAAGAGTTTTGGCTTCTAGCTAGAGCATGTATTCCATGCAAAAATTTTGCAAAGTGAGATATTTTTCGTGCTCTCAAAGGATGTGATAACTCCACATTTCCCAGTATGAAACTATATCTGGACACAGACTAAGAATGGATGTTCTTAGGTTGTGGTCAGTCATATTTCACTGTATTTGTATTGTGTTGGGCTTTTCATGTCTCTTATTCCAAAGCAAAGGGGCTAATACTGTCTATTGTATTTGTATTGCTGTTTTGAATTTGCAGTTTTTAAAACAGTCATCATATTTTGACTTTTATTACCTGCCATTGCATATTGCATTTTAGTTACTTCATAAACCATGCAACACGACAGACTACCTGGGTTGACCCTAGAACTACAGCACCACAACAGCAGGCTGGTTGGTCAGGAGCTCAACAAACTGCACAACAGAGTCAGCAGCCATCCACTTCAGGGCAAAGGCAACATACGCAGCAGGAGGAAAGTATTGCCCTGCGAAACTTGAGCAGTGGTGGTTCACAGGTTTTCTTGACTAACATTGTGTTTAAAATGCACATCACTCACCTTTTGAAGTCTAAAGATCTAAGAACAGTGACATGCCAAAGGATTTTTAAGTGGGGGTATAGCAGAAGAAATTTACCAACAGATTACCAAATCTTCCAAAATTACATACAAGTGATGATCACAGCACCAGATTTTATCAACAAGCCAAGTGATACTGATAGTGTATGCAAAAGTGGGGGTGTGATTCCCCCCACACTCCAACTTTGGCACGTCCCTGTCTAACACTCTAATTAATCTAACTGTTAGTTTTCTCAAGCATCCACTGAGATTTTGTTGTACATTATTTGGCTAGCCTAAATGATTGATGAAGCTCTGAAGCCCACATTAATTTTTTGTTTTTTTGTTAGACCATTCATCTCGCACTTCACTTGTGTATAGCAATGTTTAAATATAGAATACCAAAATAGTTTGTGTTAGAAAAATGGAGTGAGTATGAAATTATTGAATTATTTTGTATAGGACCAGCAAGTGGAAACAACTTTTTCAGAAGAGGGTGGTAGTGGGAAGACATCAGAGGAGAAAAACCAAGGTACACTCATCAAGTTCCAGTTAAATGTTTAATTGGCATCCAATTTCTGATTTGTGTTAGATGTCAGGTATGTTATCCAAACTAAATTTAAGGTATAGACATACCTTTCTTCTGTTTTGGAAATTGAAACAGCCCCAAGCTGACACCTAATATTTGACAGGTAGATGCAATTAGGACCTAATTTTTTTTATTCAGGGTGAATAGCCTACAATGAGTTACATAAAACATTACTTACAAGCCAAACATTACTATACTACAAGGACGATACCCCGTGGAGCAATACCTGACTACCCTGGGGCCATTACATATAAAACAAAAGTAAACTTACATTTCGATACGATTACCAACTACATATAAAGCAATAACTAAGGAGAAAAACTTATTTATAGTGCCCTATTAAAACTTGGGGGCCTTTGCTGTCTGTTTCATATGAGAAATTTATTAACTATTGTTTGCTATTGGAAATATTGACATTTAATTCCCCAGCCCCCTGGATCTGCCCCTGGCGACACCTGCAGCAAAGGTAATCAGTTGGTCCACTCTTAGACACAAACTGGCCCATTACACCTTATGGCAATGATCTTACAGCAAATAGTGCAGAGCAAAAGAGTTATAAAATTACTTTGTTTAATGAATTGTCCTCTCTGTATATGTCCCTCTGTTTTTGGATGTAATTGAGTCACAACAATGAAAGTTAGGATATTTTATACAGTGAATTTCTGATACTTTAGTTGTATGACTAATCAGGCAGTTGCTGTTTTCATTCCATTTATATGTATTTATTTCATAGTGAAAAAGAAGATTAAGAAGGACTTGAAAGTGCCTGATTCCATCTTGGATTCAGTTTTGTCTGCAGTGAGTTGCTTTAAGCTCTTTTGGATGTCACTTTGGGGTCATTCCATACCAAATGAAATGGTTATGTCACAACCCCCCTCAGAAATGGCTAATTTTTGGTAAATGAATTTCTACCTCTGCGATAAGATTGTGTGCCAAATTTTACTTTAAAGTTCCAAGCCATTGTTGAGATATTGATACTTGGTTCCAGACCCTTTTTGGCATTTTTTCTCAGCACCACCACAGGTTTACTATTTCTTGGGGTGATGAATCCAAAAATGATATCAAAATTACTGAGTTATAATTGGAGGATATTCAAATTTTGACTTAAAGGTGGATGTATGAATTTTCAATTTTTTATCACATGTAAAGACATAAATGCTAATAACTTTTTATGGCAAGCATATAACAACTCAATCTTTTATCAAGTTAAAGTGTACCTATAGGCTTATCAAAATTCCAAAAATGGAGATGGTTATTTTTCCATAGCTCCAATAATTCATCTTCAAAATTCATCTAACATGTTTTGGAAGAAAATTCTGTATTCAGAGGGTATGTGTTGAGTAAGGCTTTAAGATAACTTTCCTAGCACAAACTTATGACTAATATCTATGCTGTAGAGACTAAAGTAGAATCTGAAAGGGTATAGCATAGCTAGAAATAGACTGGAGAGCAAGTAAACATGCTAGAGGTAATTGATATAAGTGTCTACCTCAAGATAGTTATATTCAAAAAATGAGGTGAATTGTGCCATTTTGCAGCTTTAATGTTGTCATTGTCACTTGATTTGTCAAAAGTTATGGCACCAATGTCTTTTTCATTACTTTGCTTGTTGCCATTGTTCATTATTTTTCACTTAGGAAGAGAGGTTGACCCAAATTCATTGACTAACTTAAACAAGCAATTTTACTGTCTTTATAGTCATATTTAGTTCCAAATGATTTTATGGAAAGATATGAAATTGATTAAAGTTAGAATTTGGGTATAATATCTCATTTATCTATTATTGATCAGCCAATTTCTCTGGTGGCTCATTTGGTGGCTTATGAGAATTCCCTTTTGTGATATGTGTATGATACATTAGTATTTTGGTTCACTTCTGTCTTTGTTTATTTATTTGTTGACTGATTGCCTTGAAGTGAACATCTATTAAGAAAATTTTATTACTGGGCCAAGCCCACATGAGAGACCCATTTCATTTAAAGTCAAGTTCAGTCTGTATGCCCTTGATCCTCTATGCATCATGAATGGACATCATGCATAGCCAATTTTATTGTTGTTTTTAATCAAGCTTCAGAAAGTTCAGAGTATGGGGCTACACACCTTAAATTTCATCTTGCTTTTTGGGCCAAAGAGAGGGTTCAAAGAGCCATTGACCCACTAGTTACAATGTAAAAGTTATCCTACCTTGAAGTTATTTTTTTGTAATTTTAAGTTTACTCTCCTTGTATTTCAACTAGTTCAATTAATTTCATCCTTTGTAGGCTGACTACAATGAAGAACGTGCAAAAGCTATTCTCAAGCATATGGGATATAGTAAGTTGTTTCTCTCTTTGATTATCTACAAAGGATGTTTCTTGCTAAAGGTAAATGACATATCTGAATTGGGTAACTCTTTCTTGTAAACTAGAAAGAGTGCATCAGCTATGACACTATTCAAAGTTAAGTTTTCTATTTCAAATTTTAATGGTTTTGTAGCTGAAAGCTCTGAAATTTGATCTTATCTTCTCTAATCAGTAATATACTTTCAAGTATCCTTGCTTGTTCAAGTATGCTTGCTAGTTTGAATTGCTGCTTGCGTTAGGTTTTTGCATTTATTTTTTATGTGCAAGTGTGAACACAAAAGTGCTTTACCACACTACAAGGACAGTAAAATGGAGTGCAAGATGTCATGAGAACTCCGCAGCCATTGACATTTAGGACAAATAACTACACGAAAATTAAATATACAACTATGATAAACATATAAACACTAATTGCTAAAAATTGCTAAAAATATAAATTTTACTTAGGTTTGCTTTACTTTGTTTGGGGGGGGGGCTAACTTTGAGCAATCAAAATTGATATAAATCTATTGCTAGGTAAGTTTAGGGACAAATTTGGATGAAATTTTGCCCAGTGAGCCTAACCATCCAGAATAAAACAAACCTGTAGAAAATCTGAAAGATTGGGGAGGGGGGCTGTGACTATGGAAGACAGATGATACTTTATTAGTCAAAACAATTTTGAATTTTGCATTTCTCATGGCCCAAAATGACTTCATTGTTTGTCTAATAATTACTAGGATGATATGTTCAGCATTTGTGGCTGATGGTGTTGCCATGCAGTTAGGGCACAGCACTGTAAATCTGTTGAGTTGAAAACTACATGAGTTTGAATCCGTGCACTGGTTGGAATCAATAACTGCAAGCCAGCAGCCCACTCAGCGGTCCATCCTTTTTTAGGTGGAATGTCATAAATGAGTACTCACATAAAATTTGAGGACAGATGCCTTAGGATACAGGCCCACATCAACTGTGTAGCTGCCTCAACCTTCAGTCTGCATTAGCAAATAATATAACTAACTAGCTAACCAACTAACTAATAATCATAATTAAAACTTGTTTTTTGGGGTCATATTTGCAATTTAGACAGGGATGAAAGTTAAGGGGGTATGGGGGTTAGTCACCCCCAACTGTGAAAATTTACCATTTTTACAGAGCAAAAACAGCAATACAGTGCATTTCTATAGGGCAGCTTACTGAACCCAGGTCTACCAACTGAACATATTTTGACCATATGACCAACTACTGTTACTAAAAAAGAGAAAAGGTCACAGATACGACTGTGGCCAACTTGCTGATTATAGAGCACATTTTTGCAGAGCAAATCAGCCAGAAATATATTGAAGTTATGTCTGTGTATGTAGATAGATCCATTTGATCACACAGAGATACTGTAATTCTTGTATAGTTGACATGTAGCATTAATGTAAAGATAGGCCAACTTCTTTTCAAAATTTCACATTTGTTTTGTTGAAGAATGTTTTTGCACCATGTAAGTGGATTTTATGCAGTATTTTAGCTAAAGACTCTCTTCAGCATATTTACTGTTGATTTTTTCTTTTCAATTTGAAGGTGCTGTTGGAAAAAAGACCTCCCCCACTAAAACTGGAAAAAATGCTGCTCCTAAAGCCAAGCCTGTGGCCGAGGAATCAAGGTATTAATTATGATTATGCTGCTATTGTTTATATCAGTAAATTGAGAATACTTAAATGTATGGTTGGCTTATATGTTGTCTGATATAAAAATTCAAAACAGGTATTATTGCCCCTTATCATTGATTAGTAAATTGTACTGATTAGACTGAATCATCTGTCATAATCTTTTAGGCCAGCTCAAAAATACGAAGAAATGAAAACAACTGATTTTAGCGCCTTGTATAAATCGTCTACGGAACAGTCCCAAAGTTCCCAAGCGTCGTCACCTGTACGAGGTTCGCCATTTAGTTATTCTGGATTGATAGCACTTTTGGTTTTTAATTGGGCTTAGTCTCGTTAAACATTTTAGGAGGAATTTTTAAGGTAAGTTTGTTGTGAACTTATTTATATAGAACTGATTCTGAGCCATATCCACGAAGTATATAAATCGCATAAATAGAAAAAACCAAATATACACTTGTCTGTCGCTTGTTTCTCAATATATATATGATTCTAATGGTTAAGCATTGTAATTCTATATTTACGCATTAAATTGCATATTTTTTGCAATATCCATTGATTTTTTTTGTAGTGTTGCAAATTATGATTAAGTATTTTAAAGCATGACCTATAAATCAGTTGTCAACTGCTGATTTCTCATGCCTGGAATCAAAGCTCCTAAATTATTCTCATTTTAAAATGATTTCATTTCTCCTTTCAGAGTTAGGCAGTACGGGTAGGGAGACTCCACAAACTACCTCACGAAGCGATGTTCGTATTAGCGTTGACACAAGCTCTGAAGATTTCCTTTCAAGTGGAAATGAGCCTCGCATGGTTTTTGAATCGAATGAGAGTCAAATAATTGCATCAACAAAGAGTGAAGCTCTTCAAGCCCTATTGGGTGGTAGAACTGAACCTGCAAGAAGGTGAGATGAGTCTGTTTACGTTGTTCCAATGCCTCCTTCACACACTCTTTCATCGGTGTACTCTAGATTGCTTACTGCATAATTATGCTTACTGTTTCTTGGTAAATTTTTTAATTTATTTTTTATGGCATAAATCATTCGTAATTTATGTCATAAAATTGCATCACTACGCTGTTTTGCTACTTTAATATCCAGTTAGTCTTTCTTCTTCTTGGAATAACAGTTACTTTCCCTAGTGAAATGAAGTGATAGATTTTCTATATTCAGATATTTTCTACGATATGATGATAACAGAGACGATATTTATTGCGTTGCAGCGTACCACAAGACAGTTTTTCTGCGTCAGCTCTTATGTCAAATACTTACACACCTAGCGTTGCTGCAGGAACTCTTGCCAAAGGACGAAATAGTAAGCTTGCCAGTGGACCAAACCCAAAGCTTCGCAGGTTGATTGCATAATACATATCCTTTCTTATTATGATTCATCTGATGGCTTTTCTTAGTATTTATTTAATTTGTTGTACTGTAATCAGTCTCATCTTTGTATAATATTCAGGTGTGTAATTTGTCGTGATGATGGCTCTCGTAATTAGGTTTTGTCTGCGAACAATCGACTTTAGCAGTTTGATCTTTTACATTTTTAAGAAAATCCACGATTGTTGCAAAGAGATATATAATTAATGCAACCATTTGTAACTGTATTGAGTGACGTCTCTATGCCATGTTAAAGTCATTCTCAAGCTAGCTGAGAAATATTGTAGATTTTTTATTCCTCAATACATACATTATCATTTAACTCAAATTCTCATTTGCCATAGTACCTGAATGCAAAGAGTGTGCCGGTTTTTACTGTAGAAGAGAGCTGGATTGGAGTATTTAAGAAACTTTGCTATGCAACATTTCCATTAAAATCTCCCGATATTGATTTAATGAAGATTTGAATTTTCCTTATTTTTTGATTTGTTGTCAGCTCGAAGAAAATCACAAGCTTTGGTGCTAATCCATCTTTATCTTGTGGTCATAATAAAGCTCTGTTGTCTAACGAGCGTGCAAAGCGTATTATGCATCAGTCCTTAGCTTCAGGTTTGTATTCCCTACATCCTAACCTCTGTTCATACATTCTCTACATCCTATGCCTTTTCAAACCCTCTATGTTTTTAAGCCCTATTTCAGCCCTTTCTATGTTTAAATCCTTGTTGAAATGATCCCTATTGCTTACGATAATTTCCAGGAGATTGAATTGAAAAAGAGATTGAGAGCTCACTTTTGTTTAGTTTCTCTCGGAGATTTAGTTGACCTACAGCCTTATTTGCAAGAGGAAGGGCTCTATTTATAGCTGTATCGTTTCTACTAGTGATGTACGTCTTGTACCTCTGTTTGCCAAGCAAGATGTTTCGTTTCCATACCGAAGCAGCATATCACTTCTTTGCAAAAATTGGAGAGCCATTCAGCTAGAAGCGCATATTGAAGCAATGGTTGGGGAGGGGGAAGTGTTGGTCGGAAAGGGGGTCTGTGAATGCACTGGATGAAAGGGGGTCTGTGAACCCCTTGTTTCGCCGTTGTGACTCTATTTTACTCTTACATTATGCACTTCTCCATCATAGATCAGAACTTGCCCTAGACTAATTTTGTCTCTAAACGTGATCGATTGGTATTTTGGGGTTCAACCGACCGTTGCACCCTCACAGCCCCTTATTTGAGTCCCTGTGCACAGCTGTCATGTAGTGAAATCTAGTTTTCATTTGGCGGGCAATAGATTGTCTATTTTGGACGCTCAAGGCCCAATATTGTTATTTTGGATTTCCTTTCTTTTCCAATTACCTTCTCATGTTTTGTTTACAACTCTTACAGTGAATTTTAAATAACATTTTCGTTTTCCTAGGTCCCAACTCGGGTCTTTGTATTGGACCAAATAGCCTGCTCACCACTGGTCCAAGACAACTAGCTGGATCCACTTATGTATAAATGTCATTGAACCACAAAGGAAAATTGTCTATAATTTAGTATTATGCTTTCTTATTTCTTGTAGCAACAATCTGCATTGAATTATTCTAGTTGCTTTTCATAATTGTAAGAGGTGGCTAGATATGTATAATATCTATTGCTTCTAATTGTAGATGTGTAACCTCGTCGTTGTACCATATGTTACTCTAATTGTTGGGTGTCTATACACTTTGTTAGTACTAATTCTGAATGTTGGCAAAAATTCAGAGTATGTCATAAATGCTCTGTTATGCAAAATATTTAAGCAACACATTTTTGTTTCGCATTTATTAGTCTAGAAACTGTTCGCTGTTTCTGTGACTATTACAACATTTATGCAGGATCTAAACTATATGACGTAAATTTTGATTCACACGGTATAAAACTATGACAAAACTATAACAATAAGTGCTCCTCCTCAGTTGTTTAGGCCTGACAAATCTGTATCATCTACTGGCTTATAATTTTAATCTGAAGTCTTTGCATTTTCAATTTTATTATGCATTCATTAATTTTTTTAGGTAATTGTGTATTGTATGTTCACCTTGAGTATCACAAAAACTTATACTAAGTTTTTTTCTTACTGTTGTCTTTACCTAAATGTAAATTGAAAGTTAATTATTCTCGCCTTGTCTTTTGTGATGTTTGAAACAGTCAACAAAAAACCTCACAATACTATTCTTTGGTACATCAAATCAAGATTTTCAGGTAAATCCTGGAAACTCTTGATCTCTAGGCCAAATTTCTGATCTTAGTTGAAGGCAATTGGTGAATTTTCCACATTCCAGCTTATGTCTTTGCCTATTTATTAGTTCACATTGCTTAATAGTATACAAATTTTGGTATAAGAAATATTGGATAAATAATCATATTGCCAAGGGAATACCTAGACCTGTTTCAAACATTTCTTGAAAACCGAGTGACGTGTGCTTCAATACCCATTGTCTGCTGCTACTGCTGAATCTTGGAATGTTGCTATATTTTCTCCAAAAGTCTGTTTGCTTGCGATTGTTGATGATTGCTCATGGTAAGATAAATTGCATGGGTCAAATCACTGTTTGGATCATTGGTTTTCAACCAGGGCTGCACGGAACCCTATGGTTCTTCCAATACAGCCCAGTGGCTCCTCCAGAGTTACACAAATGCTATAGTATACAGTCATTTTCAATTCACTTGTGCAGATTTGTGAACAGGGGCTCCTCGAGTCACTGGAATGTTTTCTTAGGGTTCCAATCCAGCAAAGAGTTGAAAACTACTAGATTGAGTATTGAAGGAAATGGCAGTTGCACGCTCGAAATTCTCTGCAGATCCGCGTTCAAGAATTAGATTAAGTAGAAAAACTTAACAATTTTCATATTTGTAACAATATTTCAAGATGTTCATCATGTTTTTAGCAACTCAAGACATTCAGTGGGGAGAAAGTCAAGTATAAGGTGCTTTTTCAGGGGATGTATACATGTCTATTGGGATTCCAAGGCCTAACTTACAATTTAATGTGTACAATTCTCGAATTGCTAAAACCATGAAGGTGATACTAAACACGGAAAATAAAAAATTCTGCAATGTTATTCTGTTGAATAACATTTTGCCGATACATCCATAGATCTCTAAGAAAGGAATTTCAAAAAAGACATCAAAAATTCTTGCATTGAAATATCAAATAATGAAGATGTCTCACTTTGCAAAAGAAAGCTACAACTTGTTACGCTTGACTTTGCTTACATTGACGGAAACATGCACACTCTACAAAGTGAGACTTAAAATGATCTTAGATTTTTTCGCTTGTAAATGCAGGACTGAGGTATTGATAGCAATTTCTGAATTGGCCTTGGTGAAAGAGACAAGAAAGAGCAAAGTGTATCTCAAAAGATAGATGGCATCAAGGGATGGGATTTTGAGGCGAAGGTTAAAGTGGAAACTTTGCAGATGGTAACGTGATTAGATTGTTTCAAACAATAGAATACGTACTACGATTCACGATTTACCAATCAACGTGGGTTTCAACGGAGGCCAAATCACCACTTGTGCAAGCTGTGGACTATTGGTTCTTAAATCTAAACTATTCCATGGTTATGGAATTTTCGCTAAAATCACACAAAATGCATTTCCGATGAGTTACTTGGCATTTGCTTCTTTTAACTAATCTGCCGTACGTACATCGGGGGTCACCAATCTCCGGCCCCTGGGCCAGATCTGGCTCCAGATACCGCCCAATCCGGTTCAACCTGTTACGGGAAGAGTTCCTATATTTTAAAAGTGATGACTATTTGGCATGGTGTTGATTTTTTTGTTACGTTTTTAAACCTGATGTAGTTTGCCAACTTCATTTTTCCAACTGTGGCTCAACTGAGTACCACTATTAAAAATTGGGCTCTGTATTGCCAGCATCTGACCCTGGCAAAGGTAGTGTATTTTGGCCCCGAAGTCAAAAAGGTTGGAGACCCTTGACGTACAAAATCCAAAGCAAGATGACCTACCTAAAATATAAGCTAAGCATTCCCAATTAGAAGATAAACACTCACAATGACGAAAAATATATAGCGTAAACAGGCAAGGCGGCGACATCTAAAAAGTGGGGGTGGATAAAAAAAGGGAGGGGGGCTGAGAAGTCAATAACATTGTTATCTTCAAAGCATTTGTCTTTTCAAAGTTGCTGGGTGGCAAAAAGAAGGGGGCTTCAGCCCCCCAAGTGGCGCCGTGCTTGCCAAAATCCAACGTATTTTTCCATCGAAATTATTTTGAAGAGTCATTCCAGTAATCAGGAATGTGCTGCTTTGCACATTTGAGGACCGATGACAGGAATCTTGTGAGTCCGGTATCTTTTGACTGAAAAACAATAGATGAATTATAAGAGTAGCTACTCTCGATTCTGGGATAATTGAGCCTGGGTTTGAGAATAGTGCACTTGCAAAAATGGAGTGAAATCAAGTTGGCAACATTGGTTGGCAATCATCAAACTGTCATGGAAGGAACTGAATCCAGGCACGCAGGAGGGGGTAGCACTTTTTTGCTAGTGTATAACGTCATAAAATAGATAGCCTATCCTGTCTAAGATAAGATGTACTTTGGCACTCAAAGAGGTGGTCTTTGCCATCTAAGGGCTTGTCATTCGTCACCAGCCCCCTCACTCAAAAATATGCTCCTGCGTCCCTAGAATCGATGCGGAAACGTAATCATACAATTCAATCTCAATTACTCTACCGAATCAAACATCACTAACATTCAGGTATGCCTATGATGATCAAGCTAGATGTAAGGGATATAGTCAACGATGAGAAAACACACAATAGTTAAGAAAAATTAAATTTCTCTTGACATGTACAATAGATCGTGTACAAGTTATAAACATTTGTACTTATTTAAAAATAGAAAGAGTGATCTGAAAGAAAAATCTGAAATGCGAAAGTTGCAAGCATACCTTATTCAGACCCCTGAAAAGCTTATCTTTCATAACAGAAACAAATTCTTTGTTGCTCAAATGGCCATCATCTGTGAGGAAAAAACTGGGCTGATAGATGTAGCATAGGAAAATGAAGACAGGTCAAAGGAGGCGCAAGTTTTCAAATACAAATAATCATTTGGAATTTAGAGGGTATTGAAAGCCAAATACGGAGCATAATAACAGTGGAGGCAAATTATTGAGAAGCATTCTCATAAACAAAAGGGAGGATTCTGTTGGCAGCAAAAGCGCACATGCCACTTGCGATTCCCAATTCTTATGCTTATCTTGAAAGTTACAGTTCGAAATCAGTATAGATCCAACTGGTCTAAGGTAAATTCAACTCTTTTATCCTATGGACAGAGACGCATGTACCCATGGGCCCCCTAAGATTCTTAGATTTAGGGGGCCCCGAGCAAAATTTCGAAAAACCAGTGAATTACAAGTCCCCTTACAAATTTACCTTGCGACCATGTCCATGAAAATTCATGCTAACAGGGTGCTGGGTACTATACACATGACACAAAATTTTTAGGTGTATTTAAAGGGGCCCAAATCAAGTCTGGGCCCAAGGTCCCAACCGTCTTAAATGAGGCCCTGTCTATGGATTTGCTCATGTACTACGGGGAAATTAAATGTTACAGTCAGGTTGCTTTGCACTGAGGTACGTATTTTATTCTTCGAACTCTGATCAAAAGAACTTACCATTTTCGTCGAAAAGGGTGAAAACAACATCCACAAGGTGATCTCGTAGTGCTACTCCTGCAACAGTTTGTGCTACGTGCTTGAACGTTGCTAAAATTCGAAAAAATTATGATGAGTGTACATGCACTTCGGAATTTCACGTAGGGAAAGCTTAAAATGACAAATGCATAAAAATCTATTAAAACTACAAAGCATATTTTCTTGATTCTCTGCTGGTATGATGAATTAAAAGCGAAGATATAGAAATCTACCATCGGTGAAAATATGAGATTATCCAACACGACAAAACCTTCTGTATCAAGTGAAAGCTACATCTTATTAACTATTGTTGATGACGTATGACATAACGGTGTACCAAGTCATCTACATAGTTACCTGGGTCAATTGCTTGTCCAGCGACCGTATGAAAACTTAATGCCATATCCACGTCTCTTATGTTGACAAGAAAACTGAAGAAATCTAAGTAATCTTTGAAGAGGATACCCTGGAAAAGGATACAAATATAAAAACTTAACATGACTACAAGGACAAAATTTGAAAACAATCATTGAGGAAAAGGACATGTTTATAATTGACAGCAAAGGTCAAGAAACTGTTGCTGAGATATCGAAAGTCAGGAAGAGATGATGAGATTCTGTGAACGAGAGATCTACAATAAATCAAAGCAATATGTAATCTGTTTCAAGAGCTTGGCTGCTAAATTTCACTGTCATGTAACTGGGTTCCACCTGTGACCAGCTAGTCAAATCCCCTTAATGGGCAAACATCTGCTTGATCAGCAAAATACAACGTATGATGAAACATATCAACGCATAAATTTTGATGCAATAAATTTCGGAGAGGTAACAATACATGGTGATAATGAGTGAATGGGTACTTGTGCCTAGCAGGTTAAGTTGCCATGTTATTGCACATTAAGAAAGAAGAAAGATTTCCTCTCACATCAGCATTTTCACCAACGAATCTCTGCTTCACTTTTTTGATTTTCTTCTTCCGCTGCTTGTCACTCAAACTTGCATACGTCATCAAAATCTCTGCGAATTCAACTTCCTTGATTCTATCATTCTCTGGTTTGTAGCTCTCAAACTGAAACGTAAATAAAAGTTGCAATTTACAATTTCGTACAAAATGAAAGTTATCGCTTCAAAATACTGTCTTAAGTCATCCCAAACTGTGTATCCCAAATTGTTTTCACTAGCTTCCTATTCACCTGTCCTTCAGAAATATAAGAAAAAACAAGAAATCAACAAATGAAAACAATACGTTATAACGCTTTTTCCTTTAACAAATTTTTTCCAAACAGCCTTTCAACTTGCTCAAAGTTGAACACTAAATAGCTAAAGAGTTAATTTGGATGGCTGCACTTCAACCAAAATTAACTAATTTCTTCAAAACTCTCCTCCGTCTATTATTCTTACCAATGAAATACGGTAATATTCTGGACCTATGATGCAGTTTCCCTACTCCAAAGCGGTATGGAACGGAACAACGTCATGGAACTAATTGCGATTTCAAAATCTTATAATATAGTCCTGAATTCAATGAGAATGTATATGATATTATCTTAATTCATAACTTCTACAAATCGGATACAAATACCCACGTTCATCATGAAAAAGCTACTCTCAAAAATACCTCAAGCCGCATCACTTGTTGCTGTAGTTTTCGCTTGAAATTCACAAATTCTTCAACTGTCAACTTTCCTTTCCCATCTTCACCAAAGAAGTAGGCCAAAATGCCAGAGTGGGTTTCCTCATGCAGGACATTCCCAGTTGTCTTTCTATCCCGGTGTCGGGCCCCCGTTGACGTCATGGTTAAAAATATTGTCTTAACCTAGAAAAGCACCACAAACTTTCATCAAAACATTTTAAGTTAAACATAACAGGGTCTATACGGACTTTTGAAAAAAACTTCCCTTGAATTCTGATTAAAAAGTACATATTTTTCTTGACTATTATTGTGAAAACCTATATCTTTCCCTTGACCTCTATGCAAAACAACTTTTTCCACCTGACATGAGGGGTCAAGATTCAGCTTCTGACTGCCTACTACTGCTATTTTTAGCATGTTGTTAACAAAAATCTTGACTAGGGACTGTATATGACAAAACTAATTAGCATTTTTCATAGAATGATCAAACTACAAAGTGGAAGCCAAACATTAAATATAAACTAAAAACTTCAAATACTTCAGTGGTGATCAAAAATGGAATCTTTTGCCTGATCTACAGCATGAAAATGCTATTTTTCCTGACTATTGCAAGTATTCCTGACATTCCCTGACCTACATGAAAAGGACCCTTTTTCCTTGACATTCCCTGATCATATAAACCCTGCACTATCCTACTGCTACATAAGGGAACCAAGGTTCTTTACCTAACCTCAATCCTGTTCTCCAACCTATAATTCTCAGTTAACAAAACAGTAGAAGTTGGAAACATGATTGACAACTTCTCAAAAATTTTGTCTGCCCACCCACTAACAAAAACCACAACAGAACAACAGCTGCTAGGTAAACCTAGCCCTAGGAAATCAATGCAGAAAGATAAACTGAAAAAAGAACAAATGCAAAAAGACAGGAGATTATATTAATGCCTACTTTTATGAACTCTTCCAAAGACACATCACCATCTCCATTCAAGTCAAACATACGGAATGCAATGTCAATATGTCTGGTTGGTGCTAGATGAATTCATATCAGAATTTAGCTATACTAAAAGTTATGATCTTTAATAAGTAAATATATATATATATATATATATACACACACTTTTTAAATATATTAAATATATATTCACTTAGTAAATATATATATAACAAATTTGTACCATGTTGCTAATGCTTCATCAGAATGAATTTACCAAACTACCAAGTACACATATTAAGATATAAAAAATTAATACACTACATAAAATTATATTCTCTCTTGGCTTCTTTATCCTTTCTATACCTTTATACATTAAGTTAAACCATTACCACCCCCATGGTATTCTATATTCCATACTTTCCCAATTCATTTATCTCATTATGTAGACAGCACCTAGAGTTCTCATTCTTTATTTGACCATTTCCTGTAATTTGGTAAAGTCATTCTGATGAAGCATTAGCAAAATGTCACAAGTTTTTTTCTTGAGAAAAAAATATATGTTATATACAATAATATATATATGTATATATAAATATATATAAATATATATATATATATATATATGTATATATATATATATATATATATATATATATATATATATATATTTAAATAAACATATACATATTTAAATTGTTGGGGTATGCTTGCATACTGAGAAGCTCTTACAGAAGTTGATCTAGTTGGCAAAAAATAGTTATTATGAACAAGGCATTTCATAGTATCCTCTTTCAAAGGCATTGAATAGACATTTAATAAAAACGAGACATTTATAAACTGCAGTACAAAGCTTTGCAAGCAACAAAACTCTAAATGAATTATAAAGAAATAACAAATGAAAGCACATCTAAATTTCATTAAAATATATATGCTCTGTAGAAAGATTGAGTGATTTTCAATACTCACTTCCAAGGACAGTGAGAAGAAAAATGTAGTCAGAAAATGAAATTAATCCTTGTTCACCAAAGCACTTAAAAATGCTGCAATCACCAAAGTAGTTATTTTCATACTTGTGGTGTTTACTCTGGAAATCAACAAGAAGCAGAAACTAACAACAAGAATATCAACTGAATGTTGAAATTAATATTAGTCTAATTTCTTGTAAGACTGAACAATTAATGAGATTTATTAGCAAAAAGTACATATGTTTTATAAGAAACAAGCTTTCTGGCTTCAGCCTGGATGTTTCTTAATATTTTGTCAAATCCAGCCTTAAATGAATCTTAAATGTTTTCTTAAATTCAAAGACTTCAAATGACAATGATGCAAGAAAGTGGATGTTCAGATTTTGAAAGGCATGTTATAGGTGTTAATTCTATTTTCCTTGTAGCTTAATCAAAAATTTACTTGTAAAAACAGAGATTCCAGCTATTATTTGAAACTCAGCCTGCCTATGTTTCTTATATGCTTCCTAACTCTTGCCTAATCTCAGTTTCATGTTTCTTATGGACATGTTTCTTATTAAAAATATGTGTACTCAATGAGAGCTTTGAAATATCTGGCACATGCATCTTGGCTCAATTGGTCTAGAGAGAGAACTATTTATATCTGACTTATACACAACTAGGGGTTCTATGCTATATACAATGGAATCAACTCAAACAAATGAGGATTTTGGTTCAGCTTCTCTCAATTAAACCCCATTAGTGCTGCTTAGAAGGGAATCCAGTCTGAAAATGCTTGATCAAAAACTAAGTTCTCCTAGATGGAACTTTCAACAGAACAAGGGCTTAAAACAACTTCACTATAAAATAATAAAACAATGGAATAAAGGCCATTTTTTCAAACATGAATATCTTAAAAGCAACACACCTTTTTATCAAACTTGTGGAAAGCATCAAGCCCTAACCCTAGGAAAAAATTATATGCAGAAAGTTCAAACTTTAATAAGAGTGCATCAGTACTTGCAAAAGAAATCTTTTCAAACTTGAAGTATAAAAAAGGTAATTCCTCAACAGTGTTGGCAATGCATAAGATCTATACAGATGAAGTTATTGGAAAAGATAAGCATGGGGAATTAGTGGTAATATTCTTTTGTTGGTTTATCATCTTGTCTTAGCAAATGGTGTAAAAACAACTGTTAACAAATTACCTTCTGGCTGCATTGTATCTGGTGTTAATGACCTCACAAAATCATCTGGGGTCATATAGATGATATTTGTACCAATCTCCTGCAATGTGGCAAAGTATCTGAAAACTTTATCTGGAGTGCTGTATGCTCGAATTCGGTTTTCATACTCTATAATCTAGGAGCAAGAAGAAAGTTTAATGCTGTATCAAACAGATGCTAAGATACAAATCTAGAAAAGTTGCAAAATTAGACTATGTTTAAGTGACTACCTGAAATAGCAGTAGCATATTTTTAAAAAATTGTAAGCATAATGTATTTCAAACGGTTGATATTAATAATTTATTTTCAACTAGAAAGAATGTTTAGATAAATTTATGAATATAAAAAAGACAATTCTTCATAGCCAATTCTTCAATTCACAGGCAATATGAATAACTTAAAGCACGATGATTTGATGCCATAAGCATTGAAGATCGCCTACTTTTCGCTCTCTGAACCCAGCCTTGCTCTTATGGAGAGTAATTTCGACGTCATTGTTACCAGATACGTTGCTATGAAGATCACCATCTTCCTGACTACGATTATTTGCATTGTCTTCAACGGACTTTGCTTCAACATTTAACATACGCTTGTACAGCAGATACGATGATGAAATGAACCCAACTAAAGAAGCTATCAACAGAGAGTAATAGCGACCCATCTTCGTTCTGTGAGCCTTCTCTTCCTCCGTATAACGTGTCGAATCTTCAATAGGTATTTGAAATCCATGTTCGTCAACCTCACGAAAAACGGGCACTTTCATTGGCCTCTCGTTCTCTTTTCGAGAAGATGAAAAGCATACTTGCTCGTATTTACAACCCAATGAATCCGATGACCTGAACAAGGCACTCGACAAGATGGGATGTGACCTAGACCTTCCGACAATACTTGCCAGCCTGTATACATTGAAAATCAACGGTTTCCTTGCAATATTCATGATTCACTGCTGCAAAAATAAAGACCAGTAACTATACAAAACTCATCCTAAAAATCTGAGTCCTTCGCTGTACAATACACAATTCTTCAGTGCAGCAACTCTATGGCAGCAATTGAGGTTAGAGCGGCCTCGATTCCAACTGTATTATTTGTCAGGCTGATTGAATTTTCCAACATGTGGAATGACGGACCTGCGGAAGTTGAAATTCATTCAGATTTGACTTTGCTGTTCTTATGCTTCTGGAATTCTCTCTTATAGCAATACCTTGTCCTCACTTTGTCCTCACTTTTAATCACATTTCATTTATTATTTATGAGTATAAACACTTGCTTCATCAATCGTGAGCTTAAGTCCTAGTAAGGGCTAAATAACATAATTCTTCCTTGATCTATAAAATAAGCTGATTAATTGAATAACCGACGCAGCACCAAATATAGAGTAATATTCCTTTACCATTATTGCTAAAGCGTAAATCCAATGCGTAAGAGCTAAAGTCGATGAGAATTGTTCCCAGTGTCCTCAAGTCCTCCATCCGCATAATGTTGCGCTTTGTTGTTGTCGCCAATAATTGTAACCAAAAGGTTTTGTTTGAAGGGCGGTAGGTAATGGAGTAAAGCTGCAGGACACAATATGGCCCTTTGCACCCGTTCGCTCCTTGCTAGAGCTGCTAACAAGTCGTTTGCAAAAAAACTGGTGAATATACTTAGTTTGTTGTTTCTCATCTTTATTTTTTGGACAAGTTGAAGAAACCACGTCTCACGCTGATTAGATAATTGGCCTAGCCAGTATTCATTGATGTGTTGGTAGGTGTGGCTAAGAGATTTTGTGATTGGAAATTCAGAGTTCGACGTTCCTACTTGAGGTGTTGAAAGGTCCTATGCATTGACGCTGCAGCAAGAACACTTTACCATTTCTTGCCGCCAACGGCAATTGTCGAACAGTGCTATTCCAACCACACAAATTTCGGACAAGGAAGCCTTCCTGTAAAATCCCTTACCAAACGTTGCAAAAGTTATAGACATATGCACATACATTTGACTAGGTGGCAGAGCTAGACTTATTCTTTGTTTAAACATTTCGTGAAATGTAGTTTTTGTTGATAAATCCACAAACATCTCATTTTTCATAGATTTCTGTTATAGTAGACAGAATACTGTGTTAACCCCACCCCAGTTTTTGCTCGTTTTCTTCTGTTTGTGTCAAATGTTGAGGGAATGATACCATTATGACTTTATCTATCACAGGTGGCAAGTAGAGCATCGGCTGATAGCCAGCTTATCAAGATTTTGTGTAATTTATTGTTAGCTCTCATGTGCCTTATTTTGTTCTAATTTTTCCGTAGGGAGGCAATCTTGCATGTGTTAGTTTAAGTGGAATCAGAAAGTATGGAAGTGCAGAGTCACCAGGTACTGTCAAAAGTGTGTCTGCATAAGCAGAGTATTTGGAATCTCTTTTTTCACTGCTGGATGATGTGATTATAGATTTGACATTCCTTTGCACATTAATAGATATATTTGATCAATACTATGCTATTTAGAGTAGACAAAGAGAGTATCATAGCAAATGATTTTATTTTGAATGCTATTGAACTCTTTCATGTTTCCAATAATATAAAAACTTGCCAGGGAGTGTCTATTTGACATTAGAATTTATGAAAAATACCACTCATCACTGCTCCAAATATATCATCATCTTGTCCATTAATTCTTTTTATCTTCAGATATTCTCATTTATCATTTGTTACTTTTCAGTCAATGACAATTATATGGCATTGTTTTTCAGAATCTGCATCAGCCTCTTTCAGACATGGCTTTGTGATGCTGTCAATGCCCTTACCATCTAGGAATGAGCTTTGTGAATTTGCTTTGAAGCCTGTGTCTCACTCTGTGAAAGATGTAATTCAATTCATCAAAGATGAAGATGGTGGGGTGGAACGGGCTGCAATTTACAGTCCTGATGGAAAGAGAATTTCTCAATCAACTCCAGTTGAAATCCTTATGCAAAGGGATTTCAAGATTGTTATCAATGAGAAAGAATTTGATGTAATTCCCCCTGAAGAGGGCAAGTACTTTTTCTAATTTTAACATTTTTTTTCTATGATATCATTTTTCAGCATGGATAAATTTTCCTTATCTACTGTACTTGAGTGCATTTGAGCATCACCAAATTTTTATTACCTGAGTTAAGGCTGAATTTATTGTTTTGAGTTTCAAAGTTATCATGTTTTTCAATTGTTATCCATCATTGCCAGAGAAGATATCCAATGGGGTGAAAAACATGAAGGTTTTGGAGAGTTATAGAAATGGGGAAGTGGGCAGTGGAGGAATTTTGTTGTTTTCAAATCTGTTGGTGCCAACCTTTGGCCCAACTGAAGACTTACTAGGTCCTCTTAAATATTCCCATGAAATATTTTGTTGCAATTGATAAATAGTCAAAACCTTGATAGCACTTGATAGTATTTTGAAAATGCTGCTTGAACCCCTAGAAAGTAAGAATTTCAGGCCCTCTGGCTCAGGTATAGTGGACCATAGGAATTGCAGCCCTGTTTCTGTGTTACTGCATCATTGCCAAAATCACACATGTTTGTATGAGTCTATATGTATATGTCAAATACTTATAGTCTCAGAAAATGGCAAGTTTTTATCATTTTGTTGCAGTTTAATCTAAGGTCTTTGATTATTCCTCATGTATATACATTTGTTTGGTTTTGTTTCAGATCTTCTTAGTGCTGAAGCTTCAGATCATTTTTCTCAACTTCGTAATTTGGTTGAAAAACTTCACACAGAATTAAATGTACAACAATACCAGGTAAACTGGAAATATGGATTAGCAATAACTATGATGAGAAAGAAGTCATGTAGTGTCAATGAATTTTGTCTTTAAGTATTGGCATTAGTGTAACCAGTGGTGTGTTGGTTAGGGTAGCCAGGGGGCATGTGCCCCCTTTAGAGCACCTTTTATTTAAAAAGCAAGATTTCTGCACACTTGCTGGTGTCTAATGGATGCCATTTTGGATCTGAGGAGGGTGTGATTTTCTCACACATAAAAGTGCCCCTAGGAAAAGATCTCAGATCACACTATTGAATTTAGATGTTGTTTCTTGATTTCATTGACTACAGATATTTTATCAACTATTTAGGAAAAGCGAGAAGATCAAATAAAGCAGACACTGGAACATCTTCAAGCATCCCTTGAGCCACTTGAAGAATCCAAAGCAATGTTAGATGCAAAAGCAGCCAAGAGAACCAATTTCCTAGTATGGGGTGGTTTGGCTTACATGGCTGCACAGTTTGGTTTCTTAGCACGCTTGACATGGTGGGAATACTCATGGGACATCATGGAGCCTGTCACATATTTTGTCACATATGGATCAAGCATTGCTATGTATGCATATTTTGTTCTTACAAGGGAGGTAAGTACAAACTTTTTTTATGAGAAAATTTGATAGGTACCTTGCACTAAACTGTTCTTAAATTGGTAGGACATTTATGGCATTTTGGAACTGACTGTTTCTTAATTGCTTTCTTATTTTTGGGATCTAAAATTGCCTTAATGTATGGAAATTTAACATTTCTATAAGGAAATGAACACTGATCATAACAAAAAGTTGAAGCAAATAGAAATCTGAAGCTAGCTATTGTCCAAACAAAACAATTAAACCAATTGAGATTTGGAAAAATGTTTGACCAAAGGATTGAACACCTGCAGTTTCTCTATTACCTTTGAGCATAGTAGTAGGGTTCTTGAATGCCAATTGGTACTTGCTTGGAGGTGCCAGAAATTTACTTATCCAGTAGTTGCCATAGATTGCAGATCAGTTATCCATTATGCAGGCAGGCAAGTAGGATTTTTTTTAGGGTAGGGGTCCAATTCATGAAAAAGGGAACACTAGAACTTTTTAAAGAAGGTGTGGCCTTCAGATACTGTTTTTCAGATTAATAAGTGGAGGAAATACTGTGTGAGGTTTACTGATATTGTTGTCTTGAAGGCAAAAAATTCTTACTGCCATTTCTTATCACAGTAGAGAAAGGACAATGGGGAAATTGAGGACCAGGGCAAAGTTCCAAGAAAGTTTTTTGGAACCAAGCCTTTTCCATGTTAAGAAACACCCTTTTTGAATAGAGAGGGCATTGCAAAAAGAGCACTTTTTGTTTTCTGCTGAAAAGGGCAAGGTTCTAGACCTCCAGGAACCCTCCCCTAGTCACACCCCTGGAATGTGAGTCTACAACAATGCAGATTATAGTATTTAGGAAATTTGAATGGAGCAGGTAACCAAATAATATGTTGCAGACTGAGGCAAAACTCCTCAGGAGTATAGGGGTGAGCACCTCAGAAATGATAAAAAATTAGTAATTTGTTGGAGTAGCTTTTTTGGCTGCTGGTATATTTGTCGGACAATTCTGAGTGCTTGGGATGTAGATGTTCTGCTGTTTCTCCTGGGGTCATATGCCAGGCCTAAAGTTAGTGTTTACTTGTAAGACTTTGTGCAGTTGTAAATTATAACTGTGCAATCTTACTTCATATAAAGTTTCAAATAGGGCATATATGTTTACTGAGCTTCTCTAAAGAATAGGGCAGATCAACTTGCCAAGTCTCTCAAAAATAGGGCATATCTACTTGTTCTAGCATTGGGAGATGCATTCTAAGTCAAAGTAAAGGGTGTGGCCTCAAACATTTTTCAGGGTGCACTGCTCCCAGACCCCCTCCTTTTCTTTTCATGGGGATATTTTTGCTACAGAGCTATATTTTTCCTCATCTACCAACATTCAAGGGTTTTCCTTAGGACAATTGTAAGGTGGCAACTATGTTGGCTTTTAGTTTCTTTCATACACATCATGTTAGCCCAATTTTGGAGACCACACTCGTCTTTTAAATCAAAGTGCACCTGCCGAAATTTGTAGGCTCTGGCCTTAAAGATTTCTACGCATGACGTGCCCTATCAAATTTGATGGGCAATGCCCTTATGTTGGGTAACTGTCTCACAATCCCAGCACAATGGAAGAACCCTAGTTTCACCTTTGGTTGCAGAAGTTCTCTTGATGTATTCTGTAGCATAGCACTCTTGCTGTATATGAATTTGATGTACCCTCCCTCCCCACCTACCCACTGAAAGAGTTTTGTAATGGGAGAATGATCCATTTAGTTATGCTTTGAAATTCCAGATTCCCTGTGGTATCATTTTGTTGTTGTTTCTTTGTAAGTAATTACACAATTAGAAAAAAAGAAAGTGTGTGATGCAAAAACTGGATTATGGTGTAGTTTATTCTCATTTAAAAAATGGCTTGTAGTAGTGTTCATTAATTTGATATTTTCTTTATGCTGTTTTATTTTCAGGAGTACACTTATAATTATGCACGTGACAGAGAGCACCTTATTCGTTTCCACAAAGAAGCTGATTCACAGAAGTTTGATCTCTCAAAATATAATTATCTCAAAGAGTCAATTGCAAAACTTCAAACAGAATTGGCATATCTTAAAAAGCCACAACTCAATTTGTCCTTGAACAAAGATGTAGTCGAGTAGCTAGTTGCATGTATAAATTTTAATTAGATGAATTGTATTTTTGAATAGGGAACTTTCAAGGTGTATCATGTATTAAGGATGTATCTTTCCTCTCTGTAGAGTGAATCACATTTTCTTGAACTGAAATGGTTCAGAGTAGCATTTCTTACATTTTGGGATTAAAGTTAATAATCAATCACATTATTCAGTAAATTGCATTGTTATTTTTAGCAATTTTTCTTTCATTTTGCAAAAGTCTGATTTTGAACTTCCAGCAATCTCATTTTCAACTCCAAGATAGATCTATTAAGCTACCTTACTGATGGATGTAGGAGCCCTTTCAGTTTATGGAACTGCACGCTTTTTGACTGAAAGAGCAAAGACATTTTGGAAACAATTAGGAAATTTGTGCCTGGTCCTTAAGAAAAAATTCCCCAAACACAGTAATCCCCTGCCAAACTGGGGGCTTCAGCCCTCAGCTCCCCCTCCTTTTTTATGGTCTCAACTAATGGGCTTGTTACAAATATTAAACTGAGAATTTCTTTGGAACATTTGATCGAGAATTTTCCAGTTTTGCTTTAAAAATTACCCATTAAAGTTTTCGTAACTTCTCTTAAAAACCTACCATCTTTTCATTGATGAAGCAGCCTTTTTAGTTAGCAGAAGGACCATGGGCATAGGAGGATATCAAATTTAGGGGGGCTGTAAATTTTCTGCCAAAAATATCACATAGACCTGGAGAGCAGGCAGTGAAGCTGCCTGAATTTCCTGTTGTTCTTTCAGAACATTTATCCAAGTGAAATGAATTTCTGTGCAATTTGGGGGCGACTGCAGCCACCCTGCCTCCCGCCTCTTACGCTTATGAGAAGGACCCATGGAGAGATGCTTGTGGTAACTTACTCCTCAGCTTTGTCTTTTTCTACCAGTAGGGCAGTGGTTCCCAAACTGGGGTTCTTTCGTGGATCTCAAAAGGATTCAGAGTGACCAAAGGAGGAATATTACCTAATGACATAGTGTTCCACTTGTTACTTTATTAGCTTGTATGCACATTTTCTTTATTTTCTCTGAAAGCATGCTCTTCATAACTGTTATAAAGCTATGATGTTGAATAAATTCATCATCATAGCTTATTGCCCTGCAGCCGAGGTCTCATTAATAGTATTAGAATGTGCCTGCAGAAAAGTAGAATGTAATAGCTGGTTATCTATTGATGTGGATGAACATTACCTGCAGAAATTTGAAGCATGGCATTTTGTGCCTATGAGCAGCACTCACTACTTGTGCAGATTAATGAGCCCTGCCACTCCTTTAGGTTTTCTAACTCAGATGTAATCGCTTCCATGACATTGCCCAACTTTTTATCAAAGTAAGACTAGTATTGTCTGCATAAACATTTTCCTGGACCTTTGTCAATGAGTAAAGTATGTCATTGATAAATAGAACGAATAGCAGCAGGCCCAGACATGAGCCTTGAGGAACACCACATGAGATATTCTTGACAATTCACCATTTACTTTTTAGAATTGTTGCCAGTTAAAGGGTTAGGAAGCAAACCACTTTAATTATACAGCCCTGATGCAATAATTAGCAAAATTCTCAATGAGTTGTTTGTATTTCCAGTTTCAAATGCCTTCTTTTTAAAAATCAATAAACACAAGACCAATCAATATATTGTTGTTGATACTTTGATACCAATCATTGGTATTTGATGATAAGTATGAAACAACTGAATAGAATAATATAAAGCCAGATTGGTGTCTATAGATAAGCCTATTGCCATCCAGATACTTCTATAACTGACCATATGCAAGTTTCTCAAAGAGACACAAGAGGAAAGATAAAACAAGTTAGGTTGGTAATTAGACAGCTTCTCAGTAGAACCATCCTTGATGATAGGAGACACCCCTGCATGCTTCCAGTTTTTGGTAAAAATACCTTGAAACAAAGAGCAATTGAAAAGGAAAACTAATGGCTTAGCACTGAGCTTTAAAAATGTGCTTGAAATGTTTTGATTTGTAATGAAAACCATGCAAATCTAGGAAAGCACAGGGTGTATTCAAATATTTCCTTTTCAATAGGTGTGGCACCCCTTCTGAGTTGCCAAAAGTGCAAGGCCTGGAGCTATAGACCCTTTGGCCCCAGGAGTGGTACTTTTCATCCCAGACTGGGGGGGAAGCTTTGCGGCATGCCCTAAAATGGACTATTTTGCTGCTACACCCATTTCAAAATCTTGCTAGAGGTATTTCACCATAACCTTATCATTTTCTCATCGTTTGGACGAAGTAGAACATTGATTTTGGCAAGAAATGGGAGAACATGTCCCTCAAGTCCCCCATGGTGCTGTGACTCCTTGGCCCTCCTGAAACTGTCATTGCTGTGTTAACAATTTTATTGAACAACATGAAAATGTAGTGGAATAGAAGCTTCAACGTAGAAGCTGCTATATTTTTCTCCTAGCTCATAACTGTTTGAACTAGACTGAAAAAATAGTGAGTTGCAAAACAATAGTTTTATAATTTTAATGACATGTAATTTAATACAGGTTTTGTAGCCTGTTCAGGATTAGAACTCTATTATCACTCAAGGATCTGTCGAACAAAAGGGGTAAAAGATCATAACGTACAAGAAATTGAAGCTTTAATTTACTATTGAATTGCTTATGTCTTAATCATCTTTTTCACTATCCAGCAGGAAAGTTTCAACATCGGCCATTCCATAATGTATTTGCAGAACTGAACCCAAAAATTCTAACTCAAGTAGAATTTTTTGTGACGTCACGCAACGACACTTTATTGCCTCGTTTCAGAAACTATATTTAGAGCGAAGACGAGGTAAATCAGTTACCCTTTTGGTACAAAATGCAAAATTTGAGTTTATTCGCTATGAAGGAAAGTCGATCGTAAAGTTGTAGTAAGAGAACTTCTTTTTGCCTATTGCTGGATTATTTAGACTCAAAATGATATTCGTGAAACATATGAAGAATTGCATTACAGACTTGATGTTGATCTATAGAAGAGAATTAGGCCAAAGAACTTGGCCATTACATTCAAGCAACGGGGACAAGGATCTTAATGTAGACGGGAACCGATGGGTTGAAATGCAAAAGAAAGAGTTGAGTCAAATACATATGTTTGGTATAGCTCTTGTTGCGTTTATGTTTTCATTTTTGCATGGCTGGATTCAACTTATCGTGAAAGCAAGGGTATTTTTCTTAATGGCATTTTTCGAGTCTTGTGTGATTTCTGCACTCCTTCTGGTCAACCCATGGAAACCAAGAAAGATTTCAATATATCATGTTACAGGGTAAGTAATAAAGGTTTGCATGCAAGTTAAATCTGAGTTTATGTTTAATTTTGTATAGCACGCTGCTTCTGAATTACTTTTTCTGTTTGGGTTGGGGTGTTAGTAAAATAAGATGTTCATCAAAATTGCTTAGCTGGGGGAAGGTGCTTAATAAATGGGAGTAGGTGGTGAACTTTGCAACAATCTCCAGTGGGTGGCCTCAAATGCTCAGTGCTGAAGAGTAAATACATTATTTTGTACATTGTTCCTAGCAATCCATAACATAGTTGGTGCAGATCTCTGTTTATCTTTTGATCCCTTTAGGAATAGTGATCCAGACTACATACAAGTAGCATTTTTAGGCCTCATCTATACTGCTATGGATCACTTTTTGATCTGAACCAAAATTCATCTGTAGCAGTGTAAAGAGGATCTAACTAGCTATTTAAATTAATTACTGTAGCTTTCTTAATCATGATAACTGAAAGTTTTTCTTTACCATAAATCCTTAAATAAGCCCCTGGGGGTTTATTTGCAAAACTTAATTTTTGGATGGAGGTGTATTCTAGGGAGAGGGCTTATCTGGGAGGGGGCTTATCTGAGAGGGGGCTTATCTCAAACTTTAGCATTTCCCTCAAGGGTTTGCTTACAAAATGACATAAATTTCTCCACCAACTAACTTAAAAGCTAAAAAATGACATTTAGTAGTAAATAACAATTTCTTCATTATAATTATGAAAGTAACATTTTTTTTTGCTTTTCAGTCTCCAGTCAAAGGAAGTAATACTATATAGCTATTGTCCTGTGGGGCTTTCTTGAAATAAGATAATATTCTGCAATTATGTTTCCCTCAAATAAGGCCTTATGGGAGCTTTTTCAAGAAGGACTTATTTGCAAAAATGATTTTTCAGGTGAGGGCTCATTTAGGGGTGGGTGTTTATTGGAGGATTTATGGTTTATTTAGTATTTCCAGGAGGCATTTTTCAAACAGTAGATGAGGACAAAATCTTATGTTTCTGTTTTCATGAAATATGAATTTTAACAATGCACAACCAATTTCAAAAGAAATTTGCATTCCTATTGTTGAATAGTGGCTCAAAACTATTTGAAGTTCATTTAAATCTTACATTCAAGGTGCTTTGCCCATGACAAGCTTTGCAACTTGCTTTTCCTAAAATACAAAAGCCTGTTCTTTAGAAATGTTGTTGGAGATGTAACTTTCTGCTTGGTTATTTCAAAAACAAACTCTGATATTTAATTTACAGTTGGAGTCCTAGACACATGGACTGGAGGGCCATTCTATGTGCAGCTTATTAAAATGTTTATTATGCATTCCACTTTATATTTTCTTTTACTTTTTTGAATAATAAGATAAAGTGACCTCTAATGTTGGCTGATTTTATTCACTGATTGAAATTGTGATTTAAATCAAATGATTTTTTTAAAAAAATCACTAATTTAAATCAATTTTTAAGAAGCACAATTTTCTTGCAACTTTAATCCTTAGAATCAACTTCTTCCATCAAAATGACTGATTTAGATACTCCTAGAGGATCAGCATCATTCAATATAGGTTCCATTTAGGAATGTAGAAAATGTAGCACAACTTTCCTTTAAAGCAATCCCACTTTATAATAAGTGGGCTTTGGGTGTTACATGGCTCATCACATACCCTAACCATGTCATCTGAATGTGATTACAGTGCCATTGACTGTGTTCAGGCACTGTTAAGAGAAAGTGTAAGAAAGTGAATGTCAATGGTAAATACTAGCAAATCTTCATTAAATTAAGACCTTCATACAAAATATTAATTGACCTTTATCAGTCAGAAATTCTGACTTTATCACCCCTCCCCCATAAAAATTCTTGTCAATTTATACCCCTGAGCGTGCTTTGAACAAGTGGACAAATTTACTTTACCAATAGCTCCCTTAGCATGAATGCAAAAGTTAGAAATCTTCTTAGCTAGCAACTGTGACTGCTCTCTCTGTTGATATTTCCCAGCTGTGTCTCTGGATGCAATAGTGACATACCCCTATTTGCAAATGGGGCAGTTGTTTTTTAAGTAGAACTGACCACAGCAGTCACAAACAATAATTTTGATTCATGCGGTTTAATTGCTAAAAACAAAGCTTCAAAAATTGCTACTTTCTCTATCCCTGTGGGAAATTTCACCTATACATCAGTAATTCTACTTCCATAGCAAGTTCATTATTCCTTTGTTGTTATTAAATTGGTTTATGTTGCAGTATTACCTGATTTTCCCCTGGAGAATGTCTACTCTAACTGTACTGGGATTTCCCCCTACAAAGTTTCCAGTATTTATTGAGGATTCATTTCAGTGAAAATTCATGCATGAGGATTGGAGAATGTTATTTTTCTTATAGGAAATATGTATTTTTTGGTTTCTTAAGTATTCTGATTTGGGTATAATTCCAACTGTGTTGGGGCTAGAATGCATGATAGTTTATCAGTATAAGTATTATTATTCTGATTAGTGATAGGATCAGGGTGAGATTGCTTTGTTTGTAAAGTAGTCTGGATAATTTTGTATTTTGAAATTTTGAAAAATGAGATGAGTTAAAAAAATCAAATCAAATTTAAATAAAATCCAGACTTAAATAAAGAAACCTGATTTTAATAAAAAATCCATTTTTTTATTTTTGTAAAAAAATCAAAAGAATTTCCTACCCAGGTAATATCTCATTTTTATTTTAGGTTCATTAGGCAAAAGAGCTTGTTAGTTCTTGCAGCTCTCCAGAATCTTATTGTAATATGGATTGGAATCTATGTCAAAGACAGTGCTGTTAATGCCAATAGAGCTGACATTTATGAGGTATGGTGTGCACTTCTTAAGTCTGCTCTCAGTTTGGGATCTGATGACATTCAATGTCAAAATGCTTTTGTTGCATCAGAGCTTTAACTGTAGCTAGATTCTTTTTTAGCTTTGAGAAAGCCACTATGTTTATCTCAGTTGAAAAGTATTTTTAGATATAACTCTAATAAAGATTTTTATTTTCCAGCTGTTCCTTGTCCTCAGTGTTCCATCTGTGATAATATGTATGCATTTCCTTAACAACTTCAACACCAGAGCCACAGAGAGCATCATTTTTGTAATATCTGGAATCAAAATACTGACCTTGTGCAGAGATCCAATTTTTTTACCTCACACATTAGCAACTATATCTTGCTTATTCATATCTGCTGCTCATGGAGTTGTTCTGGCTATAGCATATGCACAATTACATACAGTAAGTTAAGTTTGTTATTTAAATATTTTCTTCATAGGAATTCTTTTTTCCTGTAGCATGTTTTGTAATAGACACCAATTATTAAGTTGTCCAAGGTACAATTTATCCACATATAGTTGTTCTTATATTTCATTTGAAATTATCAAAGTGTCATCCAGCATATTCCTAGTCCCCAAATAACTAGCCCCCACTTAATTTTTCAACAAAATTCCAACCCCCACTCCTATTGGATCTGCTACTTATTTCATTTTGAATTTTGCTCTGAGGAACCTGCAGATGGGTGAAGATACTAAGGTTGAGTTGTCCTGTCATTCAATAATGATGAATAAGAGCTGTGAGAGATGTGCCACCAAATTCTATAAAGTAATTGCATGCAGCAATTTTTATTGAGATAAGCCAAATTTCCAGCCCCTCTACTTGTCCTGGCCTCCACCTACTTCATATTAATAAATTTTCTGCCCCCACTTATTAAGACCCTCCACTTATTTGGGACCATGGGGTACTAACTAATCATATCTGAATGTATTTATAATATCTCTTTTATTCCTTTTTTAGGAACATGTCATTACATTTATCCTACAGTTAACAGTATGGAAAATTCCTTTAGAATTTCTTATGGCAATTTTTTATGGAGAGGATATTCACCAGCTTTGGTCAGTTAAAGAAGTTCTAATCCTGTTTATAATGGTATGGGTGTTTCTTAATTTCACAATTTTTGGGCTTCAGGGGGTGGAAATAGCCATTGGATACTGGAATGTCTGACATAAATACTCAAAATGCTGGTGACACTGAGACAAAAATTGTGAAAATATCCAATGATTCCCCTTTGGTGAATGGGAAACTTTTTGTTTCCCCAGGTACTTCACCTCAACAGAGTCAAAACTGGACAGTGAGACCTACAATCTCTTCATGCTCAGCTGAACGAATGATCCCACTCAACAGCAAGTGCCCTGTCAACAATAATCAAACTAATTTGATCAAAGTTCCAAAAATGCCAGACACTTAATGGTTTCCTTATTTCCACCCCTGGGACTTAAGTACAATGATTTTTCTGAAGAGTTTTTTTTTGTAAGCTCACTAAGTATACTTTGTCCTAAGATGAAATGTGTACTCCATGGTGTGTGCTTCCATCCAAGTTTTCATCAGTTGGCAGGATTTTTTCACATGCATCTATCTTTAAATTTGCAGAATAACAGTTGCATGGATTGATTTTTCAAAACTTAAATGATTTATATACCTTATAAAGCCAGTATAGTCAGGGGCATGTCTTTATGGGTGTGGGAGGGTTGGTGCCCCCAAAGATCGCAAATGGCAATACAATGTTTGTCACATTTTGTTGTTATGGACTTCCGATGACCAGCGAAATATTTGGCTTCAAGTACGGTCTCTTCAGCATTTTACACGTAGCCTCTCATTCACGTTCATGAAATTCATTGTGTACGAATGGCTCTGAGATATCTGTAATGTGCTATTAGCCTCCTATTTGTGAATCAACACCCTCCTTTTGCTATTATTTGGCATTCAATACTGTTTGCACAAGTCTGGTCGAGATCCAGAGAAGTGCACTGGCAGACCTAACTCGAGGTCGGTTAGCAAATGCACATGCTACTCCCAAGTGGCGAAATGTTTGGCTGACCAACTACTCCGCGTTGACCATGGAAACGTTTCTGTAGAGTGTGGTCTTGAAAATTGAAGTTTATATTTGACTTACTGGTCTTGAAAATTGAAGTGTACATACTGTTGATAATCTGAAGTTCCTTTTGTTTCACTTGATATCAATGCCCACGGAAAATAAAGAGGAAGATATTTTATAAAAAATTACTATTTAATTTTATAATTATTAGATTTTAAAGAATTTTTTCATAAATTGAGATTTTTTTATTTTGACGGGCATTTGTTCCTTCACTACCAAGTGGCTTTGTCACTGAATGTAAAGGGCAAGAGCCCTTGTTTTATGCGAGTGATGGCCATTGGAATTCCTTCTGGATCGAAGAGGAATTAGGGGGATAGGTGGAGTTGGAGGTATTTCCAGAAATGCAGAATGATATGACATATTCGAAGTTTGTGATTTCACGTACTTTGTCATTTTCTCATAAAGTTAATGATTGGAAACTTATAAGACATAATTTGTTAACCTCAAATGCTCTTACGAAAGTCTGGCGTGACCCCACAGTTTTCCTGTAGCTCCACGCAAACCCGCTGATTGTCCCAAACTTCATCCCCGCAATGAATGGGAGATAAAATCTGTGATTATGGAGGATTGAAGGGCTTTGTCATAGAAAATGATTCTTACAGCAGGGTGTGGTCAAAGTTCGTCATGGCATAGAATGCTCTTGGTAACTTTTAATATTAGGCTTATTTAAGGTAGCAACGATACATGCTAAGCATTTTTCGAGCTTCAAATCCGTATTTTATGCACTATCTCCGACTACGATGTATGCATTTGTTATGAACACAAGAACACCAGAAATAGAGTAAACATATTAAGTCTCAAGCCGTGTTTGTTCTCCTTTGCATTGCATTTTGTGAACTGTAACATATTGAATTGAATGACAAAGACTTACATATTGTGTTATTATAGGCTATTTTGACGTTGGCAAAAATGGCATCAATCTTGCTGTTAATGAAGTACTCCAGCCCTCTGTGCTGCATCGTCACTACCAATTTGTCATGGATTCCTCTGGTTCTCGTTCGTGCATTCATCTTCAAGTTTCTGTTCTTGATATCGTCTTTCAAATTATTGTTCCTCTTCATATTAGACTTATTTTTTTTACTGTTTAAAGAGGATTTGGACAGATTATTTGACAGTTTGAAGCTTAGTAGTTCGGGTGAAGAGTATACCGTCAGTCGTAAATAAACATGAATTATAGTTTCGATCATATCTTTGTTGCCTGTCTTTGATATTTCTGGAAATGCATGAGTTTCAATTTTCATTTCATGTTCATTTGTCATCAAACAGCTCCAAGTGCAATACAAAATTTACAATACAGAGATAAACTCTAGATTTAAGATACATTACAACTTGATTTATGAAGGACGAGCACTCTAAATAGACAAGCTAATCGAGAGAGAGAGCCCCCCCCCCC